>VXAL01006858.1:0-13797 GCA_013399475.1 Chauna torquata | reverse complement strand
CTCCACGCTTGTCTGACTGGTTTTGAATTTATAGTCTGTGGTTAATAGAACTTTCCTCTGAGACAAAATTTGTGTTTCATGGGAATTTAAGGGCAGTGCTGAAATGAATGCTAAAATGAGGGACATTGGTCCCTCTGTGGCTGACTAGTTTATTCCAGATATAGCACTGTCTTGTTCTTACTGCTTGTGCATTGTTACCTTTTGATTGTTTGTACCCTGTCCTCATGTGTAACCAGAATTGCAGTTTCTGCTCTAAACCCTCAAATGAAGAATATTTTTTTCAGTTCTTTTGGGGCTGCAGAAGTCTGTCTGTGTTGGGTTACAGAGAAAGACAAATTCTGTCAATGTTCATTCTAAGGCAAGAATTCTGATGTGGCTTATTACCATTTTTTTGTTGCCCATTCCTGCTGGAATTTCACTTGCTGGTATGGTTTTGTCAACTGGTGTTCGTGGAATTGGTGATTCTGAGAAGGGGCCATCTTCAGGTTTTACAGTGATCTCCGTATTAAAGTATCTGTTCAAATAACTGAAAAATAGCAAATGGCATTTTTATCAGTCTTTCAAAGAACCACCTGCTCTGTTAGACTTGCTCACTTAGGAGTGCTCTACCGACATATAAAGTTGTAACTCAGTTTAATAAGTATGACGGTGATTGGGAAATGGAGTATTGACATAATTCTTTTTGCAAGAAAACCTCCCTGGCGATGCTTTTAGGAAAGTTATTCCACATTATCCTATGGAATAGAAAAAACGATGACAATTGGATGCATCCTTAGTGAGTCTGCTTATCAGCAGAAGCTGCAAAAGTCATATCTGCTGCAAATTAAGTTTTTTTTATTTTGTTCTTATCACTAACATTAGGCGTATGATAGACACGAATGATATTTCCGTAATTTTGGTAGTAATGCATTTTTTTTATTCATCTGAAGACGGATCCTTAACAGGGTAATCTACAATAAATTCTAAACATCAGAAATTGCCTGAAAATACAAGTACATACTTGGTACTCTGGTAATTCTGTAGAGTCAGCTAGGTATAAAATTTCTGCTAAATACAAGGTCAGTTATACATCAGTGCCTGCCTCAAAACATCAGTTATGATGTCTCTGTTGAATTTATAATGGGGTTCACAAAAGTTCCTTTTAAGTCATTTTTCATCTGCATGCTGTTATTTGTTCTCTAAACTTAAGATGGTGGCAAAGAATTGACACAAGCTTCTACCCAAGGCTGGCACACCATGCTTGTAGTTAGTAATAAAACTAGCAGAACAGAAAATGTATTCAAACCATGGTCTGTGATGTCTGGTTCTTTTTATTATTGGTACTGAAAATTAGCATCTGGCAATACTGGAGATCATAGTCTGTACTGTTCCTCTTTGGAAATCAAGCACCATAGCAGGCACTCTGGATAGGGAGGCAATGCAATTCTGTAAACCCCAACAGGTTGTCTTTTTCTCTGAGTATCTAATACGTTTATAAATTGTTTGAATATACTTGAAGTCTGCTTGTATGGTTGAATCATTCTGAGATGAAAATAACCAACTGTTGTGATCTATATTTCTGTGTTCCGGTATTCAGAAGAGCTGCCAAGAGACTCTTTTCAGTACCGGTAGTCTCAATGCTTTAGTTGCATTCTGATTTACTCATATTTACTTGTAAATCATTTGATGAAGCCTTTTCTTTGATCAGCATTCTGTAGCTTTAAAACTTTCCTGAGGTATCTGCTGGGGCTTACTGCCTTTAAATATGTTCAAACAAAACTTTTTCTGTATTTGATACCTTTCTCAGAATTGCTCGTGTTTTCTGAATTAGAATGTGTTCTCAGAAGTGGTGTTCTCAGTCACTGAAGCTGTCTGGCTTCTTTCCTGAAAGTTAGTGCTTAATAAAATTGGTGGTCTTCATGACAGCCTAATTTAAACTTATGCTAAAAAGTCTTAGCAATCTGCTGTAAGTGAGAATAGCAGAAGTGCATTATGCTGCAAACATTTTGCCCTGATAAATGCATGCACTCCCAGAAGACAAGTGGAAATTAATGAAGTGATGTAACTCCTCATTCTTGAGGTCTATGGCCACTTCATCAAATGAATGTACACTGGTAATGCTAGCTGGAATGTTTAAGAACACTTTTAAGAAGCAAAACGCAAGTATGTGTACAAACATTTAGAAGCTTCACTTTGTCATTTAATAGAAATATGACATCCTCACCTGGAATAGCTTTGGTGGTAAGAGAAGGTGTTCTTACTGATTCATGTGCACTAACTCATTTTTCTTCTGTAAGGGCCACTGCCAGCTGATGAAATCTATGGGTCTTCAGGAACAGGAAAAAAAAAAATTACTAAAATTTGTGTGTATAGAGGTGCTGTTTAGTTTTTGTTTATTTTGAGCATGCTATATTTAGTGTAAAAGAGAGAGCCTGGAGCTGATATCTTCTGTGGTGGTCTAGATAAGTCCATAGACAAAAANGTTGAGAAAAAACAAAAAAAAAAAAAAAAAAAAAAAAAAAAAGTTTCTGTGGCAGAAAAATGGAAGACTGAAAATCAGTTTTTTCTGCATATTACTCTAACACCTAATAATCTATCCTTCCTGTCCTTTATAGTCATGAATTTAGAGACTGAGCCAGTTCTATACTTGCTTTTCGTATTGTTAACCTTCTTGTCATTGAAAAGCTGAGTCAGGTGGACTCTTTTGTAATCATAAGGCAGATCCAGTGATGACAGAGGAAACTAGTATTTCCTTCCAGACCTGTTTAGGTTATTTTTTTTTTCCACAGACACCTTTTCAAAATATTATCTGAACTAGAATGTACTTAGGAAGGAAATGTGGCAAGAAGGAGCCTAATTGATGACCCTAAGAGTTGTTTTGCTTTGTGGCTCCTGTACTTTTGTCACATGCATTTGTGACTGTGGGGAAGTAGAGGCTTAAAGACAGGTGTTAGAGGAAAAGTACCCTTCAGGAAAAAAAAAAAAAAAGCCATCTGTTTATTACTGTTTTCTTATTGTTATAGTATCTGTTGTATTTACTTGGAATTTACCATATCTGGTACCTGTTTTCTGGACTTTTTTTCTCCTCTCTCAAGTTATAATTTGGATAGAATTACTTGGATTCTTATGAAAGAGGTTTAGTGTTTTGGAATCTTTTGTTGGCTCACGTCTTTTGACCTCTTGCTGTCATTCACCTCCAGCCCTGGTTTTAGGAGAAGAAAGGAAGGAACCTGAGAGACTCTGGAAAAGTTAGTAAAAATGAATAAATAAAATCTAATTAGAAAGTGTGCTGATTGGTTATCTTGTTAACAAGGATTCTCCCTGTAGAAACATGACACTGCTTTCAAATTGTCCTTTTGAGTAGTCTCCCTTTGACAGACTCCTTCCAAGTGCCAGAAATGATCACACAAAGGCCTGAAAGGTTCTCCTCTTGGACAGCTGAGGCCAGCAGGCAGACCCTCCTGAGGGCTGGGAGAAGGGCTGACCTTGTGGCTGGGAGAGGCGGAGGTACCTACTTTGGTCCCATTGCAGATGTCTGCTTACCTTGCTGCTGGGCTCCTTTCATAACCCTGAGAGGCTTGTGAGATGGAGACAACTTTCAAACCTACCAGTTTGCCTTTGCCAAGCTAGAACAAAAGGACTGACGTGCTCATGGCAAAGCTGCTCTTTGTAACTTTTCAAAACATCAACCACTTAGTATGGTCTGGCTGCAGTCAAGTATAATGGAAAAGGCAGAGACTGGACCAAGATGAACTAAAGAGAAGACATTTAAAAAAAAAAATAGGCAAAAGACATAGAATGGTAGCACTTTTAGGGGCAGTGGGGGAGATTTAACAGCAGGGAATAGCAAAGAGCTCATTGCAGGAAGGCAGCAGGGATTTGTAGGGCTTCTTCCCTTTGGTTGTAAGTTGGGAGTGAAACTCCGCAGGAGCTGATTAATTCGGGTTCCAAATGTCTCTGTTCCAAGGATACCTCTTGGTGTTCAGGTGTCTTTTTTTTTTCTTTAATCAATCCCATTTCTGGGGCTGTTGGTAATTCTGTGTATGCCCTTATTTTGAGGTTTGGCTAAGGTTCCCACAAAATTCACGTTGGGAGGAGAATGCTATGGGTGACATCTGCTTTACCCTGCTTTACACTTCATGTAGGGAAACTGCAGGCCATTATAGGAATGTGCAAGTTAAACTCAGTGGAAACTAAAACAGCAGCTTTTGTGATCTGTCTTAAGTGATACTCGCTTTTCTTACAACCTGTGTTAACCTGTGTTTCATGACTCCTGTGACTAATTCTGAGATCCTATGATGTGTCTTGGCATGAATTAGATCCTGTACTCACGCTGGTAAAATTATTCCCCTGAAGTCATTTCCTTTGACAATAGTATTTGCCTTGCAGGTGTTAGTGATTAACCACAAATTTCATTTGTGAGCATTGCAGTTGTTTTCATGCAATAGATATTCTAGAATTCTTCTCCTTTTTCAGTATTTCAAGACCAAAGGGAACAGCAGCAGAGGTCAAACCGATGCTACAATTTTACTCTTTTTTAATTTAATTTTTTAAAATCAGCATTTTGGAAGAGTCTGATACAGCAACATGGTTTAAACCAAGTTATTATATTCTGCTTTTTGTGAGTTTAATATGCTTTTGAGAACTATGCTTCCAGACATTATTGTTGCATAGTTTCAAGTGACCATAGGGAAATAGGCTGTTTTAATTGTCAGTTCCTAATATCTATCCTGATACAAAATGTTGAGAAGCATCAAACAAAAATCGGCATGGTAGATGTCAATTTCGTAATCTAAACTAATAAAAATGTAAGGGGAAGCTGGTGACGTGCCTCTGCGCTCCTGGAAGTGCGTTATGTCAGTTCTGTACTGTGAAGCTGAACGTGCTTTTGGCAAAACAGGGCACGGTAAGGCTCTTCGTTTAGAAGAGCCGATAGACTGTAGACCTTTTGTCCGTCTGTGTTCTTGAACACATTCTGCATGTACGCTGGGAGCTGACACAAGGAACCTCCTAAGCAATTTTGAAAATTAACGTTAAAAGACAAAGTCAAGGAGTTATTAAAAAATGTAAATGAGCCTGATAACCAGTGGCAATTTCCTGCAGGTGAGTCTAATATTTACTTTAATTATGATTCTGCTAGATTTTAAACTAGAGCTGCACTTTTCTGGAGCGATCTTTCAGTCACAGCATTGGAGGAGCTTAAAGATACACTCAGGATGGCAGCTCTGCTCTGAGAGCATCTCTCTGCATTTTGGCTTCTACCATACTTCTCCTTTTGATGAGGAAGCTTATTGAGCTGGGTCGTGTGTCAGTTGCTATTTCTTTAACGCGTTTTCTAGATTTGAAGCCCCTAAAAACAAACCAAGCCACAGGCTAAGCTGGGCACTCTGCAAACAATTGCTTCAGGATACAATCCTTGCCTCAGAAAATGTGATACCTTTATTGGAAAAGGGGAGAGAGGGAGAGGTAAAGGGAGGGAGGGAGGGAGGGAAGGAGAGAAGGATAGGAGACAGGGACCATTATGTTAACGATATAAGCAGCTGAAGCGTAATGTAAGCGCAAACATCTCAGCTTGCCTCTTGCTTAAAAAATATCAGTGGTAATTTGTAGAATGAAAAGATAATTTAAAAGAGCAAATCTCTGCATAGGTTAGCAGGAACACTAAATTAAAGCTCTAGACAGCTAGGCTTTTAAAATATGGTGATGATTTTTTTGTTTAGGCTTTTTTTTTTAGAGTGGTACTTTGAATCTCCTACGTGACATTTCTGACTGTGGAAATTTTTTTAAAAAATGAATTATTACATGACATGGGAGTACTTTTTCCATTTTTGACAGTAAACATTTACAAATAAATATAATAGGAAAGATGTTGATTTCATGTGTGTTTATTGTTTTTGTTAGCCTCCGTCCTGATGGGGAGAAAAAACAGGTGAGAACCTGAGCGGAACAAAGTGGCAGTAAGGGACTTTCTCATGCATGCCTTGCCATTAGCTGTCTTGCATACCTAAACAGCTTTCTTCAGTACAGCAATGGCAGATTGACCTCTGTCTCTCTGCCACTCTTGCTAACCGTCAAATTGCAAGCTAAGTCGGATGGTGCAGGTTATAAACCTGGCAGCTTGGGTTCCAGCTGGAGACTGCCAGCGAGCTGGTGCTGATGCTGCAGCGTGCGTTGTGTTCTTGAAGTGAAATTGCACCTTCTAAGAGGGGGGTGTAACGCGCTCAGCTCGGTTTTGCTTGCATGCTTTAAAGGCTGAGCGGGGTGAAGAAGGTGCTACAGCAATGGTGCTCCTACCTTTGAAGGGGCTGCTCCCTAAGCTAACAGAGCCATGTGTTGTCGAGTGGTCTCGGCTAATCACTGACAGGAGTGTGCTGCTTAACTTTAGGTGCCTGCCGTGTGGTGCTACAGACTTCAGCCTGCAGCTTCGTTATTCTGTAGAAAAAGCAGGGTCTCTAGACCTGCAGAGGCATGTGCCTTTCTCCTGTTGAATATGTAGAAGATTAGGGAAATTACCATAGCTAGACTGAGTAGCTAGAGCCAGGAAGGTATTCATCCTTCCGCTGGGACACGGATGTTAAAAATTGATCCCTGCTGTAGTTTGGCAGGTCAGATCAGTCCAGGGCCCAACAACTGTCTCAGCTCTAGGTTTCTACTGCAAGAGGTACTCAGGGCCTCAGGCAAGAATGCTGATGCCCCAGCTGCTCCCTTTCCTCAGGTTTGGAGACGTCTCTCCACTGCTCCACTTATACCACACGTGCACAGGACAGGCTTGTGGCAAGGGGCTGGTGTCTTGTTGGCTGTGTCATGACGGCTTTGCCCTAATCAGGTGCGGGCTGCCACTTGGTGCCAACATCTGCAGCAGCCCCTGGCCCTGCACCCCCACACCTTCCCCCTGTGGCTCCAAATCAACATTTCTTTCTTTTTTTTTTTTTTTCTTTCCTCCTGTAAGGAAGACACAGAGCAAAGAGAGCACTGCAGGTCGTAACAAACTGGGAAAAGCTCTCAAGGGTATCAAGCGTTGCTGTAATGTTTGCAAGATTAGCACGGACATGGCATGTTCTTTGGCAACCAAGTATAACAGTCAATGTGACCAGTTTGCTCTGCACTTAAGTATGTAAGGTGACCTGTTTACAGGCATGCAGAGACCTAAGAAAACTGGCAGCCTCACAACTTCCTTTGATTTTCCTTACACTGGGATGGGCTACTGAGAGCTGGCTAGGCTGTTTCTGCCAAGACTTTGCTTGAGCATGACTCTGCATGTCTCTTTAGGGCTCCTCTTGAGGAGGAAGTGCTGCTGATGCCACAGGTGATGGATATGGTATTTCCCATCTGGCCCTCCCCTGCCAGGTAGGATAACAGTCGAGTTTACGGGCTGCAGCAGAAATCTATGCCGGCACCTCTAACTTTTGTGAGCAAGACTGAAGCACTAGCAGAGGAGATGCAGTGTTTATCTCTTGAGAATACTGTTCTGTTTCCATGGCAGTAGACAGCTCAGTCCAGATTTGGGCAATCTTGTCTGCAAAGCGATATGAAAAAAAAAAAATTAGAGAAGGAAAACTTGACTGCAACTGAATGAAGGCAGTCAAAATTAATCAAGCTTGCATACGCTGAGATTGGGTCTGCTCTATGAGACTGCAGACACTATGAAGAAACATCTTTGCTTCCTGCATAGCTAAGGCATCTGATTTAAAATCTGCCTGCCTCAGTGAGCGAAACTCTGCAGGAGACTTCTGCCACTTGCACTCTAGGGGTTTCCCTTCTGGCAGGTAAAACATAACTACTCACAATGAGAAGACAAAACCATCGCAAAACATAATTATTAACCCTGGTATCACCAGTAGAGGATGAACTATTGTTACAAAATCTCTACACTGATAGAATGATCAGGGAAATGGCTGTTCCTTCGGGGATGCCTCAAAGATCATCTGTGCACATATCTTCAGAAGATAACTTGTTAAAGCAGATCCCTCGCCTTGTTGGGGTAGGTATACTATGGTCTCTTACTAAAAATTAATGAAAGTAATGGAGTTTTTAGTTACAGAAAGGAGGAAAATGATAGACAAGGTAGGTTTCCAGTTGAGCTGTGATGGAACACAGAAACTAGGTGGAGCAATACTGGAGTCATCTGGAAATGGTGGTAGTCCTTTAGTGTGTTTTCATTGACTTGATGGCATCCAAAGGAGAGTTTGTTGGCTTCCTTGGATAAATCACCATCGCATGCAGGTTATATATCAGATTTTAACTGGTTTTAGAAGGTCCCTTAAAGCTAGCATTAAGTGAAACATAAAAGTGCTTCTAGGGAATCTTAGTAAGTGGCCTTATTCTTTTAAAAACATAGACTAGCTGCTCAATGACAGTTTGAATATTGATCAATGGTACGTAGAATGTGTGCTGGATGACAGATACATGTTTATTTTTGTAAATTATACTAAGGATCCTGTGTCATGTCGTCCCTGTCCCCCCCTGTCCCCCCCCCCCGAGTCAAATTACCTCCAATTCAATTTGATCACTTCTAAGACTTAAAGAAACTTAAAGCAATCTTTAGTTTTTATTAGGTTGCTTGGTGGTCCTTCTGGAGTGCCCCTGCAAATAAGTTATTTCTTCATATAATCTTTGCCAATGAAACAAAAATGACATGTTTCAGAGCAAACTGTTAGATGTTTTTTTTGTTTTTGTTTTTCTTCTGTAGAGACTGTGCTAAAATAGATAATAAGGTATCTCTTCTGTTTAGACATTTAGTTCTTTAAGGGCATGCTTTTCTGTAGCTGAAGAAAACTATCTGGCTTGTATCTTCTAGGGGGCAGTTGATTCTATTATTTATATTATAGCAGTGCTTAAGATGTGCAATAAGTCCCTCATTATGCTGAATGCAAGCATAACAGTACAAAGTTTTATTACTGATTATTGTTCAAAAGCTTCAGTCAAGATGAATGAGATGGATAAAGAACAGAAAATTGCAGAAATGTTTTCATTTCCCGAAATTTTCATGAAGCTTGCATTCATGCTAGGAAGCAGAAGCAAGACCCAGTGGAGGCTAGCATATCTCTGTTGGCTATCCTGTAAGAGAAGATACATGGCTTGGGCATTTCTCTGTCTCTCTGTGCTTTCTGATTACAAATGGAAAGATCATCAAACCCCTTTTGAATGATGGAAGCTTGTACATGAGAGCTGAAACTAGTTTGGATATGCTGAATTCATTTCCCTGTCCCTCTGGACTCTGTATGTTTGACTAGATCATTCCAGGACGTTTTTTCAGTCTCTGGAAATATATTGAGCACCTGACAGAAGCTCAGTCTATGTATTTACATTCTACATGAACTAAAGAGTAGACACCTGTTGAGGAGCAACACTGTTGTGAAAGTACTGTTGTCACTGTTTAATTGGTCTTTACAAAACCACTATTTTGTTGCCAGGTGACAGTTCCTCAGAAGTGGCATCGTGTTCTGACAGGTTATGAACGAGAGCAATTGCTGACCGGTAGCTGGAATTGAAGCAAAATTTCAGGATAGATCAAAAATTCATTCCCAGTATTTCAGTGTTGGTCACTAAAAGATCTCCGTGTGGACAGAGCCTGAGGCAATGCCTCCTTTCATAAGCAGAATGTAATATCCCATATTGCCAGAGAAAAACGTGCATTCCACAAATGTGACTCAGCGCTGACAAAGCTACTTGAATTACAGCAGCAACAGGTGAGTAATCTTCCCTTCCACCATCTTGCATTACTAATACCTCTGGCATTAGTAATCAGGCAGAGCCAAAGGGCCTGAATGAAAAAGCCAGGGGCTTTAAGGGGATTCTGGCAGGACTGACATTTGGGCAAACGACATGTGGGATCCACTTCTGCTTCTGAGGAAGTGACCACTCTGCAATCAAAAGTGAAGGCTCGCAGTTTCTAAGGGTCAAAGCAATGGTGTAGCTTGTGATATCGTTTGCTTATGAGGAGAGACGTTGCTTTGAAATCCTTCAATCACCTGTGGAAGGACTGGAGAACCGAGAAGAGGATGAGAATGTGCAGGTTGGTGTGTTCCAGGGTCTCAGTCTACAGCAGAAGGAAACATGAGCATTTCTGAGGGAAAACATGACCGTGTGGCTCAGAGCCGCGACAGGAGCCGTGTGTAACACGTGGCTGCGGTTGGAGCTGCACAAGGTAAAACGGGCCTGTCCCAGTCCAGCAGCCATGTCGCTTCCCAGCACCCCTTCCTTTTGAAAAGAGAAATCTAAAGCCTATTTGAATGTATGGAAAACTGCAGACTCTACTATGCACTCTGCACCCCAAGGGAGCATAGGTTCTGCTGTGCATTACTAATTAGGCAATGCAATTAGTGCTCACCTGTTTTTCCAACGTGGCTTCTCAGCAGACCCCAGTCTTGGGTTCTCTAGTTTTTCTGTCTTTAATAAATACAACATAAAAGGAACTTTTTCAGTTTTTCATCTTTCAGTGAGAGAGACTACATTCCCCAGAACCGTGCAAAGGATTGAGGATCGGGGATGGGGAAGGCTGGTGAAGCACATCTGTGTGCGCAGTGCCTCACGCAGGGGGCTTCTGTCCGCTGCTCTGGGGCTGGTAGATTTCATGACAGCTTTCACGTTTTGTCCATCTCATCTGATCTTAGTATGTTTTTATCATTTTCCAGAGTAAGATCTATTTTCACCAATTCTACGTTATCGATCAAAACATGTTTACATTGTGACTGTATTGACTAAAAATGCAATCGTGCTTTAGAATTTAAAAATGATGACCACTTCCTGCTGGCTTTGTTTCTAGCCTTGTGCACTTTAATTACCCCATGGCTTCTAACAGTTGCATTTCACAGACATTTTTTTTCTTACAAATTCTGAGTAGTGATTCTGACATATCAGTGTACTCAGCATAATGCGGCTGTCACGTTCCGCACGATCTGGAATGAATTAGTATATGTAATTGTAAATAGTAGGGATGATTATAAATAATAAGGGAAAATAGAAAAATAAGCAAAAGAAGCAAGGAGAAGCTTAATAAAATGTTAATGATGTTGATTATTTAAAATAATTAGTTCACTTATTTAATCATCAGCTAAACTGATATAAATTGATTGTATTTTGGCTGTGTTGCACTGTCTTCATTATAATTCTCAATTATAAAATTGATTTCTTTGTTTCCCAATTACACCATCATCTGAAAAATATGAAATTGTGGCCTGCACTAGAAAAACTTGGCTGTTTCTGCCTCGTGTTGTCCTCCAGAAGGTAGCTGGGCAGATTAACCTTCCCAGGCACCCTCTAGTCAACAGAGCTCCTCCAGAAGGTGACTCGGAGCATGGCTGCAACTGCGGTACGCTGCAGTGCCCTCAAATCTGTGTTTCTTTACCACACATCTTTTCTTTTCTGCCTTTTCCTTTCTTCCATTTACTTTTTTATTGTTACACAGCTGGTAATTCAATGACTTTGCATTGCAGCACTCTAGCTTGCAAGAAGAATGATCGCTACTAGTAACTAAAATGCTCATTTGGCTTGGGTTTCTAATAGCAGTCTTCACCACTAATTTTATTGCTTTGTCAGTCCAAACTGTAACATAGGACCTTTCCTTTCATAACACCTATTGAGCATGGAAAATTGGTTGTGTATTGCTCAGTGTCACTCAGTTCCTCAAAGAAAGTTCCGAATCCTGAGCTACAAAAATGTTCCCACTAAACTTTTACATGAAAATGTTTGAGAGTTTGCATATATATGTATATATATATATATATATTCCATTTGCAGATATATTTCATGGTAAGTCTAACTCAGGAGGTGCATTTCTCTCTTACGTATGTCTCATATGTTTCCACTTTTATTGGAAACTGAGGTGTGCCAAAATTCAGGTCTTGTGTGGTGTGAAATTATTTCGTAAATGTTACTACGATTGCCTATGTAGAATATTGTCGTCTTATTCCATTAGATCACTCAAGACGATGTTGGCTCCGGAAAGTCAATGTCTGACATAATTTCATCCTTCACTGAGAAATCTGCCACATGCCAAAAATATAAGGAAGAGTGACAGAGAAAAATTAATAGTATTATATTCAGAAACAGACACGTTGTACATATGGACATTTTGACTTGACTGAAGGACTTATTATATTACAGAAGAGACCATTCTTTTTCTTAACAATCAGAAAAATGATTTTTGTGGCTTATTCTTCCCCTATGCAATAAAAAAAAAAAAAAAAAGACAAAACAAAAAACCCACGCTGTGTTTAAGAAGTCTGAAGCATAAACTAATTTCTCATAATACAGGCCTTTTTCATGGCATTTACGTTATAGGGTGTGACATTAAAGTTTTGTTTATGAGATGCCATCCTTGTTAGTCTTGGTTTGTGGTGGTTGTTTTGTTTTTGTGGAGGGAAGTGCTCGTCCTGTAACTTGATGGTGCATGTGGGATTTGAGCAGACAGTGGTAGTTCGGGGCAAGTCCTGTGATGATACAGTTTTATTTTGGCAGCTACTGCCACCCCATGGTTTTCCATAATGGATGAGTGCTGCAGAGCTGTAATATGTTGCACTTCTCCAGAAATCTCTTGTAGGTCAGAGAGACAACAATGAATATTCATTTTGCTCTACTCTTTCCTTCTGTGTGTCCCCTTTTCTCCAAAATCTCCTCTGCAAAGAAAAGCAAGCATGGCATGAGCAGTTGCTTTGACTCGGGATGGGTGAGTCCTTTCCACCGGATTTACAACTATGTAATTGAATATTAATTTTGGCTCCCAGGAGTTTTCACTAATTGATTATACTTGCCTTGGCAGGAAATAGTCCAGGCTTCCCCCCCCACCCTGAGGAACTTCAAAATGCACATCTGGAGCAAGCTTTTGAAACTCATTTCTGAAAGTTGCTGCTGCTCTGAGAGTCTGTATTTACATCATGGATGCCACATACAGACAGATCTGGGTTAAAGGAACCCGGTCGAAGCACGGTCGAAGCACGGTGTCCTCTGAGCACTGCTTCTAGCAGAGCTTTGTCTTCCCCCATCCAGCAAGTGTCCAGCCTAAGGCTCTGACACAGAAGGGGGGTGTTCCAGATACCGTTACTGCACTCGTTACCCTGCTTCATGCCAGGAATACCCTTGGTGTGGAGGAAGAATGTTTTTTGGGGGAAGGAGCAAGAGGAATCACCTCTCCTTTTGCGTATCTTACCTCTGGGGCTGGAAGCTTCTTTCCCTAACTCAGCTGCAACCAGACGTCAGTAAAACAGGCTGTAGAAAATAACTCGGCTGGCTTGGAGTCGGAGACTTTGGCATGGGCATTTACAGGAGCCCAGCGAGGTCCCCTGTACATTACTGGGAACTCCCACCTTCCTTCAGCCCCCCCTCTCCCCCAGCCTCCAACGTACGGAGGACAAATGAAAAGTCCCCAGTGCGGGCACCTGTGCTTTCGGGCTGCCGCACCAGCCGGATCCCCTGTGCCCAGCGTGCCTGCAGCCCCTGCTGCCGGGCGCTCCTCCAGCTGCCTGGACCCGCTCCGGGAGGGCTGGCCGGCTCCCCTCCGCCCGCACCTGTAGCCGTGCGCTGCTTTTCCAGCGCTCCTCCGAAAAAAGAGCCGGTCGCAGCCCCCATCTCTTCCCGGGTGTTTTCCTTGAGCGAACCGAGTTTCCGCGCAGCGGGAGCGGAGGTGGGGTTGCCTTTTCCGGCTGGATGCGAGCTGCTCTCGCTGTCGCCTCCCTCCGCCCCGCGGGGGGCCGGAGGGGTGCGGAGGGCCGGCGGCCTGCCCCCGCCCCCGCCCCGGGGAGGAGCTCCCGTCCCCCGGGGGTGCCTTGGCACCCTCGGCTGGGTCTCGCCGAAGAGGCGCCGGGACCGCGGCAGCGACCG
>VXAL01006857.1:0-33973 GCA_013399475.1 Chauna torquata | reverse complement strand
TGGGTTGTGCGGGGGTGTTTGTGTTGGCTCCGGGGAGTGGGTGGGAGGCTGAGCCTCGGCGGGAGGGCAGGGGGGGCAGAGATGCTGGCACGCCAGCTCCTGTATGCGCTAGTACTGTCAGTACGGCCGCGGAAGGTTTTGCTGGTGCTGGGCCTGCAGAGAAACTTTCTCCTCCCTACCAGTGCTGGGGGGAGCCCCAGGGGCTCCGGGAGGGGGGGGAAAGACCTGGGGTGCCCCGCTGTCAGGGACCAGGAGGGGTGACAATGTGGCCATTGAGAGCCCCGCTGTCCCCGCGTCCATGCCGAGCACGCGATCTCCGATTAGTGCTGCCCGGGTGCTGCCGGGTGCAGGGTTGTGGCCTCTGTACAAGCGTGGTTTTGTCTGGGGCTGCTTAGTGCTGCCTGCGGGGCCTTGTGTGGCCCCCAAAAGCACAGCCACGCCCCTGCCGGGGTGCCGTGCCTCGCTCTGCTCCAGCCGGGGCTGGCGTCCGTCACTGGCGGCGCGGGCGCTTTGCTCCCGTGGCTTGACCTCGCAGCCGCTTCGTGCTCAGGCTTCGCTTCCGAAACCCTCCCGTGCTCCGGGCTGAGCACCCCACGAATCCTCCCCTAGCTTGGTGGCACGAAGCAGCGTGGCTTCGCGGGGGACCTCGCGTGGTGGCATAGCTCCAGGCCCAGGGAAGCTTCAGGGCTGTAGCTCTGCCCGTCATTTCTCGGCGTTTTCTACGTGCGCGGCTCTGAAACGGGGGACCCCAGGGCTCCCGGCAGAGCCTGTCCTGCCTGCCAGGCCCCGCGGCCGGCTCACAGGAATGCTTACGTGGTATGCGGCTCAGCAGGACGCCAGCAGGTTTGCGAGCTTTGAAGCAGAGCTTGTAATGAGCTGTGGGTTTTCACGTTGCACAGCGAGGCTCGGTGCGGCCGCCCTGCGACGGGGGCTCAGGGCTTTGCGCCGCACCGAGTCTCGCTCTGTGGCTTTAAGCACATCCCATGTGGCCAGAGCACATCTCTGAATCATGAAGAGCACAAGGAGGAGAGGCCTGAGAACCCTGGGCGTGCAGGAGTCTCTGCTGGGCACAGATGGGGTGCTTGCGAGGTGAGGCAGCGCACTTGCGCCCTGGCAGGGACCCAGTCTTTGCGCCGGTGGGCTTCAGCCCACGCTGCGGGGTCTGGGGGCAGTAGGTGATTTTTCATGGGTCTGTGCGATAGAGCTCGTGCTCATACGTGTCCTGTGCCATGCTACAGCTCTGAAGTTTTGGGGTGAGGGGGGGACCCGCACATGCACTGGGACACCCCCGGGAGAGGCTGGAGCCCGCTGGTTTCACCTCTCTGCTTTCGGTCTGGGCTCCTTGCTGGGTGGAAAACCTCCTGAGCTGGGAGCGGCCGCAACCCGGCAGGCAAGGCACAACTTGCTGTCAGGCATGCAAAGCAACTCGGCAGGGAAAACTCAGGGTTTTCCTGCTAGCTCGGCCTGTTTTCTGCTGCTGCTGGCGCCCAGAGCTGGGGAGGGGGCTTCGGGTGGGGGCAGTGTGGGTGTGACCCCTGCCTGCAGCAGGGACAGGAGCTCTCTGGACTGTGCTCCTTTGCTGTGCTCCTCCTGCAGCCCTACTGCACCAGTGCGATCTCGCAGGCTGGGCAAGCAGCGAGCCCTGGGGCAGCGAGGAGGTGGTGACAGCCTGGGCCAGATCCATCCTCCCTGCCGGGAGCAGAGGTCTGAGCATCCACAGGTGGGCTCGAGGCAGGAGGGAGGTGGCAGTCCTCTCTGTGCAGGGACCTGGGGTGTTAAAAGCTGTGCTGAGAAGGTGCCAGTGCTGTCCCTGCTCGTGCGGCGGTGGCCGTGGTGGGGCTGATGCCAATGTCTCGCGGAGGTCACGAGCCAGGGGAGTGCGATGTGCGTGTTGGCTGCTCAGGACAGGGATCTTTCTGCTCTGGGAGCAGGTGGTGCTGGCGGGTCTCGACCGGTCCCCTGATGCCAGAGCAGCCATGCAGGGAGCATGGGGACGCCCGACCTCCTGCACTGGTGCCAGCAGGGCAAGCCGGGGCTGTGATTACACCAGGGTGGTTTGGGGTCTCTGAAGTCTCTGTGACCACACGTTGGGGAGCTGTGGTGACCGGGGGTTAAGGGCTTCCTTCTGCTGCCCTCCTTTAGGACATCCTCCCGGCCTGAGTCACCCAAGCTTGTTTGTCAACACCCTCTGGCTGCCTTCCTCCTCCTCTTCCTCCCCTCTGTGGGTGGGGACTTCTTCCCATCCTGCTCCACGGGCTGGAGCAGGGACCGTCCCCGCCCCTTGTGCAAGGGTGCCCAGCATGGGCACCGTTGGCACTGGGGACACAAGGGCGGCGGGAGCAGGGTGTCCTGCCAGAGCTGCCAGCAAGGAAGAGGTGTCACTGGATGGGCCACGGGGCTCCGTGTCCCTGGCACCGTGCAGATCTGAGGGACTTTTCTGGCAAGAGGTCCTTGATGCCAGCAGCCTAGGATGGGTGTCCTGGGTGAAGCTCTTCACTTGTGCCTGAATAACTCATCCCCACGAACCCCTTCTCCAGAGGCATTCGTGTTGGAGGGTGCGGGGCTGAGCCGGCGGGGAGGAGCTGGGTGCCCAGTTCTGTGCTGCCGGGCTGTGTGGGGCTGGGGTCGCCAGTCCTGGCACCCTGCGGAGCCGCCGGGGAGGTGGGCTGCAAAGCAGGGAGGATCCCACTGAGCTCACACCTTTTTCTGGCAGCTCCAGGGAGTCACCAGCTCATTAATTGCTAAATCAAGCAGCTCTTAATTTGGGGAGGGGCCAGGTGGGACTTCCTGCAGACACCAGCCCACGCAGCAGGGACAGAGGTGACACAGAGCCTCCCTGGTGCTGCTGGACCTGCAGCTTTTCTGCTCAAGCAAGGGCTGCCAGGCATCGGTAGCTGCCTGTCCCCAGTCCCAAGGTGAGGAGCATCATTCTCTGGTGGCAGGACCAGGGCTGCTGTGCACGCCGGGGGACACAAGCAGGAGGAGGCTGGCTGTGGCTTCCTTAAACACAACACTTGCTTCTTTGCGTTGGCATTGAATAATCCCCAGCCAGCACAATGCCAGGGCTGCAGGTTTGGTGTTGAGGCTCAAGCCCTGCCACAGGGCAGTGGGTTGATGCAACCAGCACCAAAGCTGAGCTGGGCAAAGCCCCGGGATTGATGCAACCAGCACCAAAGCTGAGCTGGGTGAAGCCCCGGGATGCCCTGGCTCTGGAGGATGGGCAATGAGATGTGCCATAGATCCGGGGAGGTTTCTCGTAACGAAGTGTGTGTCTTCTTTCATTGCAAAATAAATAACTCCCCTGGCATGTCAGGGCTGTGCGCCAGCAGGGAACAGCTGGTTCTGGCATGCTGGGGCTCACCCGTAGCCATCATGTTGGGGCACGGGGCTGTCTCGGAGCCAGCATGTTGGGGCACGGGACATCTCTGGCTGCGGGGGCCTCTGGTGCCGGCAGGCTGGCAGGTCCCTTCCTGCGTGGGCAGGCAGTGGGAGCCTTCCCGGCCCTGGGGACAGGAGGAGCTGAGCCTGAATTGCAGCTCAGAGCTCTCGTTGGGTCCTCGGATCAGCCCAGGGACAGAAAAGCCGCCCCCAGCACTGCAGTCAGCCACCCCTGTTCCCATTCCATTGACCAAGCAAGTGAAGCACAGCCAAGAGCTGGCATTTCCCCAGCCTCTGCCTCCCTCCTGTCCCCAAATCACTGCAGAAATCCCAGCCACAGCTCTGCTGCGGCCATGATGCTGCCAGTCCAGCTCTGCAGAGGTGCTACATGGGGACGGTCACCGAGACAGACGTCACCCAGAGCCCCCCGTCCCATTTCCATCCCTCCTACAGCATCCTGTGACCCTTTGGCTGCAGCCCTTCCAGCCCGGCCAGCGCCCAGCTGCAGGGTCCCAAGCCACCGCAGCAGGAGGGCTCCTCGTTGCCCTTGGCCCCCAGGCTGGCACGGCCGTGCCCCCCTAGCCCCCGGCTCGCCCCATGCCTGGATGTGCCCACAGCAGCTCCACTGCCCCACAGAGAGCCCGGTGCCAGGGAAGCCAACAGGAGGAAAGGCCAGAGCAGAGCCGCTAATTGCGAGCAAATTTCCTGCGGAGCTGCTCAAGGACGGAGAGGGAGAGAAGGGAGCAAAACTCCACCTTTTCCCCCTTTTTAAAGGGAGAGGGCAGTGGCATTCAGTGCAGGTCCCTGCTGCGGCTGGTAGAGCACAATGCCCGTCGCCGTGCCCCCCGGCAGGGACCTGCCCCCAGGCACTCAGACCCCTCTGCTGTGGGTACTCCAGCCCCAGAGCTGGGTGTCCCCATCTCCGGAGGTGGCAGGGGACCTGGGGCAGGACCTCCCTCACCCCCTGCCACCATGGTGGCTCCTGGAGCACGAGGTGCTCACCCTGGCTCCCTCTCCCTGCTGCCAGCGTTCCCCAGTGCCACGCGTGATGCCCGTCAAGGGTGTCCCTGGATGAAGGGATGTGCCCCAAAGCTGGGGTGACCTCAGTGTCACTGCATGGGGCGGTGGGGCTGCCAGGCGTCTCTCGAGGCAGGGTCAGCTTGGCCATGGGAAGCACCCCAGGTCCCTTCTGCTCCCAGCGCCTGCTGAGTACCACCTGAGAGCAGGACAGGGCCCCGCCTCAAGAACAGCCCAGCCATCCTCCACCGAGGGAGGCTGGCCCTTGCCGAGGAGCCGCTCTGCTCTGCCAGACCCTCAGCTGAGCATCAACGGCCGAGCAGCACCGCCCTCGCGGCAGGAGGAGGGAGCCAGGGCGGGTGCTGTGGGGACGGGCGGTCCTCATGGAGGAGCCGCCGTGGGCAGGGAATGGGAAACTCTCCAGCAGCAGGGACAGAGCAGAGAACAGGCTGAGGGCTGTTTTGTTCAAATACCTCTTTTTTTTTTTTCCCTTTGACGTACATAGAAGTCTTTGTTTGGTCTCCTCCCCCGGTGTTGGATTGGGTTTCCCGCTGGCATTGGCACCATGCCAGCTTGAGCTCTTCTCCCTGGGGCTGGGTGAGGGGGCAGGAGGGGGCCACCTTCTTGTGTCCCCGGTGGGCGCTGCTGCCTGCAGAAGTGACTGCCGGGATGTCCCCGAGCAAGGACCATCCACCTCCTGCCGTCCCCAGCACCTGGAGCATGAGAGACGTTGGGGGGGGGCGGTGCCCATGTTTGGGCAGGTCCCTTTGCCCTGGGGACCCCAGGACCCGTGGAGCTGCCGGGTGACTCCCCAAGTGCCACCGGACCCTGCGTGGGTGACCGGAGGATGCTGCTAACAGCCCAGCACGCCGTGGCTGTGACTCAGCCGCAGTCGGGGTTGCGCCACACTGGAAAGGCCGCAATCCTGAAAGTCCAGTGCTGCTGGATGAGCAGCACGGGGAGGGGTGATGCCAGGTCCTGCCCCAACCCCTTGTGCCCCAGCCAGGCACAAGTGGGACCGGGAACCCTGCTGGGAGTGCATTGGGGTAGCCAGGCAGTCCTGCGAGTGCGGCTGCCTCTCATGGTGGGCTTTAACCTGGTCCCGGTGGATGGTGGCATGTGGGGCCGGTATCTGTGCACCATGGCCTTGGAGCAGCAGCCCTGAAGACGAGGCGGGTGAAAAGGGGTGATGTGGTGGGAGATGCTGGGCTACCAACCACCTCACCTGCTGGCAACTGGGGCTGGCCCGGCTCAGGCAGGGTGAGAGCGAAGCTGCTAGGCAGGAGGGGATCTCCGTGCCCCATCACATGGGGGCTGTGAGGGGCAGGGAGGTGAGGGGCAGGCGCTTCACACGCCTCTGGTGCTCCAGCCCTGGGCTCAGCCCGGCCACCGCCACCTTTCCCAAGACATGCAGAGGCCCTGGTCACTGTTTGTTATTCAAATGTACATTCCTTACATGCAGCTCTGAAGCAGCCCAGTTCCTGGGCAGCAGCAGGAGGCAGGCATCCACGCCGCGGAAAAACACGGCTCCTGCAGCAAGACACTGGGCTCTCCCTGGCCGGGCTGGATGCTGGGTGCCTCCTGACCCGCCGAAGTGAGGCTGCTCCCCAAGGCTCCCCAGCTTGTCTGGGGGGTGCAGGTAGAGCAAGGGGCTGGGTCCAGCCCCGTGCATCGACCATGCAAAGGGCTGGGAGCGCTGCAGGGAGGGGACGCAAAGCAGCAGGTGAAGGGGGCTTCAAGCCCTCTCTGTCCCAAAACATGTGGTGCCGGCATGGTGTCCGTCAGGGTGTTACGGCTGTTCCTAGGCCATGGGGCCGCCGCTTAGCTCACTGTTTCCTTCTCTCCCCCATGGATTTTGTGGTCTGCTTGGGCTCCTCCCGCGGACGCGCTGGGCAGAGCTGTGCTGTGGCAGGTTTATTTGCTTTGGGCTGGGAGTGCCGTTGTGAAACCACCTGGCTGGGTGCGGCGGCGGCTCTGGCGCTGGGAGAGATAGGGAGGGTGCAGCCAGCACGGGGACAGCACCGGGCTGCGGGGGACGAAGGGATGGGGGCTGCAGTGCCACATCCCTGGGGACACCAGGGAGAGCAGCAGCACCACCGGCAGCTGGGACTGGGACACCCAGAAGGGTGGGGGCTGGCTAGAAGGGTGCAGCCCCTTGGGGAAGGTGGCTTTGGGACAGCCGTGTCCCCAAAGGCAAGCATGCTGTACCCCATTTCAGTGGCTGGGTCAAGGCTGTGGCCCCACAGGGGCTCCCTGTGCACCATGGGCGCTGCTGACTCCCCCGGGGGCAGAGCATGAGCCAGCTCAGGCCTGAGCCCAGCTGGCTTCTCCTCCGAGGCTCCGCTGCCTCATCCCTTCCTGCTGCTCAGCCCCCATCCCTCTCACCCTTACCGTGAAATGCGTGAGTCAGAGGGCAGGCAGGGCTGAGGTCACCGCCGGTGCTGCCAGAGAGGGAGCACACGCTGGGGATGCAACCCTTGCAGTGCGCCGCGGGACTGGATGCGTCCCTGCACGCAGCACCGCTGTCGCGTTTTGACCTGTGCTGATTTGTCCCATGTTGTGGTTGTTGTTGTTTTTTTTAAGGTATTAATTAGCCCGAAAATACTCCAGGTAGTTTGAGGGCTGGTGATGCCCATCCTCCTGGGGTTATTGAAGCGGGGCTCATCCAAACGCGGAGCAGCACAGCCCGTTGATAGAGCGAACAAAGAGCTGGGGCAGGTGCTGAGAGCAGCCTCCACCTTCTGTTTGTTCCCCAGCTGGCTCTGGATGAACTTAATCTAAACCCTGATAACACCCTGGAGCAGAAAGAGGGCCGGCGGGGTTGGGGGGGCGAGGGCTGGCCGGGTGCCCTGGGGATGAGGGCGCAGGGATGGAGATGTCACTTCACCCATCTGGGCTGATTTCGGTCTCACCTGGTCCACGAGAGGGGAAAACGCCAGCACTGCTGGGTCAGCCCCCGGCTTCTGCTATTAGCAGAAACAAACCCTCCTTCAGCCACTTTTCTGCCACCCCTAGCAGCCGTGCTGGGTTATTTAAGCAGGGCAGTGGGCTGCCCTCTCATTGCTGCTGGGGGGCACCTCTCGCCCTGCTGCAGCTCCCAGCCCCCAGCTCTGCTGTGCAGCCCCTGGGGCCAGCACCGGCAGCGACGCTGCAGGACGCTGGCATGCACAGGGGGTCTGCATGTCGTCCCCTGCTCCATCCCTTGCTCCCTGGCGTGCCAGCAAGGTCAGATGCCTCTGCCCTGGCTCAGTGCGGAGCTGCAGCGGCTCTCCGCTCCTCTTGGGGTCCAGCCAGCTGCGCCTCGCCGCAGCACCTCTTGCACCATCCCTTGGGTGCCATGTCCTGCAGCTGCCCTGGCTGTCGCTGCAGTGCCCTTTCATGCCGCCTTTGCTACAAGCTCGTTTTAGGCACGAGCCTACTCTGCCCTGTGCCCAGCTGCGATGGGGCGAGCCAGAGAGCAGTGCTGGTGGCACAGCAGTACGGCTCGGTGCCCGGTGGGGCCAGCCCGTGCCCATGGGTTTGCTCAGGGCTCAAGGGATGCTGTTGGATTAAGGTCTGGCTCAGCACCCCATCCCCAATGTGCTGTGCACCTCATCCCCGTCGTGCTGTGCACCCTTGTTGAGGGATGCCCGGACATGCTGTCTGTGTAACGCTGGGATTTGGGACAAGCAAGCGTGGCCAAGGGGCAGCGAGCCGACCCGTGGACCAGACAGCGGTGCAGTACTGCTGGAGCAGCAAGGGGTGACCTGGGCAACCCTTGCCCAGCCAGCCACTGCCGTCACCCTCCTGGCGGTGTCCCCAGCTTCCCTTGCCCACCCCTGGTTGATCCCCAGCTGGGGGGGCTGGAGGAGGCCCCCATTGTCCCACGGGAAGGGTCGGAGCGGTGAGACAGGACGTGTGGGCAGGGCGGCGTGGGAAAGCCTGTGCTCGGCAGTGGGACACGGCGGGTCAGCCCTGGGCTGCCAGCAGACCTGTCCGTGCCCGGGAGCCGGTGGCCGGTGAGGGGGGGCCCTGCTGCTGGTTTTGCTTTGTCTATCTGGGTAGAAGGCAGCTTCCGCCCATTCTTCGCCTCTCGGAAGTGTAAGCTGGATGGGCTGGGGACGCCCATGCCACCCACTTGGGAGGCTGCACTCCCCTGCCAGCACCCCTTCCCTGCTCGCTAATCATTTACCAGCTAAATTAGCAATTAACTCCTTCCCCCGCAGCCTTGGCAAGCCTGGCTGTGCCCTGGCCAGGCTGGCACATGCTGACCACGGGTCCCCCGCCACCAGGACGTCCCGCAGGCTGTTGCCACCACGGCGTGGCAGAGCTGGATGAGGTGGGAGCTTTGCCGGGGTGTGGACACCAGCGAAGGGACGTACAGCTGGTGGCACGGCCCCGCCAGGCTTTGCACAGCGTTGGGGCTTTCCTCCGGCTGCTGCTGACTCAGGCTGTCCGCAGGGAAGGAGCCAGGCGAGCTTTCGTCACTGGTGTGGGGGACACGGCTCAGCTGGCCGAGGGCTCTGACTCAATGAGCCTCTTTGTCCCCCCTTTTTTTTTTTTAATCTCTGTGCCAGGGGGAAAATTCCCACCCTTCAACGAGGCTTCACTCGGTTGTTCCATGCCCCCTGCTCCCCGCTGCTGCTCCCACTCCTCATCGCATCTGCGTAAAGCCAGGGGGACAGGGAAGGTTGGGACTTCAAAAGCACCCCCCGCCCCCCCGAGTCTATTTAGATAGCAGCAGAGAGGGAGGACGTGGTTCCTGAAGGATGCATCTGCCATGAGGGATGTGGTGCTCTGGGCTTGCAAAACGGGATGTGGGCTGAAGGGAGGTTGTGGGGGAGTGTTCCTGCTCGGATTTGTCAGCCTGTGTGTGTGTGGACAGGGGCATGCCAGCAGTGATGGCTGCATCACCTCGTCCCCCCTGGCCAGGGCTGCGGGGGAGGTGCTGGGGGACCCCGCAGGGGGCAGCCCCTTGTCCCTGCCACCTGCAGTGGTGACGGGTGACCGGCTTTTTGGAGGAGCCCTCCCGGGGAGCGCTGCCCCCCTGCTCACTCCTGCACACCTCTGTGTGAGGCATTAACTCCCATAGCTTTTTCCCTTTAAACTTTAACACTTGCTGCCCACACAAGGTCCTGCAGAGTTAGGGAAGGGGAAGAGCCATCCCCAATCTCAGCTGAGCCTTGTCTTTGCAGGGATACAGGTGGGATGCTCTAGTGACGACCACAGGATGGGAATAAGTGCTGGGGGGTGGAAGCCTCTCTTGGCTGCCGGCTGGATCTGGAGCTGCTTTCGCTGGTGGCTCCCCAGGCCCAGCAAAAGGAGCAGCGAGGCTTTGGGGGTCCACCAGCATGGGCATGGCTTGCTGGGCTTGGTGCCTCTCTCCTGGCTGCTTGCTGAGCAAGGGATGCTCCGCTGCTGGCTGGGAGCTGAGCAAACCCGGAGTGTCCTTGCTGCAGGTCCTGGAGCTCCTGGTGTGAGGACCCTGCCCTGGTGTCCCCTGTCCTGCCCCGTCCCTGCTGCGAGCCGGCTGCTCCCGGTGCAGGCTGCGGTCACTGCTGCCGGCAGTGACCAGGCAGGATCCGACCTCCCCGCTGCCAGACCTGCTGACTCGGCTGGCCATGGCTTTTTAAAGCTTCACTCTCATTTTCACATGATTTCCAGGGGAATGAGGCAAACAGGCTCCAGCCCCACGCTGGTTCTGCAGGGTGCTCTGCAACCCAGGGCTGCAGCCCAGCCCTCCCCACACTGCACGCTCGAGCAGGCAGCTTTCTGCGTGGGGCACCAGCAAAGCACTGGTGGCCCCTGAGCAGTGAGGCTGGCAGAGGATCCGGCCCTTCCCTTTCCTTTGCGTGGCTCCTTTTTGCCTTGTGATAGGGAGGGAGAGGGCCTGCAGTGCTGCGCAGTGCTGGCTCTGCATGGGGAGCCCAGAGCACTGCGTGCTGCAGATGTGACCACGCAAAAAGAAAACCAAAATGTGGAGGGCAAATGTGAGGAGCTGGAAGGAAGGGTGCGATGGAGCTGGTGCTGCCAGGAGCAGGCAACTTTCTTTGGGCCAGCCCATGCAACGAGCCCAGGTGCAGGAGCCGGCCACAGTCCCCAGCACCACAGCCAAGGGCTCCGGGACGCAGTGGGGATGGAGATGTCCTTCTGTGAGCCACAGCAGAGGCTGTTTGTGTTCTCCAAAGCGCAGCCTGTCCTGCTGCTTGTGGCCGCCTCCATCGCGCTGCTGAAGCTTTGGGCACCAGGCACCAGTGCGGGCGCTGGAGCCGCTGCTGCTCTCCGGCCGATGCTGCTCTCTGGGCAATGCAGCCTCCTGGCTTGACACGGAGCTCATGGCTGGTTTTTTCCTTGGCTTTGCTCTGAAAGGCGCTGGAGCTGGGCTGTGCCTGGTCACAGGACTGGTGAGGGTGAGAGCTGACTTCTGCTTTGGGGCGTGCATGCATAGGGCTGCCGGCAATGCTGGAGGCGCACCCAGCCCGGGCAGCTGCTGGTCTCCAGCTCTTCTACTCGGGCAGCTCACCACGGCGTATTGAGCCATCCTGGCAGGGATCTCGACCTCCTGCTGTGGTGCCAAGGGGCTAAGACTGGACCAGAGCTGCTGTGGCCAGGCCGTGAAACCTCTCACTGAGCAAGGCAGGAGCTGCACACACCTTTGGGAGTGCTGGCGGTGGCAGGAGCAGCCCGGGGGCTGCGGCCATCCCAGCCTGTGCACTGTGCCACTGCCCGGGGCTGGTGCTGGTCCCAGCACGCTGCTGCAGTTGCACGACCGGCCCGAGTGGTGGGCAGGAGCCACCTATCCGGGCCGGTTTTGCTGAGACGAGCCCCAGCGGGATGCAGGGAGCAGCAAACCCGTGCTCCTTGCTCGTGGCTCTGCCATGGGGCAGCGAACCGCCAGTGGTGCTCCCCCAAGAGCTGCTTCCCCTGGCATCCCTGCGGGCATGGGCACCCCATGGGGTGCCAGCATCCCACCCAGCCTCGTGTCACTGGCTTGTCCCGCTGCCGCGGATCGCGGAGCCCTTTCACAGATGCCAGCACGCTGTGGAGCTCCTTTATCTCAGCCTGCAAAGCGCCACGTGAATCTTAGTCATCAGGATGCCGCCGTAGTGAAGGAGGGGAAACCCAGAGGCAGAGGAGCAGATGGAGCCTCTGCTGAGAGGTGCCAGCGAGCAGCTCAGCAGGAGCCCTGGCTCGGGCAGGGACTGAGGGTGCTGCTGACACCCCTCGGTGACCACAAACCGCCCCCAGCACCCTGCCAAGCCCCTGTCATGCACCCCACTTGCGACTTTCTGGGCTGCCGAGCTGCTGGGCTGGGGGAGATTCAGTGCTCTTGGCTACTTGACTGAGAACCTTTTGTTTCAGTATCTGCAAGTAATTGACTTTTGCATTCCCATTTACTTAAGACTTCCTAATTGGCCCCGTTGTTAATCAGAGAAGAATGAGTGACTAAGCTGTCTCGTCTGCTGGGGGACCAGGGCTTTTTTTTTCCCATGAACTGAAAGGAAATGAAACCTCAAAATGTCCTTCTAAATCTCAGCTGTCAACATCGCTGCCCAGAGCCCCAGCCAAAATAATACATTTTTGTAGACACATGTTGCAACAGAAGTACCTAGTGGACACAAGTGTGCGGAGTAACAGCAAGCTGTTTTTTTTCCAGGAGAAAATCCCAAAATCCAGGTGAGGAATTTCTCTGCTCATACAAGCAGGCTTCTCAGTCTTTGCAGTTAAAAAGTTTCTTAAGCTAAAGGCATTTCACCACTGGCACCGCCGATGACATAGGAGGGAGCACCTTGGGTGGCAGCCGAGCCCTAAACGTGCCAGCGTTTGCTGCCGTTGTGGTCCTGGCAGTGCCAGCATCTCCCATGGGCCACGCTTGCCTGCCCCCACTTCCCTCCTGTGCCACTCGCCCTGCAGGGATTTGCAGCGTGCTGGAGCCAGCTGCTCCTCTGCGCCGGCGTGGCTGGTGGCTGCTGCTGGATGAGGCTCTTGGCTCCTGTCGCAGGCTCCGGGCTCTGCCAGGGACTGTTTTGTCTGGGTTCGTGCACCCAGCATCATGCTGGCTCCTGTGGCGGGGATGCAAAAGCAGCATCGCTCCCGCTGCCGCTGCCAGAGCTCCAGAGAGACAGAGCAGCCCGGCATCGGTGCAGGCAGCTTCAGCTCTTTCCCCACCACACATCCAGGGCAAAGTTGAGTGAAACTCAAGCCCGAGTCCAAGGGGAGCTCTGGGAAAGTTGCCCTTTTGCTAGAAGTCTCTCCCCAAAGTGCTGATGCTTTGCGGTGGGGTTTGCTGCAGAGGAGCCCCAGATGGAGTCTGGAGCTGGGCAGGGTGCGTGCGCGGCAGGGTACCCGTGGTGCAGGGTGCGTGTGGGGCAGGGTGCATGTGGGGCAGGGTGCTGTGCTGTCAGGAAGTGTCTGCTTCTGCCGTGCCCCGCCCCGGAGCAGCGCAGGTGGCACAGGGCTGGCTTTTGGGTGCTGTGCCAGCACTCCGGGTGACTCAGGCTGTGGGAGTCCCTCCAGTACCTCCAGATTCCTGCGTGCTGAAGTCAGGCAGGGTAGGGGGGTGCGGGGGCAGCTGGGCTTTTGGGGGGGTGCAGGAGCCTCCTGAGCCCCATGGGGGGCACCCCCGGCCGCAGCTTCCTGCCTCGGGGTGTGGAAAGTCCAGATCCTGCTGCTGGGGTGTGGATTTGCAGTGTCCTCCCCCATGCATGAAGAGATGGTGGGGTGCAGACACCTCATGCTCAGCCTGGTCTTCAGAGGGTCTTGGTGGGCATCCTTGCAGGGGGGTGACACAGTTTGGGTTGTCTTGTCCCCCTGCTGCTTGCGTGGTCCCAAGCATCTCCAGCTGCAGAGTCTGCAGCTGCCCAGCCCCTCCATGTGATGTCCCTTATGGCGCAGTGCAGGCTCCTGTGTATTTTAGCACGGATCCCACCTTGAGTGTGGGGTCGGGGGGTTTGCACCCCATTTCCAGCCAGCTGACGTGGTGGCGAAGGCGCAGCCCTTCCTGCAGCACTGCAGCGGGACGGGGTGCGGAGCTGCACAATGCACAGGAAGCGCCGCGGTGCTGGAATCAGCTTAATGTCAGGAATTTCCTGCCTGGGAGAGGAATCCATGGCATTAACGTTAGAGGCCAAAAAAGACTTTGCTAACCCTGAGTGAGTCCCTGGGCTGGATGGGGAGGGCAGAGGGCAGCGGGCTTGGCGGTGGCCTCACGCTGAACCCTGCTCCTGCGGACACGAGGGCAATGCGGCAGTGTTTGCCAGGTGTGAAGGTGTGAATGTGCCCAAATTTTTGATGTGGGATGCAGCAGGGACCAAGCCGGAGCCGAGCCTGGGGAAGGGGCTGCCCCAGGGGTCGCTCTGTGAGGCTGTTCTGCATGGGGTGCACGGGTGCTGCAGCCCCCACAGGGACCCGGTGTTGGGGACAGTTCCCCAGGGCACACCCAGCACAGGTCGGGGCTGCAGGAGGAGGACGGGGTGGGGAGCACGGGGCTGGGTGCCAAGCACAGGGTCCCTGATGCCAGCCCCAGCCTGACTCTGCTCTCCCCTTGCAGAGAAGACCGGGAAGGTGCTGGGGGAGTTTGCCCGCTGCTACAAGGAGCAGTACGGAGTAGCGCTCTTCAACAGCATCCGCTATGAGATCGAAGGCAACGGGGGGCCGCAGGCACAGCTGCTGCACCGCAAGGTAAGAGACCGGCCCCGCTTCTGCCAGAGCCCGGCCTCTCCCCCCAGGCAGGGATGAAGGCATAGCCTCATCTTCCTCCTTCTGCTTCGGGCAGCCCCACAGGGGCGAGGGCACCACAAGGCTGAAGTTGGGAGAGGAACCCCCAAGGACAAGGTGATGGACAGGGTCTCCAGCCCACGGGGCTCCCCGGGAAGGTTTTCTTCTCAAATCAGTGCAACGAGCATACCCTGCAACAGGCGCGAGGCTGGCTTTGGACTGCAGCCTGGCATGGATGTGTGCGTAATGGCAGGCTGGCTGGAGGCACTCCTGGCTGATAAGGAGCTCCTGGAAACTGCTTGTGCCCAATAAATCCCCAAGCGAGGCTGCTGGCTACGGAGCATGGCCAGGGCGTGCTGAGCTGCCCTTCCCCTACTGCTGGGGGCAAGCGATGCTCCAGCACTGGGGAAGGGGAGGAAATCCTCCCCTGAGCAACTCTCAGCCTGAAATGCATCCATCACCCTGTGCTGATAAGAGAAACTGGTTTGAAGGCATGGGGATGCCTGGAGAGCTTTCAAATTTGCTTGTGCCAGGCTGCTGGAAACCACCGCTGGGGTTTTTGCAGCGGACCAGGAGCTGCGGAGCCAAGGGCTGGGGCAGGGGCAGCCGGGTGGGCAGTGCTGGGGTCCCCGGCTTCCCTGCATGATGCTTTCCTGGCCCCTGCGGCTCTCCCTCCCCTGGTGTTACCACGGGTGGTGAGGAGAAGACCTCCCTGCCACCAGCGAGGCTGCCGTGTGTTTCCCGGAGCCCGCTCCACCCTAGCAAAAAGGATGCGAAATGGAGAAACCGGCTGCTCACTGCTGAGGGTTTCCAGATCCCTGCCTGCCTGGCTGGAGCAGCATCCGGGATGCCCAGTATGTGATGTGGAGCCGTGGGCACCCGCGTGCCTGTCCTGGCTGGAAATAATCATCCCAAAGCACCACAAAGCAGGCCAAAAAAGTACCCGAAGCCCCTTGGAGGAGGCTGGTGCTGGCAGGCGGCACTGAGCATCCTGGCTTCTGTGCCCCTGGGGATGGGGGCAGAGGGTGCCGGCGACCAGGGTGCCCTGCTCAGCGGGGGATCAGGGCTCAGACACCCCTGTGCAGAGCAGGGCTTATTTGTGGAAGCAGGCTGAAAGGAGAAGGACACGTGGTTGCAGACGTGGACTGCCTTGTGCTTTTTCTTGGGGTTTAAAGTCTTTTGGAGAAAGCTGGAGGTTGCATCAGTGAGATCACAGCCAATGGCTGCCCTCCACGCCAACCTGCATGAGTACACGTCCACCATGTGTTTATAGGAGGGACAAGTCCCGGCTCTTCTCAGGGACTGCTGGTCTCTAGGACACAAGGACCAGGGCGGTGACAGCTCCTGGTCTGTCCTGACTGATGTGGGTGTTGCTGGTGCGAGTGTTGCAACAGTGGGCAGTGCTCCCCGCCTGCCCAGGCACGGGGTGTGTCAGCAAAATAAAGATGTGGAGGTAAAACAGGGAGCCCAGTGTCCGCAGGGAGGATCTAATCGGGTTCATCAGTTTGACCGATGTCTTCTCTGGGTGGTGCCTCCTGAAGGCTGCTAGCTCCATTGCGAAGCTGCAGCAAGCCCAGGAATATCTGAGGAATGGCAGCAAGCGGCGAGGTCAGGGACATGGTGTGGCTCCGCAGCACCGGGGTGTAAATAGGACATTCCTCCTGCAAGAAGTCCCCTCTGCTCCCCCTCCGCCTCGCACCCTGGAGAGCCCCCGGCCGGCCGCGGGCGTGCGGCAGGGATTTACAGGGGTGGGAACACAGCCAGGGCCGGGAGGTCCCATGGGTGCCCCCCCGAGCGAGCTGGGTGGGAACTGTGTTGTCCATGTGAGAGCTGGAGGCACCATGGGGCCTGGGGCAGGGCGTGGGGTGGAGAGGCCTCTGCATGCGTCGGGTATCTCACCAAGGAGCAGGGAAGATGTATCCTCCAGCTTGGCTCTGCACTGCCCTGGTTTGCTGAAGAAGTTGTGGATGTCAAGAAGAGGCAGGGTGGTATCCTCCGTGTCCTTGGATAGAAGACTTCTACCTGGGATTTTTGTGTTTTTATTTCAATTTTTTACCATTTTTTGGCCAACTCAGTGCCCAGCAGTAGCTCCTGCAGCAATACCAGGGGGTGGTGGTAGAGGGGGACAGCTGGGCCATGGTCCGAAGCATGGCTCGGTCTCCTGAAACGCTAGCAAGAAGCAGCAGTGACCAGAATAGGGAACAAATATTTCTGCCGTTGGCGGCCCCAGCAGCCTGTGTCACCCCCCACCAGCCCAGGCACGCGTGTCCGTATCCAGTTTGGTGGCATGTCATGGGGACAGCACCTGGAGCAGGACCTGGGGGCTCCATGCTCAGGCAGATGGGTGGCACGGACACATGCAGATGGGAGCAAAGCGGGGACAGTCCTCGGGGCAGAGCAGGTCTGCTGCAAAGAGCTCGCCTGCCCCGGGAAACAGTTCCCGAACATCCTCCTTCACCCTCCTCCAGCGCACACACCGGCCGCCTCCCTGCCCCTCCTAGCAATTTGGCGCATACCTGCGTGTCCCAAATATTTGCTGGGGGTGGGCAGGGCCAGCTTGGTGAGGCAGGATGGTGCTCAGGGCTCCAGGATGCTGGTGGCCATGGGCTAGTTTATACGGGCTGATAGTCGTCATTTGGCCGGTGGATGAGCCGCCCCTGAGAGATGCTGATGGGGGCTCCTGGAGCTGGCATCACCTTGGCTCTGATCGCTCTTCACTGTCCCCATCCCCGCTGGTGGCCTTTGGGTTAGGGCTGTCACCATCAGCTCATTGCTCCCTCTGCCTTCACCCTGCAGGGTTTGCTTTGTGCTTTCTCCTCTCCTCTCCCTGTATTCCTTTGGGAAGTGCCTTGGATAGAGGTAGCATGTGCCAGCCCTGCCCTTGGGCAGCAGAGAGCGAAACGTCCGGCACCAGGGTCCCTTCTTACACTGGGTGCACAGTGCTGGTCCCTCCTGATGGCTGCTGCGATGGATGGTGGATGTCCACCATGGTGGATGGTGGGTGGCCACCATGGGAGAGCCAGCTGTCAAGCGCTCACGCCATCAGGAGAGTTCTTGGCTCTTGTTTATATTCCTGGGATCATAAAATTTTTGGGACAAATTCTTGGCTCGCTCAGCACGCTTGTGTTTGGGATGGTGTCAACGCAGGCTGACAGGTGCTGGAGAGCCAGCGAGGGGATGCTCGGACCAGAGATGCGGGATGTCCTCCACCTGCTCTGTCCCTTGCTTTTCATGGAACCTGGAACATTTCAGCATCATCTGGAGATGGGCTATACAGGGTGGCTTTTGCTTGTCCTCTTTCATGTCCCAGCTGGAGACCGTGCTAGGTTTCTGCCATCTGCAGCTTGCCTCTGACACGTACCCTCTGGCTGGTGGCTACTGTAAAGCAGCAATATGTATGCTCTCTCCTGCCTCAGGTGGAGGAAATCACAATAATTTAGGTTGGGAAGGGCTTCTGGAGGCCTCTGGTCCAACCTGGCACTCAACTCGGCCACTCTGCAAGCTAGACCAGGTTTCTCAGCTGAGCTTTATGTTCCTCCAAGGAAGGAGATGCCAGAGAAGGGGAGGTGTGACCACCTCCATGGTGACCAGCGCTGCTGTGTGAGCATCCCCTTGGAGTTTTGCTAGGGCTGTGCAGGTGGGACCCCCCCATGCTGTCACCCAGAGGCGCTATTTAGGCACCTGAATTTTAGATGCAATAGGGATGGGTGCTCCTCAGCAGATCCCATCTCTGCCACCCATGTCACCATGTGTCTCCTCCCTGCAGGTCCTGCTGGAGGACCACGTCATCTACTCGGGCAACCTCTTCCAGTACATTGAAGAGAACAAGAAGTGGAGGAACCGCTTCTGCATGGTCCCACACAACTATGGCTTGGTGCTGTACGAGAACAAACTGGTGAGGACACCCTAGCTTCGGCACTGCCTCCTTGTAGGGGGGCTGTGACCTCAGGGTGGTCAAAGCCTGACCCTGCAGAGCTGGCTGCTTTCTGCTGATGTCCTCCCCCTGCTCCCCATCCTGCCCTCCTCAGGGGCTGCAATACTTGGGGCTGACTTCCTTCCAAGGGCGGACACCCCCAAGATCATCTGTGAAGTTTCCTGGTGCCCCTTGGTGTTTCAGAGACCTCCCTTGAAAACACAGCTTTTCTTCCCCATTCATCCTGATGGAGTAGGACGGGGACCCTTTCGCCCATCTCCCATGGGTGCAGCTCCAAATGGGAGCACCCTGCTGGGCCCTCCAGAGCCACCGTGCCATGGCGATGCCCCCCATCATCCTCCCCACACTGACCAGCTTTTTCTGCTCAGGCTTACGAGAAAGAGCTGCCGCCCCGTGTGCTGGTCAACAGCGCTGGCTACAAGGTTCTCACCTCCATGGATCAGTACCTGGAGCTGGTGAGCAGCAGCCTGCCTGGTGAGTGGGGGCTGCGGGGGGCGAGGAGGAATGCTCAGGGTCCCCCACATCCCCATGCTGCCGAGCATCCCGTGGGGACATCTGGGGAGGGGTGGTTTTTGGGTGTGGGGCTGTAGGGAGGAAGAACAGCCCTGTGGTCCCCCCCAGTGGGGTGTGGGATGAAGTGTCTGATCTGTGCTGCTGTCCCACAGGGGAGGCAGAAGACTTGTGGCACAGGCTCTGGAGGAGCCGAGGGGTCTCATGTGCCCCTCCTGAACCTCCAGTAGCTCTGGGGAGTCCCGCATCCCAACCCCTGCCAGCCAAAGCACCCTTGCGCGCAGGCGCTGAGGTGCAAAGCCCCATCCCCTGGGGCTGTGCTTGACCTTGGCAATTTGAGGAAGAGCCTCAATAACTCCCCGGCAGGAAATCTGCTCAGAGTTTGTTGGCATTTTCTTTAATAAGACCACAAAGCTTTGCAGATGCCTGCGTGGTAGCTGCCTCCATCGGGATGCTCTACTCCTAATAAATCCCTGGGCTGCAGATGGGCTGGGGACCGGAAGACAGACGCTGCAGCATCCCTGTCCCTGTCCTCCTACCATGTCCGCCCTTCAGAGCATCCTTCCACCCGCAGGTGTGACGCCCAAGTCAGGGAACTCCCCCATCCTGAAGTGCCCCACAGATTTCCCCCTCATCCTTTGGCACCCCTACGCCCGGCACTACTACTTCTGCGTGATGACGGGCAAGGAGCAGGAGAAGTGGGGGGCGGTTTTCCAGGACTGCGTGCGGCACTGCAACAACGGTGAGCTGGGGACGTGGCTGGGGGGACACCTCGGTGCGGAGAGCATTGCCCTCCTGCTCTGTAGGGGTTGTTGGGAGCCCTGCAGCGGTCCCTTTTGGCCCAAAAGGGGCTGATTTGGGGGTGAAGAGGGGGAATTGGCTGGGAGCTGTTGAGCATCTCACCCCGAGCAAAGGTGGGAGTGGGGGGGCTCCAGCCACCCAGCACATCCCTGTGCCCCCAAGGAGTGCAGTGCCCATGACAGCGCTTGCGAGAGCCAGCGTGGAGCCAGCTCGAGAGACGCCGGTGTGGGGAGCCCTAATGACTATTTTCCACCTTGAGGCAGAAAATATTTGGCAATTAAAGTCATGAAAACTGCAGGCCACCATCCTGCTCTCCCTCCTCCCAGCCTCCGCCAGCACCAGCTTTCGGGCAAGGGCTGCGGGTGGCTGGGGAAGGCAGGGCTGGCCTCCCACGTCACCGATACTCTGGCAGGAAAACACGATTTTCCTGCTGAGCAGAGCCTGTGCACTCCTGGGACGAGACCCAGGTCTGTGCGGTGCAAGAAACGTCCTGGGGAAGGCACTCCAAAGCTGGCCTTCAAGCAAGCAAAGAGTGATGCTGCCCCTTCTGTAATGCACTTTTCCCTCCTGGGAACTGTGCGTAGCCCTGATTTTTCCGGGAGCAGAGTAATAGGGTTGGGTTCGTAGCCCGAATTTCGGTGCAGGTTTTCATCCTCCCATATTAGTTGAAATCTGAGTGCTTTGCTCTTTCCCTTCCTTTTGGTGCTCCTTGCTCCTTAACGTGCCCATGCGCCCTCTGTGAGCCAGGGATGTCTGGGCTCAGAGGCTGATTTATTTATTTTGAATTTCCCCCCTTCCTCCCTGGCCACCCAGGCTCTGCAGTGGGTGGAGGCTGCGAGCCCCTCGCAGCGCCTGACGGCCAGGGCTGCCGGAGCCGTTCCCACGGGCAGCCGCAGGCGGTGCTGCTAAATCCTCTCCTCCTCCTCAGCTGGAGATGAAACAAGGCACAGAAATGGGCACGGGCCCAGGAAGGAAGCTTCTCGGGTAGATTTCTTGATTTTTGCAGCCTGTTTTTCTTTGTGAGATATTTCGTCCCTTCCCAGCTCCACATTTCTGCCTGCCACTGTTCTTGCAAGGTTTGAGATACTGTTTCCAATCCAATGAAAGATCTTTTGTTGCTGTTGAGCAATTCTTTTTTTTTTTTCCAAATTAGAGGCTCTGTGTCTGCCTCCGGTTGTAATTAGTGTGGGAATTTTCACCTCCCTTTACAAGTCTCTGCATTTTTGTAACACCAGCTCTTCCCTAAGGACCGGGAACGAGTGACGTTGCCCCGCACGCAGGGTGTCCAGACCGGTCACCCATAGCCTGGGTGCCCGCAGGACCCCCACCCATGCTGGCCTGGGCGCAGCATCGTTCCCCCGTGCCTGGCACCCCGGCACATGTCTCTCTGTCACCGTGGGAGCCTTGCCAAGAGAAGTCCCAGGTTTGGGCGTTTGCATCCCATCCTGGACACTGTGAGCTCCATTAGCATCACGTTAATGAGGTGCTGGATGAGCCCAGCCGCCCCTGGATGCTCAGCTCTGGCTCGGGCTCCCACCAGCTGAGCACTGAGAAAGGGCCAGACTTCAGCTTTCACAGTGGTTTTATTTTTCCCCATATATCAAGCTGTCCCTTAGGAAAAGCTGCTGAGGCTGGGAGTTAAAAACAATCATCTTAAAAAAATCTGTGTATGTTGGAAAACGTGAACACCCTGGGGCTGCCCTTGCTGGGAAGGAGAAGCCACCTTTAGCTGTGTCTGCCCAGGACGTGTGCCCTGGCATGCTGGGAGGTCTGGGGTTGTGGCAGGCATGGTCATGCCTCGTTCTTTTGCTGTCACCAAGCCCAGGACGCTCTCCTGGAGGGTGCCACAAGGTGAGGGTGCAGGGCCAGCACCGAGGGCTTCTGCTCTCACTGGTCTCTGAGAGGCTTTTAGCAGGGATGAGGGTTTTGTGGGGGTGCCCCGGGGTGGTTCCCTGTTTCTGCAGGCACCCAGCCTTGCCGCTGCTCAGCGTGAGCATTCCCCTCCGCTGGCACGCAGCTGGCAGCTGGACCCTGGAGAGGCTGGGGCAAGGCAGGGGCATGCGTGGGGCTGGTGGCTCTGGGCTGTCCTGTCTGCTACTCCTCCTCCTCCTCCTCCATGGGGTCTCTGGACATGGCAGCAGGGATGGGGGGGTGACATCTGAGCCCCCCTCACACAGCAGCCCCATGCTGCAGTGAATCACGGTGATGACATCCCGGGGGCAGCAGAACTGGCTGGAGCATGCTAAACCTCCCCACCCCCACCAGGCGCGGCCCATGACTCATCCCCACCACCGCTCGACCGCCTTCCTCTTCCTCCCAAGCTGCGCTGCATCCCGCAGGGCCCCCCTTCCTCCAGCCCATCCTGGGCAGACTGGTCCTGCTGTGCTCGTCAGGCCCCGGAACCCTGTGCACCACGGGGGCTTGCAGAGCCCCCCTTTCCAGCTCAGCCCCTGCTCCAGCTGTGCCACTGGGGCTTGCAGAGCTCCTGGGTCCCTGCGCACCGTTGGGGCTCACTGGGACCCCGTCCTGATGTGCCATCTGGGCTTGCAGGGCCCCCAGATCCCTGTGCACCCCTGGGGCTTGCTGAGCCCCTGGGACCCCTGTACCATGGGGGCTTGCAGAGCCCCCCATCCTGCTTAGCCCCTGCTTCTGCTGTACTTCAGGACTTGCTGAGCTCCTGGGTCCCTGTGCACCACTGGGGCTTGCTGAGACCCTACTCCAGCTGTGCCATCTGGGCTCCCCGAGCTCCTGGGTCCCCAGGGACCATGGGGGCTCACTCAACCCTGGGTCTTGCTGAGCCTTTTTCTCCCAGGAGCTTTCCTGCCCTTTGTCCAGCTCAGTCTATGGGATCCCCCCAGCCACTGGTGTGTCTGGGACGCTTAGGGACAGGGCCTCCCCCAGCCTCGTTGACAGCCCTGGGCTCTGTGCAATGGCCCTGAGGATGCAGGGGATGCGGTGGACCCCTGAGATGGCAGCTCCAGTGGCTTCCCCTTGTCCCCATGCTGTGCTGCTCACTCATCCACTCCCACCCCCCCTCCAGGGATCTCCGAGGACTCCAAAGTGGAGGCCCCAGCCTTCACAGATGCCGTCCGTATGTATCGCCAGTCCAAGGAGCAGTACGGCACCTGGGACATGCTGTGTGGCAACCAAACCCAGGTAAGGACCAACCCCTGGGCTGGAGGGGCTTTGTGGGGCTGGTGTAGGGGCTGAGCAGGGTCCCCAGCACCTCCTGCCTTTGCAGGTCCTGAGTAACCTGGTGATGGAGGAGCTGCTCCCGGAACTGAGGAACGCCATCGGCCCACGGCTGAAGGGCAAGGCTCAGGAGCGCCAGCGGACCTGGATCCAGGTGCGGGTGGTGGCCTTGGGGACATCGGTGCCAACCCCCTGCCTGGGCTGCCCTGGCTTTGGGGCACTGCTGCTGTCCACCGGCCCACCGGGCTGGGTGCCTGATGGCTTTCCTGCTGGTGTCATCCCCCTGTCACCTCCTCTCCCTGGTGTCCACTGCTTCTTTCCGTGCTGGCGCAGGCAGCCCTGCCCTCCTTGCTTCCTGGAGCGAGGGAGGCAAATGGGAGGAAGCCTGGTCCCCAAGCAAAGTCCATACCAGCTATATTTAGCAAGACATTTTTAGGGCAGTGTGGGCTAAATCCAGCCCTGGACCTTGCCAAAGACTGAAAACTCTTCAAAACTGCCTGTTACAACCTTCAAGCCAGTAGGTAGTTGCCACCAAGCTCATAATGTGAAGCAGCCTAAAAATGCACAAATGCTGCTTTTTCAGTAGCCGTGGCCTCCATGGTGCAGCCCAGTGTTAATGCTGCAAAACTGGGAAGGGCGAGGGAGGGAGGGGAGGGACAGCTCTGCCGTCTGCCAGCCCCGAAATCGCAGCATCTGGCTGCAAAGTGAGCTCCAGCAGCTGCATGGAGCTTGTGGGGTCGAGTCGTGCCCTGCATCCCCATGTGCGGGGACCTCCTGTGGGCTCGTGCACACCTTGGGCTTCATCTCACCCAGGGCAAACCGCCCCCNCCCAGATCTCGGATGCCATCTACAGGATGGTCTATGAGCAGACCAACGCCCAGTACGATGCAATGGTGGCCAAGTGTGAACTGGAGCGGCCCCAGATGGAGAGCACCATCCGCACGGACATGGACCAGATCATCACCTCCAAGGAGCACTTGTCCAGCAAGATCCGAGGTAGAGCCCTGCAGGGAGAGGGCACAGATGGGCTGTGCACATGTATGCATGTGGATGTATACATGCACGCGTGCAGACATGTATGTGTGACCAGCTCCCAGCGGGGTGTTTTGCCAAGATGCTGCAGTTTCTGAGTGGAGTGTGGCTCCTGGTGGCACGGCCCCAGGGCCAGGTGCCAAGTGCACACACAGCTCGGCATTTTCCAGGAAGAGCAGGGATCCAGGAGGTGGGGGACAAGGTGGGCAGTGAGCCCCAAGCAAAGCGGTGGGGCAGGAACGGGTTCAACAAGAGCAAGGGCCACCTTCAAGAGCTCCCTGCATTCTCCTGTGGGTCTGAGAGACTTCTGGAGGGCTTTGGGGAAAGGGGCATCCCCCACTTCTTGGGGGTTTAGGGACTGATTTGCAGAGCTGGAAGGGCAGAGGAGCCTCACTATGCTCATCCCTGCTCTCTGCCCAGCGTTTGTCCTCCCCAAAGCGGAGATCTGTGTCCGCAACCATGTCCAGCCCTACATCTCCTCCATCCTGGAGGCCCTGATGACCCCCACAAGCCAGGGCTTTGCCGAGGTGCGGGAGGTGTTCTTCAAGGAGGTGACGGACATGAATATGAACATCGTCAACGAGGGAGGCCTAGAGAAGCTGGTGGAGGTGAGCGCTGGCGATGCTCTGTGCTGGACGGCAGGACGGCTGGGGGTGGCAGGGCCGGTCCTGCTGCCTTACCCAGTGGGGATGGAGCTGGGGGACCCCAGGCTGAGAAGATACCTGGGGATGAAGGTCATGTGGTGGTGCAGGCTGCCATGCCTGGTGTGGGGTGGCACGTCCCAGCCCCTGCCCTGCTGAGCTTGGCTCTGTCCCCAGTACATGGAGAAGCTTTCCCACCTGGCCTTTCACCCGGTCAAGATGCAGTTGTGCTATGAGAAGATGGACCAGCTGAAACTGGAGGGCCTTCAGCAGCGGTTTGATGTCTCCAGCACGTCTGTCTTCAAGCAGAGGGCCCAGATCCACATGAGACAGGTAGCATGGGGACTGGGGTCCTCCCTGGCTTTGTCCCCTAGTGTCCCCCGCAGGCTGAGCAGCTGGGGCATGGGGGCAGAGCCCACCCTTGGTCCTCAGGGTGGAGCCCACGGATGCTGCGCTGGGATGCTGGGAGCCTTGCCAGCGTAAAGGCTTGTCTTGGTGTCACAGTGCCCCAGAAAGAGCTCCCTGCGCACCCCCTGCTTGGCCCCTTTGGTCCCTCACTGGCGCTGACCATGTGGTTCTTGTCACAGCAAATGGATGATGCCGTGTACACCTTTGAGACGCTGCTCCATCAGGAGCTGGGGAAGCTGCAGGGCAAAGACGACCTCTGCAAGTCCATCCAGCGCATCCTCGAGCGGGTGCTGAAGGTGAGGGCTGGGGGCTGCTTCTGTGCCTCGGGAGCTTCTGTGGCCTTTACCCGAGGGTGAGGAGCCTGGGGAAGAGGGCAGCAGTGACTGTTGTGATGCATAACAAAAGTCTTCTGGGGAAATACTTCTTCCAATTGAGACTTCCATGCATTTTTGCTGAGATGTGGGGCAAGTGAGTGGGAAAGCAGGTAGAGGACCCAGACCCACTCTGAACGCATGCATGGCTCAATATTAAAACTACTCAGGGTTTAGAGTGGCCCAAACACTTCTGCACAAAGTGAGGAGCGCGGGGTCAAGCACCCTGGGCACTGGATGGGTAGAAGAAGGATGTGAGGGACAGAGGAACCCATGGAAATGGGTTGGGGAACAAAGTGCAGGGGTTGTGCCCATGCCAGTCCACGGCCCTCAGGGGCACTGACCTGAGGCTGCTCTCACTTGCCCTGCAGAAATATGACTACGACAGCAGCACCGTGCGGAAAAAGTTCTTCAGGGAGGCCCTGCTGCAGATCACCATCCCCTTCCTGCTGAAAAAGTTGGCGCCAACCTGCAAGGGGGTAAGACAAGGGGAGGACCCCTGTGTGGAGGAGCTCAAGCATCCCTCAGGCACCCATAGAGATGGGGAGCTCCTTCTCCCGCATCCCATCCTGATGGCCTCTCCTCCTGGCAGGAGCTAGCCAAGTTTCAGGAGCTCATCTTTGAGGACTTCGCCAGCTTCATCCTGGTGGAGAACACTTATGAGGAGATCGTGCTACAGTCGGTGATGAAAGACATCATGCAAGGTAGGATGGCTCTGGGGAGGGGGAGCCCAGACACACTCAGCTCTGTGTCACGGGGTCTCCTGCAGCCTGGGGTGGGTGCTGGGTGCTGGGTAGGGAGACCCCCACAGTGTGTGCAAGGCCAGTCTGGGCTTAGCACCAGGAGCACTGGCAGGGGCCATGCTGGGTGCTGGGGTCCATAGGAGGAAGGGGTGACCCCATGCAGGGTGCTGGGGGCTGATGTCAGCCCATCTGACGTCTCCCTTGGTGCCATCAGCTGTGAAGGAGGCAGCCGTGCAGCGGAAGCACAACCTGTACCGTGACAGCATGGTGATGCACAACAGCGATCCCAACCTGCACCTCCTGGGCGAGGGCATCCCCATCGACTGGGGCGAGGAGCACAGTGGGCAGCCCGAGGCTGAGCCGGCTGCCGACAAGCGCCGCAGGGCCAAGCAGGTGGTGTCGGTGATCCAGGATGAGGAGGGGGCTCTGCCCTACGAGGTGGGTGCTGAGGTGCTGATGCCCCCCAGCTCCCCAGAGCCAGAGCCTGGGGTGCCACCAGGGTCCCCGGATGGGGTGGCAGAGATCAGGGAGGTGCTGATAAAGGAGAGCATCGAGGAGCCTGCCAGTGGCCAGGCAGAGGAGTGGCTATCGAACGGTACCCATGCCACACGGGAGAGCGGTGCCGCTGAGGAGGTGGTGGTAGCGGGGTCTGCGCCAGGCGATGTCCCCCCACAGGGTCCAGCCAGCGATGGGGACCGGGTGCGCTGTGTAGTACCAGCATCACCTGCACCCGAAGCTGAGGTCCCATCACCGCCTGCCGGGATGGCTTGCCACCAGCCCAGTGACAAGGAGACGTGCGAGGAGGTGGCCCCCCTGGTGGCGTGCAGCCCCCTGCAGCCTGTGGGCACGACGGAGAGCATTGAGGGGGTGCAGACTGAGTTCTAGCCCCGTACCCACCGCGGACTGGCCCCGGTGACGCTGGGGATCGGGGGCTAGGACCCGCTGCGCTGCCGGGGCTGGAGCGCGGTGCTGCGGGAGAGGGAGGGGATGGGGAACACCAAGACCTGATTGCCTAACGGGAGGAGTCCCGCTGCTGCGCGGCTGGCCACGGCCGAGTGGTCCTGCTGGGTCAGGCTGGGGGGAGGCCCCCGGCTCAGCACAGGGCACCTGCTGCACTCTGCTCTGTCCTTCTTCTGCCTTATTTCCTTCTTTTCTACTCGAGAGATGCTTTATCTGCCTCGCCCACCCAAGCTCACGTGCCTGGGGCTGCTGGGGGGCTGCAGCCCCGCTCTTTGCAGGATGCTCCCAGCTGCCGTCCCCGCCGTGCGCAGCCAGCAGCAGGGATCGTCCTCTGCCCACATCCGTGGGGTTTTCCTGGGAGCCTTCCCACCCGGAGCGCATCTCATGGGCAGCCTTCTGCCGGTGCTGAGGGGACCGAGGGCTGCAGGGGCAGGTGGAAAAATGTGACAGCGAGGGCTGGGGGTGCTGCAGCACTGTGTGGGGGTGAAGGGCGAGATGGCGGCCAGGAGCACGGGGAGAAGTCTGGTGCAGGTGGAGAACTGCGTGGGGGGTGTTGGCAGAACAGCGCAAGTTGCTGCTGGTGCACCATCAGCTGGGCGCAGGTGAGCCAGCTCTTGGCCCTGGCACGGGCGGGTTTTGGCATCTGCAGCAGTGGTGGAGCAAAGACCTGAGGCTTCAGCAGAGGTTTGCAAGGGGGTGTTTGTGGGGGCAGCGCTGGGAGAAGGGCTTGCCCTCCTCACACCAGTACCTCCAGCAAGGTTGGTCACAGGCTCCGGGGGACGCAATAAAAGCACTGGATAGGCGGCTGGTGGAATTTGGCAAGACCCAGGAGTTGGAGGCGTGCATGTGTGCGCGCATATGCGTGAGTGTGCGGCGCAGGGGCCTGGAGCCCGGCACGGCCCCGCTGCAGCTCACCCCGACCTCTGCCTGTATTTTAGGTGCCACTGTTTCTGCCTCTGCAGGGGGTGCCCAGCCTAAGCCACTTGGGGAGCCCCCCCCAAAGTGCCTTGCTTTGGGAACTTAAAACCTGTCTCTTCCAAGATATTTTATTAAGAATGTTATACAAATGTTTAAAAATATGCTTATAATAATTAATAAAAGAACAAAAGCTTTATTTAAAGCCAGAGGAGGCTGTCCTTACTCCCAAACCGCTCAGCCCCAGGACATGCTGGGGGGGCTGCTGTCGGGGGGGGACTGTGACAGGGCTGAAGTGTAGCCCCCGCACCCCGCCCAAGCCAAGCCAGGAGCTGAATGACCGAGGTGGTTTGTGGTTTTATTACCATGGGCATCTCTGGGGAGGAGCAGGAGGTACCCAGCGGCAGCAGCTTTGCATTGGCAGAGCTGTACACACTGACCCCATCCGTAAAGTGCTAAAAAGGAGGCGCAGGGGCGAGGTGGGGGGCAGCCACCCCCCCCACCACCCAGCTCCTTCTCCGCACACCCAGAAGGCACAGTGTAAGGGGTCTGGGGCAGGGCAGGACGCAGGACCAAGGCTGAGCGTCTCTCCAGTGGGAACTGCCCAGCTCCAATCTGGAGCATCCCAGTGCCAAAACTGGCCCCCCAGCAGAGGTGGGCAAGGAAATGCCCAGCACCCCCAGTAGCCATCACCCCCCATTCCGCAGAAGAAATTCCCTGAGAGCTGGGGGATGGCCACTGGCGGTGGCAGGGCAGGTGCCAGCCCCCAGTGTGGCCCCCGGCCCTGTCAGCACGGAGGGTCCCGGCAGCAAGTCCTTGGGACGCTGTGTCCTGCACAGCACAGGGACAAGGACAGAGCCAGCAGAAGTGACAGTAGCTACTCGAGGAGACATCCCAGCACCCCATGGTGTCCTGGGAGGGGTCCCCATGCCTAGCCCACCCTGAGCAGCGGGTACACCACAAAATAGCCGATGGTGGAGCCCGTGACCACCCCGAGCAAGATCCAGGCGTTGTAGGACATGACGGCCAGCATCACCGTGTAGCCCACCACCACCTGCACCACATGGAGCAGTGTCTGGCCAACGTGGTACCGGAACCATCTGAGGTGGAAGAAGCAAAGCCCCATCAGCAAGGGGACAACAGAGGTGTCACCCCCTCCTCCCCTCAGGTCACCAGGAGCGACCAGCAGTCGGTTTGTGGAGCGTGGGGAGGGAGCAGGGCTCAGGCATTGCACTGGCACCGCAACAGCATTGCAACCAGAAATCCAGCTCCAAATGAATGAGGAGAGAATTATTAAGAGGTTGGTGTTATGAGCAGCCTCAGGCATGGGTTGGGATTAAATATAAGATGAAAAACCCAGGCTTTGGCTCAAAAGGCTTGTGTTGAGAAGGAAACGCCCTGGCCAGCCTCGTCTGGGGGGTATCTGAGCTGCTGAGCAGCACTCGTCCCCATCCCATGAGGACCCTGGGTGGCTCCTGGGGGCTGCGGGCACTGAATACAGCAGAAAAACACCGGGGGAACGTCCCCCAGTACTAGAGGGCTGGGACACTCCTGGAGCACGCTCCTGTGGCTGCATCTTCCCTGGGAGCATCATACTCCACCGCTGCCGCTTTACAGCCTTCCTTCTCTGCTATCCCCACCTCCCAGCCCTCCCTGCACTGCTGGCAGGGTGCAATCCTGCCCGGGCCCTGCCGTACCTGCCCTGCACGGCCCTGTGCTCCCCGTGGCCGCTGTCCCCCTCGTCTGGCTCCGCCAGCACCTCCCGGCTGAGGCTGGGGGGCACGGCCAGCAGCGCCCGCTGCAGCACCTTGGCCTTGCCCATCTTGACGACTTCGTACAACACCGACAGCAGCAGGATCACCAGCATGGAGAGCACCATCCCTGCACCAGAAACAGCCCCCGACGAGCTCATCAACAGTAGTATTTTTTTTCCAAAAAGAACAGCTTGCCCTCAGCTGAACAAATATGTTTCAATAGGGAAAAAACAAAAAGCTCACCAGCCATTCGCAGGGAGGAGGGGTTTGTTCATTTGGGGCCTCACAGGATTGGATCTGCAGGTCTGGATAATGTCTGGGGCCACCACAAAGCCCCGTAGAGTGTGCAGCGCAGCAAGAGCCCCAGCGTTAAGTGCTGGATGGGGGGGCCCTGCCCTTCTGCAGTGCCCAGCCCACCAGCTGATACCATTGCTAGTATTAGTACTGCCAGAAATGCGAAAATCAGTGTTCATTTTTGTGCCCTGCAGCCCTTTCTCCGGACAGAGAGCACAGCTAGCAGCAGACAGACAGACGGACGGACGTCTCCGAGAGGTGCTGGGGCTGGCAGCCTACCTGCGGGGGTGTGGACGCTCCAGAAGTCAAACAGCAGCACCACCCTGTCCGAGAAGAAGAAGGTCATCTGGGAGAGAGGCCGAGAAAAGGGGTTAGGAGCTGGCTCGTGATGACAGAGCTGCCCGCACCGTGGTCGCCACGGCCCCGTGGTCACCTGTGTCTTCTGCAGGGCCGTGCGCCCACCACCCTGCTGCCCTCTGAGGGCTGCTACTGGTCCCTTCATGTTCACAACCCACGTGAGCAACCTGCCCTGAATCAAAGCAAGAGGTGTGTTTTTCTCCTTTTTCTTCTTTTCAGGAGGTTTGCTTCTTTGAGCTGGAAACTTCAAAGGGCACACCTGGATGCTGCTTCGTTTCTGCCCCTCTTGTGCTTGGAAAAGCCCACGGCACTGGGCAGGCTGGGGCTGGAAGCTGGCAGTCAGCAGGGGTTTTGCCAAATGGTGCTATTCTTGTCCAGTTCCCAAAACGGGAAGAGGAACTCCAACTGCAAATCACAGCCACGCAAACCGGGCTTGGTGCATAACTTTGCCTTCTCGCAGGGCAGTTTTTACTTCTAGCATGTGTCTGGGCTGGCAAGAGAAATCCTGACCTTACCCTTGTGATAGAGAGACACCAATCCAAGACTTCACCAACCCGCACGTGCTGGCAGGACTCGAGGAATGGGAGGTATGTGGGAGACAGACAGAGGCTGGTGGATGCTGTCTGGAGCCTAAAGTGAAACTGGCTGGCGGTTAAAGCACAGCCCGGGAACCCTCTGTTTCCTTCCACCTCCCACGGGTTTTTCTTGCCTTGCCCCACCTTGCCAGGCTGCTCCATCCAAAGCCAGATGTGCCACCAGTCTGCTGCCAGGGCCGGGAGCTCTTCCAGGAGCATTGCCCTGAGGCTGCTGTGGCTCTGCCTGGGGCTGCCCAGGACCTGCACAGGGCTCACATCCCCCAGGGACAGTGATTCGTTTCTGGGGACTGGTCAAAGGGGCTATCAAAGCTGCCCAGTGCTGGCATTCTTAGCTAAGAAGTGATTTGCTTTTAATCTGTGACCATTTGAACCATTTCACAATGTGGCTGAATGTAAAGAGAGCTTTATCACACTGAAATATGAGGTCATAGCCCATGGCTCTTCCCTAAGGAAACCACCTACAGCACTGAGGTCATGACTGCCAATTCTTGTTTTCTTTGCCACAAAAATGCACTCCAGTACCGACGGCTGGGGGCTGTCAGCGTGCGTCTGCCCCCACCAGCCGGCCCCCGTGCAGAGCCGCTGCCTCTCCTTCAGCCCGACCTGGCCTGGGCGCAGTAGCTGTGGTCACTGTCACCAGCACATGAGCCGGGACCGGCCCTAGCCAGAAATTCCATCCCAAAAAGAGGTACCCGTGCTGCATACAGGCTCTAATTACACACTGGCCACTCATTACTAAAGCACATTAGAACATGTAATTGGTTTACGCTTTTAAGCTTCCTTTGGCAACCGATTTATGATAATCAGCCTTTAAATGAAACTATTTCTCTGAGTGCTTCAACCGTAAGTCTGCAAGGCTGGGCAAGGAGGAGGTAACATTACTTTAGAGACATAGGAACATGGGTGAATTGCAGAAGATCCCCACACTGCTCCTGATCCCAGGGCTCCCAGCCTGGGCAGCTTCTGGCCCTTCGCCCTTGGGTACCCAATGTGTCTGAGAGGCCAAACCAACGCTCCTCGAGCCCCTGCTCTTCTCCCCCATGCCACAGCAATGCCATAGTATGATTTCTCCGGAGACAGCAGCCACGCTGACCATGCTGAAAAGAAAAAGCAGCACTGCCTGCTCCGAGCAGCGTGGGGCTGGCTGCCTGGTGCATCCCAACCTGCCGCTCCATTCCGACCGCGACACCTGGCCCCATACGCCAGGACCAGCCTGCCTTTGTGCACCACACGGACCCCGGATCTGCAGAAAGAGTACAAGCTGGGAGTCGTGCCAGGTGGCCCGCGCTGCAGCGGGGAACACGCCAGCCTGGGAAGATGCGGAGCCCATGGGGGAGATGTGGCAGCTGGAAACATCGCTTCTGAGCTCAGAGCACGAAGCGAGTGATGACTTAAGACCTGTGCGGTGGCTTGGACTCCCATTGCCCATTTCTGCTGTAAGGCCGTGCCCATGCTAGGCTCTGCATGGGGCAGCACATCCTGCTGCTGCAGGCTCACTCACAACCCCAGCGAAGTCGCGGGTGCACAGCACGGGGTGAAACAGGAACCTGGGTGAAGCTCTTGTGGGAAGATGTGCAGTGCCGAAGGGAGAAGTGAATCAGCCTCTAAACACTCGTTTGCATGGAGATGAAGGTGGAAAGGGGTCTAAAAGGTTACAAAGGAGCGGTTTACGGGAAGCGGCTGTGCTGCCCGGCCTGGCGGGTCCCCAGCCCCCAAAAGACGGGACGGCACGGGGCCGGCGGGGGAACACGGCCACCCGGGCGGGTCGGCGAAGTGGCCCTTGCTGGGTGCCAGGGGCTGGAGGGAACGCCCGCAGCGCACACATTAAGTAGCAGAGGCAGCGGCCAGGAGAAGCCCCTCCGCCCGCCTCCGGGCACGGCGCGCTCTGCGCGCCCACGGCCTGGCCCGGCGCGACCCCGGCGGCAGCCTTACCTGCATCGCGGCGGAGCCCGGCTCGACCNGGAGCGCCCCGGGAGTTGTAGTGCGGCTGCGGCGCCGTGCCCAGCCGTGCCGAGCCGAGCCGTGCCGTGCCGTGCCTTACCCTGTCCAGCCCTGCCGTGCTCAGCTGTGCCGTGTCCAGCCGTGCCGTGCCGAGCCTTGCTCAGCCGTGCCTTGTCCAGCCGTGCCGTGCCGTGCCGGGCGGGGGCAGCACGCGTGGGAGGGAACACGGCGCCCAGCCGTGCTGGATTTGTGTTCAGCTCTCTCCTTGGGAAGGAGGTGCGGGGTGGCAGGTGAAACACTGTCTTTAGTTCCAAGCGTACTTTTCGTATCGACGGAGAGAGAGAATTGGAGCTCTTCAGGCTGCATTTGCTGCTTGAAGTAAAAAAAAAAAAGAAAAAAAAAAAAAGAAAAAGAAAAATACCTCCCCCCCTTCGCTACTTCTCCTTAAAATCTTGCCTTAAAAGTTTCCATCAAAAATAGACACACAGTTGTTTTGGCAGCTGAAGCTCCTGTGGGTTGTGGCCAGCATGCCCAGCGTGCAAGGTGAGCAGTGGCTTGTGTGCAGTTTACCTCTAAACAAAAAACGCAGTGGAAAATGCTGCTAAGACAATGAGCACTTCATGCAAAAAAAAAAAAAAAAAAATCTGCCTCTAAAGGGAGAAACACAACTGATTTTCCTTCCTTCATGTATTGAAAAGCTGTCGAGAAGCTCTGGCTGAGGCTTTCTGGCTGGGTGTAGCCGGGCTGGGGGGATGCCCAGCAAGCTGTATGCGTGGTTGTGCCCTGCATGTGCGTGCACGCTCACAACCAAGCACACATCTAGCCCCCTCCCTCCTCCCGGGTTGCCCAGCTCGATGATGCTGGCATGCATGCGGCTCTCCTTTCCTACCTGTACCTTGCATAGGGGTTTCTTCTGTCGTTGCTGTCAGGTTTGACCTCTCACTGCCGTGATGCCCCCACGCAGGCCCGAGGCTCCCCCTCCTGCACCCCAAAAGGGTGTGGGTTAGGTCTGCACCGCAGCAAGGTGCCTGCGTGTCCCCGTGCCCAGACCTGGGTGGGCAGTGCACGGCAGCAGCCCTTGGACAGCAGCGGCACCGAACAGCAGTGCTGCGGCACGGGAGCGAGGTGGTTTAAATGCCCGCTGCCGGCTGACCAGAAGGACGCTGCCATGCCTCACACCGCCGTCGTGCTGCTGCGTAGCACGCTAATCCCTGCATGAGCTGCAGACCCAAAACAGAGCTGGGACTCGAGGAGACGAGGCTCTGAGCATTTGTGTGTTTTTCCAAGGCAAAAAGAAGCCCATTTCCTTCCCCTTTTCCCAAGCCAGCAGTTTTTGCCTTTTGGTTCTTCTTTCCTGGCTGTTACGATTACACGATCCTCCCCCAGCCAGCCATTAAATTAGCACCTTCTCATATATATATATATAATATATA
>VXAL01006851.1:0-28316 GCA_013399475.1 Chauna torquata | reverse complement strand
CTATAGCGCCTCGGGGCCGGGTGGGCTCGGCCGTGCCCCTATGGGGCTCGGNTGGGCTCGGCCGTGCCCCTATGGGGCTCGGTGCCCTATAGCGTACCCTGCCCTATAGCACGTCCTGCCCATGGGGGTCGTAGCTCCGTCCGGCCCCGTAGCGCAAGCTGCCACTCGGGGCTATAGCTCCGTGCTGCCCCATACAGCACCGGTGCCCCCTATAGCTGCACCCCGTGGCTAGGGCTCCGTCCTATGGCACACCCTGCCCTATAGCAACGCCCTCCCCTAGCGCATGCCCCGGGGCTTATAGCTCTGTCCTGCCCCGTAGCAGAGTTCTGCCCCTCACGCCTGTAGCTCTGTGCAGCCCTCCAGCACCGTCTCGCCCCTCAGGGCCATAAATCCATCTCGCCCTATAGCGTGCGCTATCCTATAGGACTGCCATACCCCACCCCTCGGGGCTATAAACCAATGCTGCCCTATAGCATGTGCTGCCTTTTAGCAGCACCCTGCATTATAGTGCAGCGCTGTTCTATCCCCACTATAGCACAGCCCTATAGAGAGTCCCCCCGGAAAGGGCTGGCTGCAGCCTCCCCGTCCTGCAGCCCCACGTCGCCCTCCGGCCCCACAAAATCCCCACTGGGCTCTGGGAGGCACCCCTGGAAGCACCCGGCCCCACGCAAGCCTTAACAACACTTCGCTTTTATTAAAGTTCATCCAAAAACCACAACAATAAATAAAAGAAACGCCGAGACCTTCCGCGTATCGTACAGGGTGAGAGATGGGGCTGCCCCGGGGATGGGGCTCTGTGAAAAGACAGCCCGAGGGCAGCGTCGCACCCCCGTGCTCTGCCAGAGGGCGCAGGGACAGCACGGTGATGCCGAAGAGACGCTCCACCGCCCTGAACCGGACCCTCATGGAAAAATGAGTAAAAATAGCACCGCCTGCTGAGCGAGCGCAGGGTGGGACTTGCGTCAGCTCACGCGGCCCTGTCCCCTCGAGCACAAGCTGGCCTGGGGTCGGGTCCCCAGGCGTGGGGGCCGCCCCTAGTTGCGCCGGTACAGGCGATCCCGGGTGGCCACGCTGACCTTCTGCTGGTAGTCCTCCATCTTGTCGTGCAGCTTCTGGTAGAGCTGGGCAAGGGGCAGAGCGGCCGTCAGAGAAGCAGGAGGAGGAGGCCGCAGGGCTGCTCCTCTGAGAGCCCCCCTTTGCTCCCCCCCACCTACCACGACGTTGTACTGGTTGGTGGTGCTCTCCCGCAGCGCCTGGAGCAGCTGGTCGATGGCGGTGTAGGGGAGCCACACCATGGGGGCCGTGGCCGACAGCGGGAACTGGAGGGAAGAGGAACCCTTGTGCCGCGCTGACGGCAGAAACGCTCCTCGCCGTGGCCGCAGCGAGGAAGAGCGCGCAACCAGAAGCGCTTTGACACCTGCTTGTCCTACTAGCCCCGCTCAAAGGTTGGGGCCACGTGGAGATGCCCGTGGGCCAGCCCCTCGCCCCCCAGGCTGCAGCTGGGCTCACCTCAATTCCAAAATACTGGTGACCCTTGCCCAGCACAGCGTCTACGTACTCCAGGACCAAATCCACAGCCTCCTCTAGCAGATCATAGTTCAGGTAGAGACGCAGCAGCTCAGCAGCATCCACCTTCTGCAAACAAAGAGAGCTGGAGTCAGCCAGGATGGTTTTGGCACAGCTGCCACAACGCCAAGGAACCTGAGCTGAGCCTCAGGAACAGGCACAAAGCATCTGACACGATCCCAGAGCTGGGAGCGGGAAGGTGACACGACCCTTGCAAGTGTCTCCTTCAGGAGGTGCCTGTCCGGATGCTTTTTTGGTCCAAGGAGCACGCAAGGCATGCCGAGCGGTGACGCTCTGTGTTCTCACCTTGTAGCTGTTAATGAGCCAGTTGGGCAGAGGTATCCCGTGTGCCAAGAGCTTGTTGATGACGCAGCGGTGGTACAGGCTGTTCTGGGAGGGGTAACGCTCCAAATAGGACGACAGCAGCCGCCAGGCTTCGTCTGTGGCACTGCAAGACAATATTTCCCCTCAGCACCCCTGCCAGCAGCCGCTGCGACTGCCTGCAGTGCCGCAGCACGTGCTGGGGGACCCGTCCTGCTGCCCGGGTTCAACGCCTGCCCTCGAGTCCCAGCGAAGCAGAGCGGGCTGAGGAGAGCGTGGAAGCACAGCTCTCCGGCTGCCCCACACCCTCGGGTCTGCTTTAAGGCAGCCACCACTTGGGGTTTTGAGCCAGCGACCCCCTGGGCTCCTGCAAAACTTCTTTGCCTCCGCACAGAGAGCGGCTCCGCTCCTCTCCCCCATGGACAAGGACTTACCTGGACTCCTTGGTGGTAACCAGCGCGGAGAGCTGGTTTGCCGCTAGCCAGTCCCAAGCCTCCGCCTGTGCTGCCTCCCCTCCCAGCTGCAGCTTGATGCACCTGGAAGACACAGAGCAGTGCAGACGCGGCTGCCTTCAGAGCACGGCCCCTTCGCCCTGCCTTGCAGCACCTGCCGGTATCAACACCAGCCCTCGGAGGGCTGCTCCAAAGCAACAGCTACAAATTAACAGGCTTGGCAGGAAAAGAAATTGCTCTAGCAGCCTTCTAAGCTGCTCTAAGTGCCCAGGAGAAATTAAGAACGCTGATGTTAGCAAGCTCTAGGGCCTGAGCTTGGGTAGGGGATGCCCTCTGCGCATCCAGCCACAGGAAGAGGACACAGCAGAGCTCCCCAGCAGCTCTGCAGGCACAACGCATCTTCTGCCAGCATGGAGCAGCAGCAGAGAGGAATCCTGGGGCCAGGAATGAGCAGGAGAGCAAGCAGCTAGCACAGACCACGCAGAAGAGCGAGTGCTCTGCCAAATGGCTGTTTGAGAGCTGCTCGAACAAATCTTCTGCAAGCAGCTCGCTGAGCATCAGCAGGAGCATGCCATGAGCCAGCTCACCAGAAAGGTCTCCAGATGATGGCTGGGCCTGGGCGGGATCACCTGCGACTGCCAAATGTCAGCCCTCTCCTCGGAGAGGAGGGAGAAACCTCTCCCCACCACCGCCTGCTCAGCAGGGCTCCCTTACTTCTCCTTTTCAGGTGTGAAGGGCGAGTTCCACCCCAAAACCACTACACCAGCAGCTGCTGTTGCGCAGCTTTAGCGGCCACGGCGAGCAGCCGGGTCGGGACCGCGCTGCTGGCTTCTGACCCCGGGGAGGGGCAAGGTGCGCCCTGCGAACGCGGCGCAGCACGGGGCTCTCCGGCCGCGCCTCGCCCCAGGCAGGCAGCGGAGGCCGACTACGTACTTGAAAGTGAGCCCCTCAAAGACGGGCGTCAGCGGCAGCTTGAACGTTTGGCACAGGGTGATGGCGGTGTCAAAGAGGCCAGCCCGCACCAGGAGAGCGACCGTTTCCTCGGGCGTGGAGCTGCCTGCAGGGAAGCAGGACCAGGTGAAACACTGCAGCAGTTAGTCCTCGTGGCGCAGCTCGAGGCTTTCCTGGCCTCGGGAGCATCTCAGGAGCCCAGGAGCCATCCCCAGGGGGGCGGCGCAAGGCAGCAACGCTCCCTGTTAGACTGCAGTGACGCAGGGACCCGTTTGTGCGTCAGCTGGAGAGGGACGCAAGCAGCAACACGCGGCCACCGTTCAGGCACGCGGGGAGGGGACAGCCCTGTCACCGGCGCAGCGGAGCTGTAGCCCAGCAACGTGGTGCCAGCTCAGCTCCGCCAGCGTAAGGGGGCAGTGGCAAGAGGCGAGATGGACCCAGGGCACTCGGCTCCCTGCGCCGTGCAGTTTGTCCCTAAACCAGCTTTTCAATCCTCTCACACTCCCTTACTGGGAATTAAATCTCCTCCCGATAATTACATGGGAAAGACGTGCACACGTTGCATGACTTCTACCAGAGAGGGGCAGGACGTACTTAAAGGGTCAGGGTGCGAAATGGGCGAGTTACAGCTTTCTGTTCCTCAGCAAGGAAAATCTTTGGTAAGCTAACAGCGCGTGGTGAAGCAGTATTGTCCAGGACAAGCATTTAGGTCTTGCTAGAAGTGTTTTTTCTAGGGCTTTCTAATTCTGCTCGATTTGGGGGCAGTTTCCAGCAAGAGAAAAGGACGCCACTGATACAACTCAGCCACCTACCGCCTCTCACTGCACCGTGAGAAAGCCAAAAAAGGTGGAAAACTCCAAATTAGTTCTCCTGATCTGCCTCTCCAAAGCTGCTGAACTCGGTGGCAACATTTCACACTGGGAGGCGAACTGCACAGTCCCTGTCAGCTCCTGGCTTTGTCTCTGGGTCAGAACAAAATCACCGTTTGCTTGCCCAAGCTACGACAAAGCGCTCTAAGTAGCGGACGCCTCAGGGGGAGCTCGAGGTGGCTGCTCCACATCCCTCTTACCTGCCACAGCGGCTGTTGACAGGTCATGCTGCACCAGAGTCAGCCGGATCCGGGCCAGCACACACTCCCTTTCCAAATCCTCCAGCTCCAGGATCTCGATTTGGCGCATTGCTGTAACAGATAGACACGAAGGGCTCTCAGCACTTTAAAAAAAAGGGGGGAAAAAGCAGCTCCTTTGGCAAGGTGCAGAACATCCACGCCTCTCTGCCATCCTCAGAGGAGTCGTACTACAGAAAGTACCAAAGGAGGGATCAGGTTTTGCTGCCCTTCCTTGCTACCTCGAACCGTGCACGTCTCTTTGTCACAAACCTCCCACTCCTCCTCCGTTAGAGACACAAATTCCCAAGTGACCTTACGTTTGGAAACAGCTGCTGTTCTCCCTGCCCGACATACGCTACAAGGGAGCTCATTCAGAAATAGTTGTTTTAAAAATTCCTGACCTTAAACTTTTCTGGAGTGATGGTGAGGATTACAAGCCCAACCCGACCCCACCATCCCGTGCTTCAACAGACACGCACAGAGCAGAGGCCTTGCCAGCGGAGATGAGCTACATCAGCAGGGCTTCCAAGAACACGAGCAACAGGAGTTCTGGAGAACCAGTAATTGCCTCACAAAGGCTTTTTTTCTTTTTTTAATTACAAGTTATTTCCGCTGAAGACAGAAGCGCTGACCATATATCAAACTGCAGAAGAATGGGCACAGAAACTCCTTGGGGAAGAACCGCTGCACGGCAGCACAGCGTAACTGGGAGACCTAACACTGGCAGAGTGAACTTGCTTACAGTCCCTCGAATTATTAATCTGCCAGAGATGAGCTGCCTTCAGCCACCTCCCAGCTCACACGGGAGCAGCAGAGCTCCGGGCAAGGGGAAGAGCCATGGGAACACAGGGGAAGCACCAGCGCCGGACACTCACTGGGAACAGCCGTGCACTCCCCATCGTGGCTTCTCTTCGGGGATGCTCCGGGGCGCTCATACTTGCAGGAAAAAGCAGAAAGAGGGTTGATGCAAAGCTGGTTTCCAAAGGGTAAATCACCTTGATACACTCTAGCCCTCAGCTCTCCTTTCAAGCCTTGATTTGAATCAGAAAAGCCACGCAACTGCTCGGCAGTTCAGGTTACATTTGTCTCTGGCTATCAGAAACACAGCACAGCAGTAGCTGATCAGACCATGGTCACCTCCTCTCCACAAACAGATCTGAAACACAAACCGCGTTTCAGTAATTCTCCTTTTGACTGGTATTTCAGCTGTTTGGACTCCCCAAGGTTTGGTTTGTCTTCAACAAAACGTGATATATTCCTTTTTGTGGAACTTGCAGGGGGCTAGAAATACTTTTTGCACTTTTTACAGGCATATTTCTCATAGAACTGAATTTCCCTCATCCCTCTCCGTATCAGGAACGGTGTGGGACCCACAAAAGCATGGCCTTCCAAGTCTGACACTGAACAAACCACCACCAAGTTCCTATATGCACCGGTCCCCTCCCAAAAGTTGTCCTGGCTCTGGAAAAGGGGTAGTGACACAAGGGTGACAGACAGGACTGATGTCTGTGCTGAGCATGGCAAGGAGCTGTGTGCAGGCTGACCGAGGTGGGAGAAGGCCAACGCCTCTGTTCGTTGCATCAGGAAGGATTTTGGAAGCACCTTCCCAGAAGCACAGCTCTAAACGCCCCTACGGCCAAAAGCTCGGGTCGGAGGTGTGACAGCAAGCTCGCTGTTTCCTACCACAGCTCCAGAAGCTGGCTGCACTATCCACGCATACTCTGGGCGGATCAACCGTAAGCAGTTAATGGCAGCGAGGAAACAGTTTCCCTGCTTCTGGAGCCCTCGGAGCGTCCGCACCTCCCGGCCCAGGCGCATGCCGTATTCGAACATCACCGTTCCAGCTGGGGAGAGAAGGGGGATGCATCGGCCCCACCGCCCGTCCCTGCTGGCGGCACAAGACCCACGGGGCAGGGCGAGCGGCGTCCCAAGCCAGCGCGCGCCCACCCCGAGCCTCACCCTTGCGGTAGTTGTGGCGGTAGATGTGGAAAGCATAGAGCAGCTCGTAGTAATTGTGAGTCATCAGGTCCACTGCTCGAGCGTGGGACTCGATGATCCCCACGACCTGCGACACACGCAAGCTCAAATAGGTCAGCCCCCCGCTCCTTTAAACAGAGTCGTGGCCCCCTCCTCCCAGCACGGGCTAATTACCTCATTGTGGAGGTTCACGTAGGGGAACTCCACCAGGTCCTGGAGCTGGGAGCGCTCGCAGAGAACCACCACTAGCTGGCGCAGACAGTCCAGCTGCCTGCAGAGAGAAAAGCACAGCCCTTCTGGAGGAGCAGAGCAAGAGGGGCACGGACAAACCCATCTCCAGGATGCAGGTTTTAAGCCATGAATACACTGCATTGTGATGAGCGTCGCAGGTTTTGCTGGCTTAGAACAAAGAGGTCCCTTCAGGCTTCTCCTGTGTTGGCCACAAAGATCCTGGAGAGCAGAGACCCTCCTCTCTGCACGGGTCGCTCGGAAGGGCAGTCTCCCTCCCTCAGCTCTGTTTGGTAAGGTTTTCTTCAGCCTCCATGCTAAAACTCAGCCCTGCTTCCCCAAACATCCACGACTCCAGCTTCCAGCCATTCCCGCTCGTTGCGTCCTCCTCTGCTACCTGTGAAGCTTCTTCTGCCCAGTTCACTTCCCAGAAGGTAGTCAAGCCGAAATTCAACCCCAAGTCTTTCCTTTAACAAGCCAAATCGATTGGACTCCTAAAGCTTTTCAAAATACAATGCTGCATGTGATCCTTTAGCCTTTTAGCTTTTTCTTTTTTTTTTCTCCTGCTTTTCCCAGAATCGAGTCCTACTTTTTCTTTCAGTTTCCACTCTTGAGATACTGCTAATTCCAACTGTTCTTACAAAAATGAAGCATGCTAAAGCAGAACCTCTTAATGCAGCAGTCATGTCCTACCCCAAAGCATCACCTTCCCTTTGGTTTAACAGAAGAATCGAAAGAGGCAGGCACCTGCGTGGACCTCCAAGACAAACGAGCGTAAAGGCACAAAACTGTCACCTACCTGCTTGGATCTGGGTTTTGCGTTAAGGCTACGTATGCTTCGCTGTTGTGTCCTAAATCCAAGTGGTGTTTGAAGATGCAAGTCCTCAAGGTAGCCTGAAAACACCACAGAGCACAAAAGAGCACGTTTCAAGTTATAAGACTCAAAAGAAATTCCTGTGTAAGCTCCCTAAAGAAACATCTTGATGCAAAAGTAGCAACCCGTACCTGGCTTCTCCAGTCATCTGCCGATTCCATGATAGCAAGGGAAGCCAGCTGGATGACCAGCTCTGGTAAGCCAACCATGTCCAACAAGCGCAGAACCTGGAGATGACAATATTCTAGCGTAGGCTGTGGTGCTGCTGAACAGGTCAGGCTGGGAAGGTGTTGTGTGGTGGTTTTTTTTTTGAGAACTGCTCCTGCCCCCACCAACCATAAAAACAGTCAAGAGATGTTGCCAATGTTTCTAAGTGGTTAGACCAAAAATTGAAACATTTTAGTAAGTGGCAGAGGTCTGAACCAAATCCAGCACAACAGGTCCAGTTCATGGACTTTCTGGAGATTTTGACCTCTGCTGGAGCATGAGTTTCCTGAAACACTTTAACATTCATGGTTACAGTAAACTCTTGTGACAGAGAGGTAAACAATTCTGTCCCCAAGCATGCACACAGCTGTATGAGAGAGAGAGAAAGTTCCCTCTCCAAGGGCACTGGACAATTCTGGTGCTTTCCGGACTTCAAAATCAGAGAATCCCTTACTAGGTGTCTAAGCTTGCAGCCTGCCTGAACTACAGTATTATGTGAGAAGAAAGATCCCATCTCAATTTAAAGACATTAACTTTAATTTGCCTCAAAGCTTAACAACCTTCCCTTAAGCAGCATCTTACGTCTAGCCTGGACATGTCTGGCTTCTGCTTCCAGCAGCTGGATCTCACAGACCCCTGCTCCTAGGAAATTAATAGGTGGAAAGTACCTGGCTTCTGCATTGTATTCACCTCATCATCGCCCCCGCAAAGGAACTGAGCAGACTGCACTGACGTTTCCCCCCAAAAAACCATGTTTTCTGAGTCTGAAGTCACTTCCCCGAAAGCCTCTCCGCAAGCAGTGCCGGTGCTGAGGTTCTCGACATGCACGCTGGATGGGCTGAGCCGTACCTTGTTGTAGTACTGCAGGCGCGGGGTGGAGACCATCTCGCCCTCCTCGGGTTGGATCAGCCTGTCCAAGAACTCCTCTCTTCCCACCTCTGAGGCAGCTTGGCAGAAGCAGTCCAAAGCCTGGAAGCACACCAGAAAGCGGCTCGCGTGTGCCCCTTGGGGGACCGGCCCAGCCTGCTGTACTGGCGAGGACAGTGCTGCCCGTTCCTGCTCCAGCCTACGGGACCTGCCGGCCCCAAGCTAACGAGAATGCCCCGAGAGCAGATCCACCCCCCCCCCAGCCCTGCTCTTTGCCCAAAGGAGGCAGAGCTTGAGACTGATGTTTCCTGACCTCTACAGCAGAAGCAAGGCTGGCCCTACCTGTGCACTTCCTCCCTGCTATAGGAGGAGGTCCCAGACCCCTGGTGCTGGGAGGAGACGAGCGCCTTACCTTGTGGCCCTCTCCCATGACAAGGTAGCACCTGCCCATCATGAAGCAGCAGGAGCCCATGTTCACGTGGCACCATGGCTGCAGCAGGCGAATGTACTCCTGCAGGAAAGGAGGAAGAGGAGTTTCAATCACCACCTCTTGCGGTTTCGTTTCCCCGGCCTCAAAGTCCCTTCAGTGCACAGAGGGAGGCATCCCCCACGGCCTCCCAGGAAACAACCTGCTCTGAACAGCTCCGGAGCCTGCAAGGAACGCCTCAAAAACGGCACCCGCCATCCCCAAAGTCACGCACACCACTCTCAACAACCTCGCTGTAGGGACCACAAAGGAAACGTTACACTGGCGCGTGCCGAGCGTGAACAGGAGCATGCGTGTGTGTGAAGGCACTGGGAGAACACGCAAAGCAGGCGTGAAGAGAACGGCATTTGTGGAGCAGGGCAGGAGAGGGAGAGCAGCCGACGAAGACCACAGCTCACAAGCTGACAGGCATCGGGTGGAGTGCTGATGGCACCGAGGGCACAACACAGATTAAGCCGTAACACAGACACCGGCCAAAAACACAGGGCGACAGAACTCCCCCTGGCCCTGTGCCTGCTTTGTCAGGATAATATAAAGGCTGCAAAATGACATCATCTATCGGGAAGAAGCTAGGAGACGTGACGAAGACTCAAAAGCTGGTGTCCCTTGTGCCTGGGAGAGTGACATTTGTTCTTCACACTCAGAGAAGCAGAGATGTGCCAGGCCCGCTGGCAGGGCTCTGGGACGCAGCAGGGAAGGACACGGAGGAGCCAGGACCCAGCAGTAAAGCCCAGGTTTCGCCGTCCCACCACAATATTTGCACGCGCGTAACGCGCTGCCACCAGCGGATACACCTCGCCGAGCCCAGGCGCAGCTCTGCGACAAGCCACGTGGTGATGCACCCTCCGAGCCCGGATTCACTGCTCAGATTAGCCAGCTACAACAGATAAATCCCACCGCGGGCTCGTTTGGCAGCTTGTCACACACAATAAGCAACAAGGAGAGGTTTGGACCTCGTCCCAGGGCAGCGCTTCAGTCACTAGACCTTCTCCGTGCCCGCCCGTTACTCACAGGGTGCTTCCTGCATCTCCACCTTTATTTGGGTCACTGCGTGCGCACTCGCAGGCAAAGCTGGCGTTAGCTCACTGAGGTCAATGCACTTAATCCAAGTTTACGTGACCGACTGGGATCAGTAAGCATAACAGAAGGTAGCGGGGAGGAGGAAGAGCCCGCTCCTGCAGAGACAGAAGTCTCCTGTATCTCCTCGAGGCGGGACACAAGTGAGGCGAAAGCAATGCAAGGAAATTCAAAGCGCGCTCGTGCCACGACAGCACATACGCCAGGAGGCAGAGCGATGCTGCCCGAACCATCCCGGCATTTCCTGGCTCAAGAGCTCTGCAGATTTGACATTCTTCTCGGCAGCGAGATGAACACAAAAGAAAGCAATTCAGCCCCCAGGTGTAAGGGACTGTGAGAGTAAAAAGTTCTGCTAAACGTCGGGAAAACCACCTCGTTAATAACACCCTGCCGGGTCCTGAGCGCCTCACGGACTGCCGTCAGCAGGGGGAATGAAACGCGTCACGTGGTGCTGCAGACAGGCATCGCGCAGCGCAGAAGCGGAGCGCGGCAGCTGCAACCACCAAGCCCCTAAAGAGCACGGCAAGAGACAGTGCAAGAAATAATCCCTGAAATGTAGCAGTCTGCGGAGATACCAAAAAAAAGTAGCTCAGTGGCACTGCTACCAGGACACGGAGAGCACGGCTGGCGATGGAAAGATGCACGGGCGTTTCCTACACCGCTTTTTACTAACGAGGACATCTAAGAAACAAACGAGGCCTGAAACTGTATTCCTGCTGCTGGGTCGCAGGCAGCTTTCTGCATCCCCTATCCTGTGGGCAACGTGTTTGCCACGATACCACAGAAAAGGCTGCGGGCCTACCGGCAGCTAACGAGCTATGAGGTTACAGGCTTGCTGTGACAGTCCAACAAGCTCCACAGCGATGCGACCTGACCGCAGCATCCTGCCGTCAGGCAAAGCCTGGCAGACTGCACTCCTCCGTGAAAAGGGCACGTGACAATCCTGAGCGCTTCTGCTTGGATTTTCTTGAAAACGGATGAAAGAGGAAACGCGTAAGACAACCACCTGAAATAAATCCACGACAATCTCTGCTGCGTTTTCCAGGTACGAGATATTTAGCAAAAAGCCCTTAGCAGAGGTTGAGGCGGCCACCAAGAGGAACGCGATGGATGCAGGAGAAAGGTGGATTTGCTACCTCACAATTTGTTCACTGTGCTGACACCGAGATGGTTTTAGAGGCAGATTTCTGACAACTGTCCAGAAGAATTGCTCCTTGCAGTCCACTTCATTTGCAGGACAAACTTCCAGCCCACCATCTCCAAAAGCAAGACGTGGGAGCAGAGAGCTTGGCCAGATTAGTTTGTGTCTGAGCTCAGAGGGCAGTAGCTATGGGAAAGCAGAGCAAGCTCCAGCGACCGGACAGATGATGATTTGGGTAGCTTGTAAGTGGAGGTAAGGCTGCTGTGCGTAGGGATCACGCTGCATTACACCTCAGCGTTGGCAAAAGCGCAGACCTGCTACTGAAAGAAACCCACGCGTGGAAAGAGACCATTGCATTCCCTCCTGCTCTTCCTCTTCCAGCTCCTGAAGGCAAAAGCAGCGCCGGTTTTGCAACCCTGCTGAAACGCTGCGCTCCGGTGAGTCTGCCGAAGAGGAGAGCCATGCCAGGGTCCAAGTGGAGACATGCAAGTAGCTCTCCCACAGGGACTGCTGGCAGGCAAGAATCAAAAGTTGCAGCTGACACAAGCACCTCTGCGTGGAAGGGAAGCAGCAAAGGAAGGACTGTTCTTTTGGGGCCCTCGCCGACTCGGGGCGTTTGGCTGGCGAGCCTCTCCTGGCCCAGCAGGACCTTCCCGACGGCGCAGCGCGAAGCGGGGCGCTCGGCGTTCCGCGGTACTTCACTGCGGAAGCACCGACGGAGAGGCAGCGCGAGGCACTCACCTGCAGCTGGGTGTACTGACAGCTCCCCATCAGGCACTCCGGGAAAAGGAAGCTGGGATTGCTGGGCCACCTGAGCGGAGGTTAAGGAACAGAGGATGATCCGGTCTGGAGAGCTCAGAGCACTGGTCTGAAACTCTGCACGTGCTCTCGTTCAGTTTGTGGTGGGGAAAGGAGAGAAGACTAAGCTGCTCTTTCTACAAGTCATTACTCTGTAACAAGATTTATCCATATTAGAACAAAATCATTAGTACACCTAATCCACAACTGCCCAAATCTCGTTACCCTTCCAAATCTCCCACCATCGCACCTCGCCAAGTCAACTTTCCAGAGCTCAGGGGCTTAAAGTCAAAAACTCAAATCCGTTGTTGTGCACCTAAACGGGATGGATTCTGTGAAANCCCCCCCCGCCCCCAATCCCATTCACACTAGCAACAGTCACTCGTTCAGGAGACTTGTCTTCGAAATTTGAGTGCGGGAAACTTTAGGAACGAGAAGCTGGGCAACGCAGAGCCCCCGATCACTGACGCCACTGCCCTAAGCCTTCGGCCAGCCCCAGCGCTCCTCTCGCAGACGTGCGGCACGGCCAGCCTCAGGAGCGGGCCGCGATGCGCAGCCTTCGTGACATCTCACGCGGCCGGCCCACGCAGGGGCTGCACAGAAACCCGCCCCGGTTACAGCCTGGTGAGAGCGCGCACCTCGCGGCACGTTCACGGCCAAGGATACAGGAGGGGCAGAAAGTCTGCCACTATCGCGGTAACGAGATGGGGCCAGTTCAAACTTGTTTCGGCCAAAGAGGTGTTGGGTTGCAGGAAGAGTCGAGATACGATGTGCTTTCTGGCCACTTCCCGAAAGAAGAGCTCCACGATTGTCTGAGGGCTGGACACTAAAACACAAGTTAAAGAAGCACGGAGAACAGGGCCTGCAGCAGACGTCCCAGGCTTTCTGCAGCAGGCTGCCACGCCGGGCTCGTCAGCCTGAGCATCGCAGATTAAGCTGGAGCAAAACAGTAAGCACGTTCAGCACTTAAACATGTTGGTTTTGGATTTCTCTTGACGTCTGGTTAAGTCAGAGGGAGCAGCAGGAGATCAAAGAGCCACATACCGCAGTGTTTATTAACTGCAGCTCAATTATAACAAAAAAAAAAGGCTGTGCTCTCTCTCCAGTTGCGCTACTCGCAGTCCATCCGCAGCTTTCTAACACCAGCGAATGTTTTGCAGGGCAGGGCTGAGGGAGTGCTGATTTTGCTCTCTGGCTCTCTTCAAATGCCTCCCTCCTCATTCCAGTCCCCTAAGCAGTCCAATCTCTCATTAGCTAACTGTTTTCAACGCCTCTTCCCAAGCTGCCACCTCCTTTCTATCTTCCCCACGTTTCGCATATTTTTCCTGAAGCGCAGTGGCCAAACAGGACTTTCCTCATGAATGGGCCAAGAAAAAACCCACGACACTGGCACACACAAAGGATGTTTTCAGTTTTGCTTTCGTGCACTGACATTTACGTCAAGGCAACTGTCTCCTGAACCGAGACGCTCGTGGAGAGTTCGGACTCCGAAGATCGCAGCCCAGCGACAAAGAGTGCAGATCCCCCAGGCCTGGCAGCAAGCAGAGGAAATTCCTCCCAAACTCACAGCCCCGCACACTGCTGCCTCCACCACTGAGCTTCACGCTTATTTTTTCAGCTCCCTCCGACGCGTCTCAGGCTTGAAGTGCCACACAGATCAGCTACAGCAGGCTTTTACCCGTGCAATCTCCTCCTTACCCTGCCCACCATCACCCCCTGTAACCATTTCGAGGTTCGTATCCCCTAATTAAGTTGCTTTATGTTCTCCCCCAGCGCGACTTTTCCCCCAAGCCAGTAGCTGAAAGAGTAATGTTTTTGTCTGAGGTTTGCAGCAAGACTTTTAAAACGCAAATGAATTATCAGCTGCAGCTTCCTGCTTGACCTCCTGGCTGTGAGCAACACTCACGCCTGAACCGCAAATTGTTGGAAGTGCCAGCACGTTTTGGGGAAGCATTTCTACATTCGCTCCCTTCCCTAAGCTGCTGCTCCTGCCTGACAAAGGCCAGCGAGCGGGAGAGACTACGTGTGACCCAGCACACTCCAACGTTGCAAGACACTTTGTTGGTGTTGTTAGCGGACAGCACGACAAACGGCTCCACGTGAAGCGGGGTTGTTCAAGCGCAAGACCCCTTGGCTCGCTGCACTCAGCACTTCCCTTGGGTGGCGGAGAGAGTTTAAGAAGCATCAAGAGCAGAAGCTGGGAGCTGGCAAACTGTGGACATCTTACCTAGCTTATAGGTCGTTAGAGCAGTAGTGTCTGCTAACTCCAGCACAGAGAGATGCTGCAGATTAGATTCCCTAGAGAAGAAAAAGCCATCAGTGAAGAGACAACAAAACGCCTCCAGCTTTAACTGCACTCATTGTTCAGCTCGAATCACTCCTACTGCTGAAAAAGGCAACAGCGCGCAGAACAGCGAGACCTCACATAGCTGACTCTTCGCCTTGTGCTAATTCTGCCCAAAACACAATAAAAAACCACCCTAGCACAAACTGACTCCGAGAGCGGTATTCCCACAGCAACCACCGCCGCCTCGCAGGGAAGGGCGCTTCACGTGGACGTCGCAGCAACCTACAATCAAAGTCAGAGAGGGCAAGGCGGAGACTTACAGCGTGTCAACAGGGACGTCCGATGCGGGGCACTGGCTGGCCCACCTGATCAGGTAGTACGACAGCAGCAGAGGGGAGGTGCGGTGCAGCAGGTCCTGCTGAGACTGGAACAGCTGCCCCCCTCCCAAAACCATCTGCAAGGAAACCACAGAGGCTGGCACACCGAGAGGCCAAGTAACAACCCAGACACCTCGGTACCAAGGGGGTGAGGTAACTGTTCTGGTGGCCCAGATCCCACGGGGAAAGTTTGGCAAGCAGAGCTGTGCACAAACAGACGCGCCGCTTCTCCAACCCACCAGCGCCTGCTGATACCAGGGGCGGCAGCAGCAAGGGGCTCGGCGCTGCTGCAGTGAGTCAGTGAAACCATCGCTTTGCTGCGGCCACGTCCAGGGACTGCATCCCTTTACGCTCCAGCCAAGAGCGGCACGGATGGGTGACACAGGAGGAGAAGCAGTCCACGCTCGCGAGGGACACGAGCGTGTGAAGGTGGCAAAGCAGCAGCTCCTGGACCAAGCGAGCAGCGCAGGTCACATGCCTCACAGTCCGTCAGAGCCTGGCTCCAGAAGGGCACCTTGCAGCGCGCTCTAAATGCCACCAGAGCAACCTTACCCAGGAGGAAAGGGATTTCTTTTCGCCCAAGAAACTACTGCAGCAGCATCCCCAAGTAGATAACACTGCTTTAAACACCCCTCCTCCTGCCTGGGGACTTGTACCCCTCAAAATATCAGCGCCATCGCTTGCGTGGCCACACAGCCAACAGGACTGACCCAGATCGGTCTGCCCCGCAAACACAGCTGCCTTCGTGGCGGCTGCTGGCACTGGCTGGAGCAGCCTCACACGGAAGGCAAAACCACGGCCTTTGGGTAAATGCTGCTGCTGTGAGGCAACAGAGCCGCACGCTGCCCTGCCAGAGAACAAGGTTGCGATTGTCGGCTGTGCGTGCCGGGCTGTGCAGCGGTGTGGGAGGGATTGGGACTGGGAGGGAGAACTGTATGTGCTCAGGCAGCCCTGTTTCAGCGCGGCAGCTGGAAACGATGCCCTCCTCCCTCAGAGAAAGTTTTGCTTCCTGGATACTCAGCGTGGAAACGGAGCTTGGCGCGAGCAGCGCACCGCTGCTTTGCTTAAGATGACAAAAGCGACTGGAGGAGAGAACAGGGCTCGCCCAAGCCTCGGGCTAGTTCAAACAGCCACCAGTGTTTTGTGGGAAGAGACACAGCTTGCAGTCTGGCACCAGTGGAACCCAGATCCAAAAGTTCAAAGAGCGTACACAGTAGCTTCAAGGCCTGTACTCACAGGATCTCCAAGCCGCAGCAACAGCTGTTGGAGGATCAACAGGTCCCGACAGATCAGGAAACGGATGGTGGCAATCTTACACACCCCCCAGCAAACCACGCTGACAGCGGCACCACTACCGTACAGCTGGGTGAGGTTCATGCGCATACTTAGAGGATGAGCTGAAAGACAAAGTCACCGCGCTAAGGGGAGGAACTAGACTGACAGGAACACTCGCTGAGCAGCTGCTTTCCCAGCCCAAGTGCAGTGCTGTTCAGCTTTCACCTCTTTCCATGTCAGCATCTGTCTCGTAGTCCATTTCTCGGATGAGCACTCCGATGGCATGGATTGGGTTTCTGATCTCCTGCAGCTTGCTGTGTATATCCTCCATCACATTTTCCCTGCAAAGGGGGAGAAACATTGACAAGATGAGGTTTACACTCAAAGAGGGCTCCCCTTCCGCCCTTACTGATCTTCTCTGGAAGGGAGCGTATCTGGTCAGCTTGGACATTCCTGAAGGGAATCCTCTTCTGGCTCGGAGTTCTACAACATCGCCTGCAGGGACCGGTCTACTTATTCCGCTCCCCCTGGGAGCCAGGAAATAGCAGCCAGATAGCTGGCATTCCATGGGGAATGATTTCAGGAGGTTAGCACAGTAACCACACGGCTTGACCACGGCTCCGACCTCTACCTACTGTCTGCAGGCGCTTGCTTTCCACGCCGCAACAATTACCTAACGAGAACTTGTTCTTCTTCTGCCCTGCCTCACCTCAGAACTGCCAACGTTTCTGCTCAGGAGGGCCCCAGGCAACAGCAGGGGGATTCGGGGTGGAAATCCCTGCTCATGGGACCAATACCCATGCCCCCCACCTCTGAGGGGGGCTGGAAAAGTCTCCTGCAGCACAGGGAGAGCCCACACATCGCAAACGGGCTTTGACGCCAAACGAGGACGTCTCCAGGCAATCCCTGCTCAGCCATCCCCGCCTGCCTGCAGGGGAGCTTCTGCAGAAACGTCTCCTTACGTGTCATTAGCTATCAAGTCCTCCAGGATCTGCTCTGCAGCCTTTTCTGGAGGCTGGAGGCGGGAGCAGGCCATTTCCATTATGAATGCCATTTCCATGGAAATTGATTCTCCGATCAGTCGAAGGCACTGGACAAGACAGACAACATCACGAGACATCTCCAAATCTGCAATGAAAGAATCTAACTGTACATTTACAAGAGATTTCAGAGCGAAGATGGGAGGACCATTCAAAACCAATCAGTTCAGATCATCACCGGCAAACTGCTAGCAGCAGGTTGCTCTCAGCCCCGCACGTCAAACTGGCCCTGCCCTGCTGACTACGAGGCCGAATACCGACTTGGCAGTTGACAAGGGAAAGGTTTGGGCTTTATTACTTGGAAAATAAGAAATACTGATGCGGTAATTAAACCTAATCCCCCTCCAAAGAGTTTGCTTCAGCTACAGGCTGAAAGGAAACAATTAGCATGGAGCAAGAGCAAAGAAACCCAAAGCAGAGGCTCGTACAGCTTCGCCCTAGTGTATGGGCCAAGCAGGGGCCGCCACTCTTGCGGCAGTCACCCTCTCGCAGCACTGCCTCTCGCAGCTGAGAGAGGACTTCCGCATTCTTAGAAGCGTTTTGAAAATTCACGGCCAAGGGTTTACAGAATAAATCCCTGCTTTGCAATGCAATCCTTTTAAAGATCAAGCAACTTTTTTTGAGAAAAGTCTGAAACAGACAGGGCAGGAACTGCTAGCCTCCCAAAACCAGTCCAGGCCTCCAGCTTTCCTTCCATCAGAGCCAGAAATAGCTCAACCAAGTAGCTAATGATGATTCTTTTTAAAAAAAAAAAAAAAAAAAAAAAACTAAAAATAAAAAGCAANACTGCTAGCCTCCCAAAACCAGTCCAGGCCTCCAGCTTTCCTTCCATCAGAGCCAGAAATAGCTCAACCAAGTAGCTAATGATGATTCTTTTAAAAAAAATAAATAAATAAAAATCACTCAAGCATGAAAGCAGAACTTAGGTAACATTTTCCATTGCCTTTTTCTTGTGAAACGTCATTCCACGGGCAGCAAAGCGCAGAGGGCAGCGTGGCGACGATATTAATGACAAATTTTGCTCTCCCTAGCACTTACTTCCTGGAGATGAGAAACTGCCCGGTCCCCCTCTGCAGCGTACGTGAAAACATTTCACTAAAAACGAAGTTTGCAGAACTGGGCAGTTGAGCCCAGGGTGCCAGAGTGCTCATCTTTTCAAGGAGTTTACTCCACCAGCAAGGCACAGAGATGGGGGAATTTCACCAAACAGAAGGGCTCGCACCGAGCCAGAGTTAGGTCTTCCCGCTCTAGGTGGGGAGCGCGAAGCTGAGGCAGCATCCAACTAAGAGCTAAGAAGGGTTCGTACTGGGGGGGTCACCCATAAGACCCCCACGCATGGGGTCACCAGCCAGTGCGATACAAAAATACAACATATTTTTGATGGAACTGCCCTCCTGGCCTGGGCTTGAGCTCAGCTGGCAGCTTTCAGAGACCGATACAGCAAAGCAGGGGACAAACACGTGCTTCCGAACCCCAGCCTCCCCAGCAGGGCTGAAGGAGCTGCCAGCACGCTGTCGGGCACCAGCCTGGCAGATCCGTCCCACAGAGTGGGCATGAAGAAGGCACCAGCAGCCAGAGCCTACCCAGACAGTTCAGAATGCCGCAAGGGCGAGGGACCACACCACTGCAGGTGCCTGTCACCGAGCAACACGCCGCCCGAAATCTAGGATTCTTTCTTGGTAAGTCATCTGAAGTGAGTCAGACATGCAGCCTTGACATGATTTTTTTTTTAGTTCCTGGTCCGAGCACCACGGCAGGTTTCACAAAATACAGTTCCCTACAAATGCCCCAATAAGCAAGCTATCTCCGTACAGGTAATTACGGAGTCGGCAGCACTTCAGCAGGCCACTGCCGAAACTCCTGCATCCCTCTGCCACAGGCTTCCCTGAAATGCAGGGTTTCAGCCTCCGGCAGCGAAACGGCTCTGTCTCCTCACTTACCATCAAAGATGGCAGCATCGTCCTCCGTCAGCAGGTGCTCGTTAGAGAGGAGATAGAGATGGTCCACCAAGGAGCAGGGCACGAGGAAAGACAGGGACCCCTAGAAAGGCAAGGAGAAAGCCCCTGAGCTCCCCGAATCCACCCGTCGGTCAGAACTCCCTGGAGATCTGCAGGCCAACTGGCCAAAGAGCCCAGAGCCACCGCTGCTCGGCCTCACCTTCTTCAGCAGGCACACCATGCTGGTGTAGGGATTCAAGTGCAGGGCCAGGGGCCGCGAGAGCGCTTCCTGGTACTGAAGGCAGCAAGCGTAGAACTTGGACCAGAACTCCACCTGCAGCTGCCAGAACTCCTCTGGGGAGCACTCGTATTCTGTCACGCTGCCCTGGAACTAGCGGGACCAGAACAGGACTTCAGATGAAAACAAGCAGTGAACGAGAGACAAAAACCGCACTGTTTGGACCGCTAGTTTGTCCCTCATGACCAGTGTAACAATTGCACAGTCAAGGATTTATGAAGACTACTTGCACTTCTCTTCCCCACCACCTGACAGACAAAATTTATTTTTTTATTAATTTTTCCACAAAGGACTCCAAAAAAGAAAGGGGAATGAAGGAGCCGGGCAGGAAAGGTGAAGATTTTATTTCCTTAAAAAAAAATAAAACAGGCACCTCACATAACTCCTTGAAAGAGAAAGGACAAAACAGCCTGGGGTCACGTTGCATCTCACCTAACTTTACTGCACCATCACGATACTACACAAAACAGGTGTAAGAACAAAACATCACGGGGGAAAAAAAAATCTCACCTCGTTTTCCACGGCTAAGGTAACCTCTTTTTTTAACTCATCCCATGTCAGGTCCATGTGTCTCTCAGTTCCTTGAGAAAAGATCTGAAAAGCAACACAGCAAACTTTTACTTTAAACCAAGAGAGCTGCTTCTCTGAGGTTCAAGCAGTATTCAGTGACATACGACAATCACGAGAGCATCATCCAGCGATTTGTGGGACGGAAGCACGAAAAACCATGGCTGGCTGCTAAACGCAGCGCATGCGGAGGTACAGCCAGCTTCACTCTTCCTGCGGAAAGGGAGGAAGAGCCTGGCGTGGCAGGCAGAGCACCGGGACGAAGGGGAGCGCTGCACACCCTCACACCAGCTCTCTTGCACCCTGCCAGAGGCCTCGTAAGGTCACAGCACAAAGAACTGAAATAAAGCGGTGGAAGTTTGGCTTTTCTGATCTTCCTGAAAAGGCACCGCGTGTCGCCGTGCTCCGCCCTGCAGTCCTAGAGGTGCCAGAGCTGAGCAGATACATCCCGAGAAAGCACTACAGCGAGCCGAGCACCCCCGTTCACCTGGCTCAAGCAGCAGGCAGTGGAAAGCAAGCTGAGCAACCTGCTGTGCTCTCTGAGGGAAACCAGCGACTGGAAGCCACGTTCTGCCTCCCGCCGCCAGCTCGCACCGGCTGAAGCGCGGCACGACAGCCGCCGCCTTGCTTCAGTGGCTCCTGACAGGTCTACAAACTGTCAAACGCAAACTGATGCCAGCCAAGGGCGCCAAGGAATTCTGTTGCCTCGCATCTCAACTGCGGGGAAGGAGAAGCTGAACAGAGAGAGCACCGAACGCTCTCGCTAACCTGTAAAGCCTTCTGGATAGCCGCGTTTGTGAACCGGCCGGGCATGAAGAGATACTCCAGGTAGGTTTCCTGCGAAGAGAACGAGACAGCGATTCACAGAAACGCGTGCGTCAGGAGGAGAGCATTTAAGATACTGCTTCTGGTCCTTCCTCCCATTCTCAAACTCATCCCCTGGATCCGTGTTTCTTTCCAGCTTCGGTTCACCCCCACACCCTGCTCTGACCTCTCCCCTTCTGCCCTTTGCAGTTCCCGTGGCTGAACACAGCTCCCCAAACACTCCAGACCTCGTTTATTCACATCTTGTCTCAAGACTCGCTCTTGACTGACTTGAAATTTTCCCCTTCCCTCAACTTCTGGCTTCATAACCAGGCTTGGTGCTTTAACGCTGCGATAAGAGAGCCCAAGGCTTGTCCCCTTTAGTTAGGAGGAATTTTAAAAGTGTTACACTATAAGTTGTACACTTGAGCTGCCTTAATGTTCTCCTTCTGGAGAGCGAAGCTTCATTAGTTCTTTTTGCTCTTTCATAGTCAGCTCACCCTGGGGTCCTGATCATGTCGAACTGTCACCTCCTCCTCAGGCAGCGGCTGCACAAAGACCTGGTTCCACTGACCCGCGACGTTTCTGGAAGAATTAAAAAACCAGAATCAGCTTGGCATTGCAACACTCCAACAGAGTGCCTCCGGGAGCCGTCGCCTGAACCCAGCCCGTCACCTCCACCAGCGATCACAGACTTTACAGCAACCGCTGCCCCTTGGGTTTGGTAACAGAGGAGCTTTGACTGGTGACAAATGACACATTCAGGCAGCACGGTGGCACCCCCAACACTGGCCTGACAGAACAGGGTGGATTCCTTCGTGTGTATCAATATTCCTTCCTTCGCATGTGCTCGCTACATGACTCCGACTGACCAGCAGATTCTTCTGCCTAAACCTGAACGCTCAGCATTTTTTACCCCATATTTAACTCCCTGGCACGGTTATGCACCAAGCGGACTCTCTCAGCTTTATAAAAATCAGGCCAATGCTTTCACATCGCTGGTCTTCTCAAAACATGATCTTTCTTGGAAGAGAGCAGCCAGTTACGCTCGAAGGAGCTGTCGGTAAAGTGCAGCCCTCCCCCTGATGCTCGCAGCGGACTCCGCGCACAGCAAGCCCGCTGCCCAGCTTTTTACATTTTTCACATTCCTGCAGCTGAGCTGCAGCTTTATGATAAAGGAGAACAAAAAACATGAACCCATGTAACCTGCACTGCAGGAAGACACAGACGTGCACGTGACACAAACACTGCAAATAGGAAGAACCGGGTGCCGCTGCGTCTCCTCGCACTTCAGCCAGCAAAGCCGGGCAGGAAACGAGCCAAGGTGCCAGGTGGGGGCTTTTAACGAGCAGTATCTGGAGCTGCTCCAGCAGTTCCCCCCCGACAAGGCTCTCACCACCAGCAGTTCAGGGCAGAAACTCACTGCTCGAAGTTGATGTATTTCACAACGGTTTGGTTCTCCTCGTTGTGCCACAGCGCCCAGATCTCAGCTGAGGTTAAGGCAAAGTCAACAAGAGTTTCCTAGGAGAGGGAGCGCAGATTTACTTTCGTATCATAAATGCAAGTACAGCAGAGACGCGTGTAGCTAGAAAGAGCAAAACATTCCCTCAAATCATTTGACCACGCTTCGGAGAGAATTCTTTATTCACAGTTAAATCCAGGCCTCTCACCCTTCGGTAAGGAGCCCTCCCTCTTATCTCGGTACTTTTTGGGAAAGACCAGCCCCAGCACTCACCTGGGAGGAGAACAGCGAGGATATGTGGTCAAGGCTGTAGCGGTTGCTCTCGGTGCTCACCAGCTGGAAGACACAGAACTACAAACACATCTCGTAAGTCATTTGCTAGACACAAATGACTTTTTTTTTTTTTATTGCAGCTACGCCAATAAGCAGCACGCGGTGGGGAAGCTCGCCTCTCAGGTCCCACTCCTTGCCTGACGCCACCGTCCCCAGACCCCCGGTGCTGCAGCTGCCTGGCCGAGGGCCGCGCGCTGGCTGGCTCAGCGCAGACCTGACCGAGCCGACGCTCCGCGCGCTGACGTCCCTGACTTCGGCCCTGTTGGCAAGGACAGCCTAATCTGCCTGAACTTGAAGGATTTCTAGCCACCTTTTGAAAGACTAAACCAGAAAAACAACACCACTGCTGGTTCCTGCTAGCGACAACACGATGCGGGCAAGCAAGGAGATGGAACAAGCCTCGAATCCTCAGGCCAGTTGCTGCAAACCGAGCTCTGCACGTTCTCACGCAAGCAAGTGGAGCACCGGAGGGACAGAAGTCGCAGTGCACACTTCTACTCCGTGCCTGAATCCCCCAGAGAACCGAAAGGGTAAGCTGTCCGGCAGATGAGACTATCCCGCGCTGCCATTCCTGTCCTGCTAAATTTATCATTCACTGCGCAAAGCGGGAGTTCCACAGAAGCCAACATTTGGCAACGCATAGCGACGCGTTTGTGCGCTCCCAGGAGCCCGACGTAAATACGCTCTCAGCTTTTCCACGCTTTTAGCTCTTTTCAGACCTTTCCCACGGCACACGCATGTGCTTTTGGGATCCTACTGGATCAGAAGGTGAACAAGTGGAACAGCACTCACAGATCAACTTAATCACACGGGGAATTCCACTCCCAAGGCAAGGGCACACATGTCTTGCAGTACTTGGAGGACAGGAATGTTTACGCAAAGTACTGCACCCTCCGTAAGGGCAGACGAGAAACTTTTCTCTATTTTTTGCCTTTGCACAAACTCAACTCCGAGGAGGAATGACGTATTTTCAGCACACGCCAAGAAAGACGCCTTCACAGCCAGGAAGCGCCGTCGCTCCATACCTGCCCTCGCTTGGGCGCGTGCATGTAGACGCCGAGGTAAAGCCCCAGGGACTGGGAGAAGGCCAGCCGCAGCCGGTGCCCGGTCCCGGCCGCAAGCCGCAGGTCCCTGCTGACCGGCACGAACTCCAGGAGATCCGCAACCATCAGGCACATTTGATCCTGCAGGAAATACAGGAAAGCAGCAAGGGAGAGAGGCCGGACTGAGAAGCTGCTCTTGTACCTCATTCTCCCCCACGCGCAGGCTTCACCGGTGCCCTCCCGCTGCTTCCACCGCCGCCCCCCTCAGCCAGGTTAGAGCAGGGAGCGGGGGCCGGCCCGGCGAGCCCCACGGCCCGCACGCAGGCAGCGGCACCTCCCGGCTTCTGAGCAAGCAGCCTCGCGCGGAGAAGCTGCTCCCGTGCTTCAGTTACCAGGCGCGGACAAGGCGAGCTAAGCACGGCGGCGTCACGAAACCACGCAGGGCAGGAGCTGCAAGCTCTGCTTCCAGAGAAGCAGAGGGTTCCGCGCTGCGTGTCTGTCCCTCCCTGCCACCCTCTCCTCCTCCCCATTTGATCCCCCGCTGCGTGAGACTGGTTTCTCACGGCAGCACGGCCTAACAACCGGCACGCTGCCCTCGAACCAGCCCGCAGCTGCCTTCCGGGGAGCAGCAGGGCCAACGTCTGCACCCCTGCAGGCGCACACGAAGCACCCGGCCGCGTACAGGAGCCATCCTCTGCGCTGTTCAGCTCTCCCTGTCTCACCTGCGCTCTCCCACCGAGCACGCAGGCTTTCAGAGCCCGTGTACCGCACAGCTTCCCCTCCCTCCCGGAACACGCGCATTCCAGCGCAGGTGAGCCGTGAAAGCAGTCGTGGTGCTGGTCGAATAGCTCTGGCACCGATATTTGGAGCAAGTGGCACACAGCGAGGGGGCTTCTATTAACTTCTTGTTGACAAGGAGCACGTTACAAAGACACTTATTGCCACTAAAGCAGTAGAAAACCCCTTTGGTGCGCCTTGAAGTGCTCCCACCCGCCTTCCTGAACACCCCAGTAAGGTGGAAACAAGCTAACGCCACCTGTTAGGCTACAGACAAGGCTTGGCCACAGAGAAAACCCACCCGCCTCCAGGTGCGGCTACGAACACACGCTGCGACAGATTTCGCAAACTGCCCCGAATCCCAGCGTGTAGAAGTTGACCCAGAGACTTCTTATCAGCAGATCAAGCCTATGCCCACCATCCAGCCTCAAAACATCATCCAGGCAACACAGGAAGATGCTACTCCCTGAGCCCAGGCCTCACTCACCTTGTAGGACCACATCCTAAGCTTGTGGTCCTGGCAGAGAGCGAAGAGAAAGGCATCGTGATCCAGGCAGTGAACAGAGAGGCTGACGGGCAGGTCCGACAGGCCGCAGTCACCTCTGAAAGTACAGGGTTATCGCAACGGGTTAAAAGGAACTCGAGGCTAGCGCACAGATCCAAGACACAGGGTTTCTATCACGGTGTTTAACCCGAGGATTTAAAAAAAAAAAAAAAGCCATCTGAGACCAGGAGGAACAGTGGGACAGCGCCCAAGGCGCAGAGGAGCTGCCACGCTGGTAACGCGCGCTTCTTCACCCTCCTCGGCAGGGCCGACGTGCGTCCCCGCTCCCTCAGCCCCAGCCCGCGCCTGCAGACATGGGTGCAGGACCCGGAGGGAAGCGGGGATACAACCGGCCCCAAGCAACACACCCTGATGGTCACACCTGCACCGCCATTTCCCGGTAACGGTGTAACGGGGCCCTGAAGTTGGTCGTGCGCTTAACGTACCACACGATTCCAACCCCAGAACAAGCCCAGCCTGCGCACAGAGCGCCTGTGTCGTCCACACACAGGCCTTGCCGCTCAGGAACGAGCCTGACATTTCAGAGCAAGGACAAGAACCGTTGTAATCCTTAAATCCGCGCTGGCTGCGAGCCACGTCGCGGGCAAATCCTCAGCGGCCAATTACTCGATAGAACACGCTCACAGAGACGCGCAGCAGAGCAGGGCCCCGTTAACGTGGGCTCATCCAGCCTTCAAGTCCCAGCTTCACCACTGACAGGTCCTGTGACCCAGCTAACTTTTTTGACAGCATTTACAGGTGCTGACCTACCCGTCTTTGGCTTCAACCAGAAACACCACCTCCCTCTACGCGAGGGACTCGGAAAAATAAAGGTAGCTCCACTCGTTTGTCCCCAGACACCAACCTGATGGCAGTTGGCATCCAACCGGTAAGGAAGCGCTGCACCACTGAGCTCTGTTTCAACTCCACGATCGAAACCGTTCCTTGCAAAATAAAAGCGATATTGAAAAACACACCGAATGCTTGCGGACAAAATCTTTGCTGCCGGCAGGGAGGGGTTTCACAGGCACGATGCAGGAGAGCTGCTGCAAGCGCGTACACGGGCGCGCAGCAAAGCCGGAAGACACACGTGACAAAAATCAAACCAACCGAGGCCCGGAGCTGGAAGAGGGGACGCTTCGCGGCGCTGCCCTGCGCAGACGGGCACAGGGACGCAGCCCGCTCCCCATCCTTACCCGGCACGTCGTGAGGGGGCAGCTTAATGACGAAGATCCCCCCCGCCGCAGAGGGCAGCGCGAAGAGAGCCTCCCCCTCGCTGCTCAGCCAGGCCGCCGAGGCGACCGAGTTGGACGCCAGGCCCGGCACACCGGGAATCAGGTAGTAACTGGAAGGATCTCTGAAGTTGATTTTGCCGATATCTGTAAACACAGACTGCATCTGGCTCTCCGTTATCAGCTCCTGGAGGAGGGAAACAGAAGAGAGAACAAGCCCTGAACACAAGGCACAGAGGAAACAACCCGGCACCTGCAGAGCAGGAACTGCAGCGCTGCTGTGACGGAGAGCATTTTTCAGCGAGAACTCCCCGCCACCTCTGTCTTCCTTATTTTAACCCACGACAGCTGCTCTCTAAGAGCAGACACGGATTTTAGAACCCGTAATTCCCCAGCAGAATGCTCGCTCTCTGCCTCCTACGCTGTAACGTCCCCAGAGGAGCCCCGCGGTCAGGCAGCTGCTTCCAGACAGTCCCAGCGACAAGCCCTGCCACGAGAGCGGCTCCGCAGCAGCACAGCCCCGTCACTCGGGAAAGCTGTTGTGAGCTCTGAGAGCAAGAGCTCAGCTCTCCAAGAGAAGAAAGGGACCGGACAAGACACACCAGAAGGAGCCACGAGAGGAAAAAACATCATAGCAACGAGTAACTAACGTGAATTTTGCATAGGATCCATCTTCCGCAGGAGGAGGAGACCCTGTGCCTCGCTGCGTGTACAGGACAAGCTGCAAACACAGCCAGACCTCCCTCTGAAGCACTCGGCCCCCCTCTCCAGTCCGCTGTGTCCCCAGTGTCACAACGCCGGCCCAAGCGTCGCTGGCAGAGCCGCTTCCAACCTCAGAGCCTCATTTCAGGGGAAGAGGCCGACTTGCACCAGAACCACAGCCCTCGTCACACACCCCAGACACCCCCTGCTTTGGGGGGAACACCGCCAGTGATTCCCTTGCCACTGCCTCGCCCTGGGCAAGCCCGGCTCCAAGCGAAGCGGGAGGCTGCCAGCTTGCTTTTTCAATCCAGCCGCTTTTTCCAGCGGTTCTCACTTCCACACAGAGAGCTGCCACGCACTGACCAACGCACCGCTGTATCCGGCCAGTAATTAGAGCACCCTGGGCATTCCTAACGCTTATAAAGCAATTCGACTGAAAAAAACCCTCGGATATCATTTAAGAAAGAAACTAAACCACAGGGGTTTTCCCCCCAAACTCAAGAGATACCGACAGGCTCCAACCCTCAGCCTCTAGAAACACAGGGCGGTTCCAGCGCAGGGTACAAACCCTGGGTCAGAGCACGGAACCGAGGGCTCCGGGCAGTGGGCCGTGCCCAGCCGGCAGCTCAGCACCACCCGGCTGCTCGCCCCTGCGGGGAGAGAGTGAGAGCAAAAGCGAGAAAAGTCACGGGTCAGGATTAAGGTAGTTTAATTAGCAAAGAGAACGAAAAAAAATAAATAGAAGTGACGCAGAAGCAACCACTCGGCACCTCCCACAAGCAGACTGATGCCCAGCCAGTCTTCGAACAACGTTTAATTTCCCCAAACCCCCTCCTCTGTTTCCACTGCCGAAGACAGCATCAGGCAGCACGGGACACCCTGGCTGTGCCCCCTCCCAACCCCTTGCCCACCCCCTGCCCGCTCGCTGCAGCAGAGCGGCCTTGGCGCCACGCGAACGCTTTTCAGCGAGGGCTACAACATCGGTGCGCTGTCAGCACTGCTTTGGTCACAAATCCAAAACACAGCAGCGTATGAAGTGCTGTGAAGACGATTCCATCCCCACCAGAAGCAGCGCAGCAGAAACATTCAGGCTCCTGCAGAGCCCGGCTATAGGGCTGAGGAAAAGCAGAGCGCCGTGCTCGCTGCCAGCTTAACGCAGACACTTCCACAGCCCACGTCACACGGTGGGAAACACCGCTCTGCTGTCACACCGAGAAACACACCGAGGTCTTTGCTATTTTTGCAGCGTGTTTAAGCACTCTGGCGAGGGCTCCGAGCTGCGTTTGCGGGCACGACCGAGTCGGGCAGCGCTCCCCGCACCTGCGCGCAACCCCCAGTACTCACGCTGCGGTACGTGCGGGCCGGATGCGGCAGCACCAGGCGGTGCACCGTCTGCACGGTGGCCAGCAGCACGACCAGGTGGCTCTGCACCTCGCAAAAGTGCACGCCGCCCGGCAGCAGCGGGCAGCCCTGGATGCGCAACCGCACGGCGTTGTTCAGCAGCTCGGCGTCCAGAGACTCCTCCACCAGCTCCAGGGTGTCCCCTGATGTGGTCCTGAGGGGAGAGGGGAGGCGGGGGGTGAA
>VXAL01006846.1:0-11596 GCA_013399475.1 Chauna torquata | reverse complement strand
AAAATTATATTTTATTAAAATAAGCCTTCTGAGAACTTAGAGAGAAACAAAATAGTGCCAGGACACAGTATTTTAAAAGATTAAAAATAAAAAACAGAGCTTTCCTAACAAAAATCATTTGCTTACAGTATTACTGGGGAGACAGGTAACTTCCTGCTGGTGTGTGAAAAACCTAGCTGAAAACTAACTACTGTTGTTCAACTGGGGGGAAATCAAATTAAAAAAATTCCCCACACTCTGGCTTAAAAAATAGATTTAATGTTAAAAATACATTATTTCTTCGTGTGCAATCCAGCTATAGTTTGCAACACAATATGGAACATCTGAGGTGTTTAGTTAAATTTGGTAGCACCCATCTAAAAGATTATAACCTAGACACTCTCCAGCTTGTATTTACATCCTTGCATAGGATTGTTTTAAAAATCAGCATTCTTGATACGATCTCTTGAATCATTTAACTTTGCACAATTATTGTTAAATGATGAGTTTTACTCAAAATAAAAAGTGAGATTTAAATTCCTAAGCTCCATTTCATTTAATGTGTTAAAATAACAACATTTCTGAGGAACGATGTATATCTTTCTAGTGTTAATTATGACTTCACTACAGAAAATGAGAGTTTTTCCATCAGATAGTATATGGTGGTAAACTATCAATTACTGCTTAAATGTCCTTTCCCTGTCTGAAACCTGGACTCTTTTCTGAAGGAAGAAATCAACCCGCCTGGTTCCACAGGTGACAAAATAGCACATGACAAAGACTGTTAACTATGGGGCAAAAAAGATCTACTTCTCTCTTGAAATTTCTGTTTCAAAGATGTCTCTTAAATGCAAGATCAGTTAAATGCAATTGAGTTTTCTTCTTACATTGATCTAGACAAGTTAAAAATGTGAGTCTAAAAACAGTTCAAAATTTCAGAAGTCTGTAGTCCAATGTACTAACATTTAGTCTGTTGAAGACATTGTTTTCGAAAAGCAGTATGAACAGTAATGCCAATACAAATCAAGTCAATGTGAAAGACTGGGACATTACGTTTGCAGAGATATGTTCTCTTTACACAAACAAACAAACAAACCAACCACAGTAAAGTACCAGCAATCCCTGAAAATGGAACTGGAAGTCAGAATGAGTGAAGTCTGAGATGCAAAATTTTCCTAATTCTATCAGCTGGCTTGCTGTTCACCTAGGAACTTACTCACCTTTCCATATAATTCAAACTATGAATCTGGGATAATTATGAGTATGTCTTTTACAGAGAGTTATCTGGTTTAGTTATTTTAAAAGTTTTTCAGATTAAAAACTTGGAGAAATACTTTTCATTACAATACCTAAAAGATTTGAAGGGTATTACTGTTTCAGGGATAGATGTTTTGTTTGAATTATAGCTGAGCTTCAGGGATCTATCCTCATTCTTCTTTTCCTATCTGCAAAATTAGCCTCATATATTTCACCACTTTTCACTGAAAACAGCAATTTAATGCAAGGTTTCTCATAATGACCTAGAAGGCAGGGAGTTTCAAATAGTAAGTAATATTCACACAAGAAGGTTCATTGTGATTGTAAATTACAATTGGAAGAAAAAATTGAACAAAAATAATTACATTTCAACATATACAAGGTTTTTTGTGAAGTCTTTTGTGAAGTCTTAAAAGAATAAAATTTTAAAAATATCATTCTAGAACACTGCCTAGCAAAGGTAAGATTATCTAAGTATAAACTTTTCACATGATATGATAAGTAAAGCAAGTCTCTTATAAGAGAAAAACACTGCACTTTCAAGATCATTTTGACTCACAGTGAAATAGCAGAGTATGAGTGTTAAATGAAAAATGAAAAACCATCACAAGATAATACACATTTCTACATATCTTTGCCTTTGAACCCCCTTTTTTTGAAAAAAAAAAAAAACAGAAACAGAACAATAAAAACAGAATATGTACAGTAGAAACAACATTGAGTACATCACAAAAACAAGAAAGAAACACATCTGCAAAAGAACCATCGATGTTTTTACCAGTGGGGGTTCCAGGGTTTGGAAAGGGAAGGTAGTACCAGTCAGAGGAATATCAGGAAAAGGAGCTTTAAATGCGGACAGCACAAAGAAACAGTTGGAATAGAGCAATAAATCTCAAATCCATGTTGACTCAGTGCAGGGCTTTCTGCCTATTGCCAAGGTTGACGTGGGACCAGAAACAAACTTTTATATAGCACTGCCCTTGATGAAAAGTTGACTGTATTCCCACAAGCATCAACAGAAGTTTTTGTTTGACTTTGGCAAGAATAGTTTCAGGCTTATAGGTAGTAAACTCAGTTACAGTTACTCATTCATATGCTTCTGCATCAGATTCAGGTGACATGAGAAACAGGCTACAGCGCACAATTTACATCATGCCATGCCATGGGAATCAATAAAATGATCCTCATAGAGTAGTAATTAATCACTCTTAGAGTAAGTATCTCCCTTGAAAAAAGGAATGGGAGAAAAGAGTTCCACATCTATCATTGGTACTTCCTTGGAAGTATTTTACAGATGGTTATTCACAGGATTGCAAACAGACATATGATTTCATGGATCCCATAAAATCTAGGATACCTGAAAACTGTTCACCACAGGAGTTTCCCCAAAGACACACTGGCTGGGCTTTCAGAATGCTATCAGGACTTAATACCAGTGGCTATGCAGCACTTACATAAACTACTTTTCAATGAATTGAAAAGGGTGTGCTTCATAATACAAAAATTATTATTATTTGAAGGTAGCATAATATCAAGAATAAAGTAACCCTAACATGAAAAAGAACAACCTCTTTTGGTTTGGCTTTGTTTTGCTCTGTTGTCTTGATTTTCCAATAACTGGATATTAAACTATAAAAAAGGTGCTGTTAGTGAATATTATCCCTTTGCATCAAAAAATATTCAACAGTGTGATTACTGTATTTTGACATTGCTGCTGCTTGTCAGTAACAAAGAAAACTAAAACACATGATCCTAACTGTAGAATTCTGTCAATCTGCTAAATGAAAATTTCCAGTGAGAAAACAAATAAAAATCCAGATCTCCCACCTTTCTACCTCAGGATCTGGCTACTGAAAAGCCATCTATGTTTAAGCTTAGTGTTTCTGCTGAATAGTATACACATTTTGTATTTTAAATTCTCAGTTCTCATGGTGATGGTAATATCTCATGGCAACTGCTCCTACAAAACTCTTTCTTTACTGGATTTTACAGTACTATAGAGGTGTAGGAACCTATGTACATCAAGTATCTTTCAGAGCAAGGAAGAGCCACCTGGAAATATTGATACCTCTAAATTAGAGAAACACCACCTCTTTCTGGTATCAACTCCTGACCACATTAGATAAACCTAGCCAGTGACAAGTCCTCTCCTCACTAACCACCCTCAAATCCTCACTGGATCCACCACTGATTTCTTGTGTTTGCACAAACCAATGCAGCGATAAAGCCACATTCAATACACAACATAAATACTACAGGAGGACTATAGCACAAGACTTTGTGTATGTATAGGTATACTTTTTTATTTTTTATTTTTAACATTCATCCATTGCAAATACTGGGCTCACCAAAATAAAAAGAAAGAAAAAGGAACCAAAAAAAAAAAAAGAAAAAAAGTTTAAAAAACGCTTGCTGCTCTTACATCTAGTGTGCCAGTTACTGTGCAAATCCTGAGAAAGGGAGGAAGAACAAAGTGGGGAGAGTTGACATAAAACCCAAAAAGTTTGGAATACACAATTACAATAATAATATTAAAGAAGCACTAGTTTAACAGTCTTACAGGAACAAAAAATCTAATGGTGTTCAGGAGCTGTACAGTGCTGACACAAAGCTAACAGCAGGAAAAATAAAGAAAAGGCAGTTGTTTTTAATAATTACCACGCTCATGAGTGATGACTGAGGAAGGGAGGACATTTAGTTCAAAGAAAGGGAAACAGGAAGAAAGGAAAAAAAGTTGAGAAATTGTTTTTAGCAAATACAAAATACACTTAGTATTGGTTTTGGCAAAATCAGTTCTGTACTAAAAGAGAAAAATCAAATAAACAGCAAAACAAAAAGATCCCTCAAATGAGGAAGCATAAAAACACTCTAACATCAGTAGAGTTAATTATGCAGTGTTCAAAGAATTATTTATATTCACATTCAAGTTCTGCCATTTCTAGAAACAGAGGTAGCTGGTCAAAAGAAAAATGAACCTGTGTCTCAACTGTCCCTCTTAAAATTCAACATTATAGATAAATTTAAATATTTAGTAATAGAAATGTTGTCCAAAAGAGCAAAATATTGTGCAGAATTATTTTCAGTAAAACATGAAAGTAATGGCCAAAAACTTATATGCCAGATAGTTGTTTTAGTGTTCAATCCACTATCACGTGACTAAAGTTTACCCACTTGGGTTCACTTTATTTTCTTTACTCACATAAATCTAGCAGGATTTGATTTATAATTTAAATGGTGGGAGCACTTTTGGAGAAACAGCATTTATTATCAATCTTCAAGTAATCCAGTCAAATCTAATAGTTTGTGGTTTCGATTTGAGACAAGTAGTTGAATAATCAAGAAATGTGCCACATAAAAGAGCTACAGGCACAAGAGCCAATGAGATATGCAGTGTCGGAGGTATGAATTATGAGTGCCAAAACACAATGATGATTATGCAGTCAAGCTTTTTTACCTTGCTTTTAAGATAAAAACATGTTAAAAGACTAGGTCACTGTGGGATTTAAACATAAAAATACAGCGTAAAAAATATCGAAGATATGTGGAGAAAATGTGCTTTGGTAGCTCTATCAGTCACATAAGAATGAACCTAATGGTTCCAGACAATCACAGGAAGGGAGTTGCAGAACTTACTGTCAGACAGAAGAAAGAAACTGACAGTGAACTGACAACACAGGGTAGAAAGCTAAATTGGTTCAAAGTCAAAAGTGAAGGGAAATTTTTTGAATATTTTCCCACAGGCAAACAGGAAAGATTATTTCAAAGCAGCGGCTTTCCCAGCATACTTTTTTCCAAACAGCAGATATAATTCCCTTGACCTCTAATACTTAACTTATGGCTTAACTAAATTGTCTGGTTTTCATTCCAGCCAAGACAGTTTAAGAAAGCAGGTGGGAGCTTTTAATTTCATTTTATGCTGAAACCAGTTGGGGGCTTCTGAAATGTTTTACATGCATAGAAACTACTGTTTGTAACTAGAATCTGCTTTCAATTTTACATGTAATGTCTTCACATCTTCAGAACGATGGGAAAGACTCCTTTTAGACAGTTCTGAAATGCAACACATGCTAGCGATTTACTATTGACAAGCATGGGCTTAGGTCGGCCAATTAAATAATAAAACACTCTTAGAAATCATATCCTAGTTTCTGCCTCTAGATGTATATTTAAAGGTTTCTTTCAAATTTGCTTCTACAAAACGTAAAAGAGAAAAGTTCACAGATCATTTCTGTTAAATTGATAGTACCTGATCCCTCTTCAGTCACCATGCCAAGGCCTTCCGCTTTGTTCTGACGTTCAAATGCATTTAGGTCAAGAACACTGCAATAAAAAAAAATGTTTGTGCAGTGATTAATGAAATAGATGTAATACTTCATTTTGTGAAAGATAGAAAAGGATTTCTGATTTCATTTAAGTATATAATCATACTAGTGTCAAGAAGATGCATTTCAGTGGCTTAATACACCTGCCTGCTACAAGATTACAAAATTCAGTGCTACAGACAACCTGCTTTTGCCCTGTGAATGACAACAGAATTTAGCTCTTTGTGATTGATCCAAAAAAAGTGAACGTATATGTTTATGATATATATACTCATTTTCAGGGTTGTGAAGAAGCCACATTATTGACTGCTTTCATATTATAGTCTAGCTTATCCCAAGCAGCACGGTCCATAAGGAACCTATGTCATTATTAGTTCCGTCCGGTGTCCCTCTCCCTCCATGTTTTGAAAAACATGCACAGATGCCCAAAGGGCATCTGTACTCAGTTACCCAAATGTAAGGAACATGTACCCTTACAGATTTCCATTTGTGAATCTGGAAGGTTCTGCCTGTCATTGCTTAGCAAGTTAGCTTGCCATGGATAACTTTTGTTCATAAGCAAGAAAGTTTACAAAAGTCAGATGAATGTTGATGAACTCCAACCTAATCAATTTCAAAGTGGCCAAATTTAGTGTTATGAAAAACATATAATTAACCTGATCTCTGCAGGATTACAAGATACCTTCAGAGTCAAGAATTCACTCCCGAGGAATGCTCCTATCTCTACAGTTATCTTCTGGCATATCTCAAGTAAACACAAATGCCATAAACATTTCTGAAAACAGCACTTTAACCAAGGTAGATTGATATCATGTGAAGATTCTTATACCATAAGCATCACCTTGTCCTCTACCCCGGATCTAGCACATTGAAGTGCCCAGGTGCTGTTTGCAAAAAGTATGTAGCCCTTTTCCAAAGCTCTTTCCAAAAGTATACATCCCATGGAATAAAACCTAAATATGAAATAATGAATTTTTAAAGTCAGTATTTTCTTACCTACAGGACTGCATAAGACCAGCAAGACTCTGAAAGAAACCCACATCTTTCTTATCCTTGAGGTAGTCAAGCATTTTCTGCAGTAAACACAGATCATATACCCAGAGAATTAATATTTATACTATGCGTTACTCTAGTTTACTTAATACTATATGGATTCTAGATTACTAGTGATGTTGGTGTTTTTGAAATATCTCTAATATTTATAACTCAGATAATAGAGTGTGCTGAGAAAAATCCAGGTATCAAAAATAAAAAGAAAATTTAAAGGTCATGTCCTTGACAGAAAATGACATCCATTTTGGATACTCTGTACTGGGTTTACGTGGTAAAGGTTTGGTAGCAGGGGGGCCACAGGGGTGGCTTCTGTGAGAAGATTCCAGAAGCTGCCCCATGTCAGATAAGAGCCAGCTCCAGCCGGCTCCAAAAGGGACGCACCGCTGGCCAGACCTGAACCAATGAGCAATGTTGTTTGCGCCTCTGTGAGAGCAGATTTAAGAAGGGGAAAAAACTGCTGCGCAACAGCAGCTGGGAGTGAGAGGAGTGAGGAACAGCCCTGCAGACACCAAGGTCAGTGAAGAAGGAGGTGATCCAGGCGCCGAGCAGAAGTTCCCCTGCGGCCTGTGGTGAGGCCCATGGTGGAGCAGGCTGTCCCCCTGCAGCCCATGGGGTACCACATGGAGCAGATCTCCACGCTGCAGCCCGTGGAGGAGCCCACGGAGGAGCAGGTGGATGTGGNCTGTGGGAAGCCCACGCAGGAGCCGTTCGGGAAGGACGGCATCCCGTGGGAGGGACCCCACGCTGGAGCAGGGGAACAGAGAGCGACCATGAAGGAGCGGCAGAGACGAAGCGATACGGACTGATCGCAGCCCCCATTCCCCGTTCCCCTGCGCCGCTCGGGGGGAGGAGGTAGAAGAGGGTGGATGGGGGGAAGGTGTTTTTAGTTTGCTTTTAGTTTCTCACTGCTCTAGTTTGCTAGTTATAGTAATAAATTATATTAATCTCCCTATGTTGAGTCTGTTTTGCCCGTGACGATAATTAGTGAGTAACCTGCTTGTCCTTATCTCAACCCTTGAGCCCTTGTCTGTCATATTTTCTCCCCCTGTTCCTTTGAGGAGGGAGAGTGAGCGAGCGGTTGTGGTGGAGGTCGGCTGTTTAGCTGGGTAAAACCACCACATACTCCCTCCTAAAACATGGAAAAGATAATAACTAAAGTCAACACAGTTAGCACAATTTAGTGCTTAATATAAATATGATCTTGCCACTACTAGGCCACATATTTCTATTGCTTGCTACTTCAGCACCAGACTGTGCTTGTCATGGCTTCAGCTTGTTTTAACTTATTTTAGCTGCAATAGCATGTTAGTAGTCAGGAGTGTATATTTTTAAAATTTGTTTTAGCTGTAGTGCAATGTGTATTGCCTATCTGATAACAGATTGCAATAACAAGAAGTTATTCAGCAGAGTAACTCTGATTCTAGAAGGAATGTGTTGTTGAGTGAAGATACAGGGTGATACCAGAAGTCCCAGATGTGAAAAAAAGATCACAATGGTCAAAGATCGATCTTAGTTGGAAGGCTACAAGAATTCACTTTGTGAATGAGGTAAAACTCTTTTTGCAAATAACAAAAAGAATAGGAAAAATAGATAGTAAGTAACCTCCAAAAAGAAAAAGCAGAAAAGCAGACAATGTTAACAAAATGTATCATCATAACCCCAAATAGACCTATGATGGAAAAAAAATCCCCACCATCATCAACAGCATACTAATTGCAGCAAAGAACTCCAAATGATGATGACTTTTCAAAACCACTTCCATATATCTTCCCCCCACACCCCGCCCCCAACACCCCATTCTTCCCAAGGAAGACTGAGAAGTTCATCCTAGGGCCCAAAGAAAAATTGGAAAAGTGAGCATAACTTCAGAGAAAAGGGGTAGAAATGAGGCAACTGTAGAATAGCAATTCTAACTAAATTATTGATGCTTTTACGTTAGAGATATGTAATATAGACTACTAGTAGTAGTATTGTAACCGGACTGTTTCCTGCATTCTGATTAGAGTTGACTTTAATGAATCACTTTAAAAAAAATTAAATTGTTGCATTACAAATTCAGATTAAGTAACTATGTACAAATATCATAATTTTCATAAGTCATTTAATATCATGACAACACAAAGAACTGGCAATAGGTCAACCAAATGCTTTTCTGTACAATTTGTGGTCTTTCAGGTCACTTCATGGAAATGATTGCCTCTGAAAAGAACATTATTTTTGGCTGCACTCATCTGCTTCAGTGGTTGCCTAACAGGGGAGCTTAACCATTCCCAGTTGCCTGTATTTCTTCAAACCACCCTACAGCAATGTAATGTAATGGCAGGTCTGAAACCTTCCAGTCTCAGGAATCTACAACTAGTACAGAATGCTGAACATAGTCTGTATGAGACACATCTCTTCAACAGTACAGAATATTGTCAAAATACTAGACTTGCCCTCTGCTCAACGCGTTATGTTACCATAGCAAATCAAGTTTGAGTTCTCTGCTTTTATCACCGAGACTGTTCATGGCATAAGCTAAGGAATTCCGATGTTTTGTAAAAATTTCTTGGTGAAAACTGGGGCCAGCAATTTTTCTCTACAGGCTACAGGACAATGGCAATCTCTCAAAAAATTATTTCCTCTTACAGAATTCCTCCAGGAGTTAACAATTTAACATAAAGTTTCTCCCTTCTAGCTGAAGTGCAGAACATTTCTTTTAGCCTTGTGTTCTGTAGATTAATTATGTGTACAGATAAAAAGTATATATCTAGCAAACAAGGTATTTTGTAAATTATTTTCTTCTGGGATGAGATTAAGAGTATAAATAGCACTTAACAAATAGTCTTATTACATAATTAATTACAATAATAAGGACCATGGTATAGAGTTCTGTACTGACTAGAATGGGTAAAAATAGATGAGTACTTTACCTGTTGAACAGTAGAATTTCCTCCATTTAAGATGGCAATCCCTAGCTTTAGGGTAGCTGCAACCATTGGCCCCATCTCACCTTAAAATTATTAAAAATATTTTTAGATCATACTTTAATATAAGAACATCCTATTAACTTATCCATGCAATGACTTAAATGGTAGTTTATCAGGAGGGACCTTTCTACTTCTCGTGTAAAACATACTATTTTTCTTTCACGATATCTAGCTTGAGTTAATATCTTTGCGAGTGCCTGCAGACATAGCATAATGTATACACAGCACACAAAAGAGGTAAGACAGGAAGAACTGATCTCAATGAATACAAATCATGTTTCATTCATAAAATCATCTAACAGTTGATTTAAGGCTGGGTGAACAATTTTAAGCTAGCCTTCAGGTATAACAACATATTTCCTCCGCATGCCAGTCTAGACAACTCTTTCCTATTTCTTCAGAAAATAACAACTATCCAAAGCATTTATGTACAGTAGCTGAAGTTGCTTAACAGGAAATTTTTTAAACACTTCTGTAGAAATAAAGCACAGAAAAGACAATGGAAGCAGCAAATTTTAGAGGAAGATGGCATCTAAGGGACAAAGCATCAATTAAACTTATGAAATATTTTATCAAAGTATACCAATAGAGTAGATATTTGGGGAGCAGAAAACAAAGAAAGCCCAAAGTCTACACCTACTTCTGAACCATACACATCCCAGAATCTGAGGGCCTTTTTGTCATTGCATAATGCTAAAGCTATGAAATTTTCACACTTCCTCTCAACCAACTGCTAGAAACATTAATAAATACCTCATGAGAGTTATTCATTACACTTTTCTGAACAAGCTGCCAAAAATTTTTGAAACTTTGCGTGTGTTTTGAAAGCAAACAAGTCTACAAGTGTTAAACTTGTAGATTTTGCCCAATAAAAATTGCAATCATTTCTAAGATCATCAGAATTAAGTTTTAATATGTAATCTACACAACACGATATTACCTTTACTAGCACTGATTGTCTGAAGAACCATCTCAGCAGCACCCCGGTCATGCAGTCTGGCTTGCTGATACAGAAGTTTTTGCTTTTCCATTTCTTTTTCCTGAATAAAAATTCCAGTCATTTAAGTTAAGGACTTCAGTTACAATCACTTCTCCAAAGGTTTTTGGTTTTCTCTTAGTATATGGGCTCTATGGCAACATCATGGATCAATTTAATACAGACAATGCTACTGAACAGATATTTAACATGTTCAAGTAATATTCTCCCCTTGGTATTTTTCTTTAAGGTGCTTTTAGTAGTTTATCTGAAGAGAGTTATTTCAATTGTAAATTATTAGGTTAGTTCAAAGCCCATGTTCATTATATATATACTGCATATATCAAACTTGCACTTCTGTGCAACGGTTCACACTCTTAATAATCTTCTGTAGCGTGACCATAACTTCATACTGCTCAGTATGTGGCTCTTGAGTTGCAAGTTGTTGCTGAATACCAGAGTAACAGAAGCATCTCACAATTTTTTTCAAAACTCCTCATTATAGTACAATGCAGATTTTCCACCCTACAAACAGAATATTTGATAGAATGCACTGTGCTTTTATATTTTGCATTCTCTAGCGGCAACAAACAATACTGCATGGCACTGCTTGAGCAATGGTGAAGTTTGTTCTTTATAATTTAAACTACTACTGAAAAAATAAAGAAGAGCATAAAGAGCAAACATAAAGGCACAGTTAATTCCAGATGTGTTTGAACTTTCACAAAATTAATCAAAGATTGCTGGAGAATTGAGGATGACTAAGCAGTATAAGTTGCAAAATGGAAGTTGCATAGAGCCCTATGACAGTGAGTCCATCAGATGGCGTGGTAAAAAGCTTACTCAAAAGGAACATGACACAATCAGTTAGTATCATGTCCAAAAACACAACGCCCAAAACATGTATGACCTAAAAGCAGGAACAGCTGCAGCAGAAGTAGCCAGAATGACAGCTTTGCTGCCATAAACTTTCCATCCAAATTACGGAAAAAAGACATTGGAAGATGGAAGAGGTTTAAAAAATGAAGGCTTGCTAAATA
>VXAL01006842.1:30802-51901 GCA_013399475.1 Chauna torquata | reverse complement strand
TTAGAAAATCTGTTTCTTTTTGATTAAATAAAAATGAGTGTGTATAATCCATTAGAATTCATGACAAATGTGTGGCTCCCCCACAGGTGTCCAGATTCTAAGTTCTTCTAAATCATTTTTGATGGAAGAAAATATTGACATAGTTTCAGCCATTTGAAATTCAAAATATAAATATCTTGTCATGAGGTGATCTAAATACATGCCTTTTATATCATACAGTATCTAGAAAGCATGAGCTGATGGGAGAATATAAGTCCGTGGAGAGTTTCCATTAACATTTCTTCAAAGTTTCCTGGTGCAAAATGACGTTCCAATGACACTTTTTCAGTTTTCATCAGTCTTTAAATAATATATCTTGAGTCTTCTGACTTATTCTTCACATCTAGAGACATTTTTAGTTTACATCTAATTCATAAAAGAGAAATGTAGATGAATGAAGTGTGCTCAATGAAAGTATTAAAGAAAGCTCCCATATGCAGTTTACGGGAAATGTATGCATTGCAGAGAACTAAATCTAATTAACTTCAACATTATACACTTTTTTTGCTATAAAAGCAATAATAATGCTTTATAATAATTTCTCATTAGGTATTCATTACTGGGCTAATTGCTTTTTATTAACTGTAAAGTAATAAAACAGTTTCAAGGGAAAATAATAAAGCCTTTCTTTTTATTTTTTCAGTTTTTGCTTTTTGAAATCAAAAAAAAAGGAATTTCCATGGATAGATTTTTGTAAAGAACTTTGCTTCTCTATTAAGATTTTCACGAGCTTTTGCAGTGTTCCATGAACATAGGTATTACTCATTGATTTTGTCATAAATACACGTTTTCTGCAAAGTAAAGGTTGACCGACACTACAATAATCATACGTTTGTCTAATACCAGTTAATTTGCATGTGATAAGTGTGTCTACAAGGTCTGCACACTAATTTGACATAAATTAACCAGCTAAATTGAAAGTATACTATCAATAAATCTCCTATACAAACGATTTTAGCTGAACATGCACACAACACAATTCTCTACAGAAATACTTTTGCCTGTTTGCAGTACACCATGCGAGTCAGTCTTAGCAAGCTTTTGTATGATTCCTTGATGTGGCTGAGCAAAAGATCATCCTGAGTATTATTTACAGTCTATTTCGATTTCCATACTAATCATATTATTACAGAAACTCTGTTTATATTCATTTGCCAGTCCCCATTGGTGAAAGACAATCTTTATTATGTAAAAAAACAGACATCAGAATATTGTTTTTGAAGTGTAATGAAATGATTTAATAACAATGTATCTTCATATTTCCTAAATGATTTTAAAACCTTAATGCACTGCAGGGACCTACCTCTGTGGCTTAATGAAATGGGACAGTTCAGACTGTAACCTGCTGTGTGAGGTTCCCCCAGTGTATGGAGCAGCATGACAGTTCTGTCTCCTTTCCTTTTTATCTTTCTTTTCCTCTCCAAGTGCCAGGTAATATTTCTGAAGAGTGGAACGTCACCCAGTATCTCACACATCCTGCTGGTGATTAATTTCCGCAGAGTAAAGATGAGGTACTTTTTAGAACTGAACCTGCTGCTACAGTTTGATCATGCAAATTGCCAAAAGATTCAATATACAGCCCTGCTAACTATTAGCACAAATGTTAGCTATCTTACCTTTTATGACTAACAAATTGGCCTATATATACATCGGCATATATACACAAACATATACCTAGGCATATAGATGAACACATATTTAGAGGAAAGAGGGAGAAAAAGAGACACGCACATGGATATGTACACACTGATGACGTGATTTTATATTATCTAAGAATATCTTGCAGCTGCAAGTGAAAAATGCATGCAAAAAAGATGTAACTTCACAGGAATTTAAGCAACTCATCTTCTTTGAGGAACCCTTAGGCTGACCTTTGTACATTGTTTGTCTTTATGTCTTTTGGGTATGATCCTGGAGGTTTCTTTCAGGTATGGCTGTGGCCTGGACAGAGCAAAAGTAATACCTTAACCAGAAGGAAATATACTGATTGCTGCTGTAACCTCCTAGAAAGAATGCTTGCAGATCAGTAACAGTCATGAAGGGAAAAAGCAAGAACAGTTGTATCTGGAAAGGAGTTTAGCAGGGAGGGTGAAAAGGTAATATTAGCTGCCTATGCCCATTTACAACATTGTCCCTTTGTAACTTTGGCTTGAGGCAAAAGTCCATCTGAAGCTACTGGGAAAGCAACAACACTGAACATTGAAGGTATTGTTGTGACGGGGGTTATCTGAAGTACCAGTCCTCAGTTAAGTCTTGAGCTAAGTCTATTAGATATCACACTAACACAAAACAGAGGGAAAATTCAACTTCCAAATTGTAGGTAGTCTTTACTGGACATTCAGGGTAAAAATCATTTCACCTAACTTTATGGCATAAATTTCTACATCTCCTGTGCTCCCTTTTGAATCAAGTGAGCACTTCTGGGCATTTCTCAGACCTATTTTAGATGCCTGCTTAAGGATAAGATGGATTGCACCCCAGAAGTACCAATTTCTCTTCATTGATAGACAGGGAGCCTGGGGTGACTGCCTTGTGTGTAGATGGATGAATCCCTGCCCTTCTGTTCCTGAAACAGCGCTGCACCTGAGTTAATGTCTCTGGTGGCACACTCCTAAGAGAGATGCACTACTGTGTATTAATAATGGGGGTGATCCTACCTTATGGAGGATGAATACATGCCTGTGTAATGAGATGGCCTTCTTTACCTGATGAAGAGCTAAAAGTTACACTAAATCACATCTCATTTTGTATTTAATAAAAACAGTCTACTGTGTAATTTTGCTCTGCATGCATTGTATAGCTAGCTTTTCCAGTCTTTGAACTGACACGCCACTGTACACAAATACTTCATCCTATAATGGGTTCAATACAAAAGGAAGAACCTGACCAACAGCAGCTCACCTGGAAGCTAGTGACATGTAAAATAGCACTGCTCTGCCTTTCCTGACCTAAATGGCCTCTAATTTCATCATCATCTTTAACACTAGATTTCATCTCTTTCATCATTGCACTTTTGCAAACACTGTTTAAACAGTGACACATACTAGTTTACTGTCAAGTAGGCGACAAAAAAGGGAATCCACTCCAGATCATTTGACTCTGTTTTCCAGCTGAATTTCCTATCAAAGCTGAGGCCATTTTCCTGATCCAAAGGGCGTGAAAACAGTCTTTCTGTAGATTTCAAACAACCTTAACTCAGTCCCCTAATGGTTACCCTGGATGACTATAGATATTCCATCATATATGCACTATTAGTCTTTTGAATGTGGTTCTTTTTAATACAAGTTAACTGTACCTGAACCTGAAATGGGAAGATTCTGTTTCCGCATAATCTTTTGCAGCCCTAATAGGCAGTTGCATGATTCCTTTATCTGCAAGTACTCACTTCTAAGGGTGATACATTTTCTGATGTTCATTGCTGGTAGACACAGACCAAATGAATTTGTGTTATATTGCTTCATTTCAATTTTTGTATGGCCTAATCTTTATTTTCCTTTCAATTGCTGTTGTGCCTCGGCTGTGGAAGCAAGAAGAAATCCAAAAAAACTCATCCCGCTACTATCCCAAGATAGAACTTTTAAAGTCCAAGTAGTAAAAAACTTGAGCTTGATCATAACATAGCCACTAACAGCAATTCCCAGAGTAAAGATAAGCTGTCCCCAGACTTTCTGAAGACCTGATTTCTTCTCTCATGAGCAAAGAAGTATGCCTATAATCAGTTTCCTCTTTCTACACAGCATCATCTAAATAACTCCTTTTGGTCTGAGACAAAATACCCAAATTTGCAATGTTGTGCAGGCAAGAATACATATGACTTGCATGGGATCAGGAGCTGGCTTCCTTCTAATCAGCTGGGACACTGATTGAAATGCCTGACCTGTAAATATAGGCATAGCATACTTTCTCCATATTTAACAACAAGAATGAAAACCTGCAGAAGGTGATTTACCCCACTCAAGATGTCAACTGCCCTTCAGAAATTCTGGTTTGCTTCTACCATAGTAAGGGAGATGAAGGTGACCGTGCTCCTCAGCTGAGTGCTTGCTGTTACACAGAATAACCTCAGGCCAGTGTTTTGAAGCACAGAAAATAAAATCGACCCCCTCAAACTGGTGACATTATTCTGGTTAACTACATTGCTTGTTAGAGCAGAATTGGGCTAGGTGGAATAGGTGGAATAGCTGACTTCTGCAGACTGCAGGTAAAGGGGTTTGTCAGAGGAGGCAGCATGAGTACATAGCTGGCGATTTCCTAGAGGGTAGGAAAATAACTTTCTGCTCAGGTCCAACGTGTTCAGGCAGCATCAGATAAGGATGCAATCGGTATGTTCACACCTGCTTAAGTTCAAGCTATCTGCTAACTGCTGACACAAACCTCGGATCTTCCAACAAAGACACCAAGATTAATTCAGAGGAAATGGAGCTTTACAGAAAAAAAAAAAAAGATTGTCTTTGCTAAATTGAGTGATTCCTCTAGGCTCTGACCAACAGTTTGAGGTCAACTTAGGCAGGAAAGACAAAAGAGAGTCCCTCAGGGATTATTCAGAAGCTAAAATAGAAATTTTGCTCCTCAGCTGTTTACCACCTGGGTTTGACCTCCTAAGCAATTTTATTTTATTTTTTTTACAATACGAAGGCAATGAAGAATTTGGCAGTGGCTGAAAGGGAATTAATCTTCCCAACATTTTGTTAGTGATGCTCTGTGTCTCTCTTTATGACTTGCATTTCTTTTGGAGTTAGAGCCTTAGGCTCTCTGGGCTTTTTCTCTGTATTGCACTACACCCATGAGCAGGCAGTGTCAGGTGCTGCATAGTTTGTAAGATATAACTGTGGCCACGTTTTACCTATACCTTTTGTCACAATTCCTTCAAAATAATCACATCAAAAGTCTTCTATTCTTCAGCAAATCTGCTGTCATTGAAAGGACCGATCTTATAAGATGTCTCGCATCCTCCTCTCCCACAGATACTGCCACAGAAGCAGGTGCTTGGCATCTCTCAGGATCAAACCCTAAAATGCTAGTTGCCATGGTGACTGAATGTGAAAGAACAATAAAGAGCTGTTTACCAGGGAAACTTATCAGCAGGGCTCGACAAAGCACCGCAAAACTGTAATTAGGGTTGCAGTTGAAACACAGCTTTATTTCTGCAGCTAAAACTAGGCAACAGCCTTTGCCTTTGATTTCTTGCTAATATTATCCCTTGTATATCCCTTGCATCCCTTGCGTAAGATCCCGCCCAAATTCTAAGTAGATTATAGCAGAGTAGGCAAAAACTAGCATTTTGAAAAATCCATGAAAAACAAAGCTGCAAAACTGCAAGAAAATGACTGTGTGTGAAAAATGAAGCTTTGAGAAGCAAAGTGTCCTACACACCCAGAGGCTGCTATACTCCATAGCAATCTGGAGAAAATCATGATAGTTTAGCACACATTTTTGGGATGCAAAGATTCTTTTCATATTTAATTGAAAGAGTAATACCCCACACAGCACACAGAGTCTTTTTTGGTTTTCATATTGGATTTTGCTTGTTTTTTGCTACTTAGGATTTTGGTTTCCTACATTGTTAGTAATAGTGCTGTAGTAGCTGACAAGTTAAAACAGTTATTGTTAATAGCAGCAATCAATGTTGGCTTGGCAGCTCTGTGTCCTGAATGAATTCAGAGGTGCACCGTGAAAAGCATTTCGCAAATGCCTGTGAAGGGAAGGTCTTTATAATGAAGAGCTTTTGCTGTAATTAAGCAAAACAGATGGTGCTGTAGGGAAACAAAGGCACCTACAGGTGAAGCATCTTGCTCACAGTTGATCAGTGGCAGATCTCACACAGCTATTCCCGAATTGTTAGGACTCTGAACCACTGCTGGTCACCAGTGCAAATCATTGTGCACTTTCAGCATTCAGCTGAAACACCGTGTATGCGATGTGTGTCTTACGACCAGTGGCAATACCATGGATTGCTACAGGCCCCCAAGCAGCAGTCTGAGAGCCTCTGCATTAGATGTACATTGATACTCCTATTTCTGCATGCAGGAATTGCACACTGAAGACTGCTGGTCTATATCCTGAGAGAAGCAATGGTAAAATAAAAATCTTCTAAATGAAATTCTTTATTAAGAATGACATAGTGATACTGCAGCATTTGTCCTTGCTGCACTCCCACTAGGTGTTTTTGTAATATCTCCCTTGTCCTTTTGTCTGCAGATTATGTTGCTTCTTCAAACTTTCATGCAGGTTGTTCACCATGTGATTCCCAGGCACAGGGAAGAAATGAGGAATTTGTAGCACTGCTTCTGTTAGTGCAGTGTTTGAATCAGTTAAAATTTGAAACACTAACACAGCTATTTTTAGGTTTCGGTAGCAATAGATGCCTAATATGTTCACCTGAGAATCAGTCCACTGAAAGTGTGAAACCCATCTCTTGTATATCTTCTAAACCCTGCTTTTATGTATGTAGAAGAAATGAATCATCTGTGCTCCCAGGCAGCTTCCTTCAGAAGCTAGATAGGGAATGATTTTCTAAGGAGGAAAAATTATTTCCTTTGAACATTGAAATCTCTGAACTGATTTCTCTTCCATCTCAATGTAAATCCATTGCCTTTGTTTTGGTGTGTTGCAGCTGGAAGACACAGGGGAAGGTCAAACTCTTTGAAGTGATATAACCTGAATTACAAACCAGGTCTGGAGGAGAGCTAGTGGGTGGAAAGAACACAAGCCAGGGCTGATCTCTGAATAAACTGCAGCTGCTGTCAGTATCAGGAACACTGAAATTTGTACCAGTGGTCTTCGCTAATTAGCTGCTACATGAAATAAAATGCCTGGTGTGCCCCAGGTAACTGTTGTTGTTGTGAGAAACTGGGAAAGATAATGGAATCTGTTTCCTGCAATCATTTCTAATGTTCCCTCATCTCCATCACTCACCTTTCGTAATCAGCAGGAAATCTCAGATGCATTCCTCACTCACAGGGCCTGGGGGCCTTGCTGGTTCCTGGGACACAGTGAGAGCTGCCCTACAGAAGCAGGCTGGACACAGTTGCTGCTCATTTCCTATCGCATTTTGAGAGGCTTCAGAGGTAGTGCGGGAGGGAAGAAAACATAAGTACTGGAGCAAAAAGAGTTGTCCAGACATCACGAGTATGATATAAGAGAAAGAAATGACAAATACTGGATCAGACAGCTGCAAATGGTTGTCCTCTGTAATGTGCTATCTTCTAAAATATTTTTGCCGCTTTTTTTTTTATATATATATAAAATATGGGACTCTATNGCAAAAAGAGTTGTCCAGACATCACGAGTATGATATAAGAGAAAGAAATGACAAATACTGGATCAGACAGCTGCAAATGGTTGTCCTCTGTAATGTGCTATCTTCTAAAATATTTTTGCCGCTTTTTTTTTATATATATATAAAATATGGGACTCTATGCCTGAGCGACCAAGCTTTTCTAGCAGTGAAAGCAGAGACAAAGGTCTGCCCCCAGATACATGGGGTTTGGGGGCTGCTGTGGGTTTGCTGTTTTGTACAGAACTGGTATATGGATACTGCCTTGTTGTGACAAGGGTATTCAGACATTCACCACAGGTGAGGTCCTGCCATATTGTCCTGTGTGAGACTGCAAGGGTGCAGAGATCCTTGTTCTAGCCCTCTTATAATGAGTTTCACCCATAATAAAGATGGTTTTCTTATGTCATTTAGCAACACGGCATCTGAAGTGAATTTCATGAAAGCAAGGAAGTTGTTTTGTCATTAGTTAACGTTGGGCTCCATGGTCTGACCATCAGTGACTCTTAGCTACTGGAGACACACCAAAATAGCATCAAAGCAAAAAGAGTTTGGTGGAAAAAAAAAAAAGCTTTACTTAAGAACAAGAGCAACCTCTCGGTTTGGTAGGAGGCATCTGTTGTGGTTTAACCCAGCAGGCAGCTCAGCACCACACAGCCGTTCGCTCACTCTCCCCCCACTCCCCAACCCATTGGGATGGGGTAGAGAATCATAAAAAAAAATAAAAGCTTGTGGGTTCAGATAAAGACAGTTTAATAGGACAGAAAAGAAAGGGAAAATATTGATAATAATAATGATAATAGTAAAAGAATATACAAAGCAAGTGTGCACAATGCAATGCACGATGCAATTGCTCACCACCCGCTGACCGATGCCCAGCCTGTTCCCGAGCAGCGGCCCCCCCTTTTTCCCGGCCAGCCCCCCCAGTTTTATTGTTCAGCATGACGCCATATGGTATGGAATATCCCTTTGGTCAGTTTGGGTCAGCTGTCCTGGTCCTGTCCCCTCCCACCAGGAGGTGCACCCCCAGCCTCCTTGCTGGCAGGGCAATACGAGGAGCTGGAAAGTCCTTGGCTCTGTGTAAACACTGCTCTGCAGCAACTGAAAACATCACTGTTATCTTCATCAAAATATCCAAAACAAGCATTGTGTGAACATCTACAAAGAGAATTTAACTCTATCCCAGCCAAAACCATGACAGCATTTCATACGGTTACAGCTGTTTTAAGTTAGGCTTCTGATGCAAAAAGAACGGTTCAAACTCCGCCTACAATCAATGAGGGGTGTCAGACACACCGGACAGTTCAGTCTACAAATTCTAAAGGCACCTTCAAATGGAGATATTTCTCTTCTTTTACTAATCATAAAGTAAGCCTACATGACTAGCTAAAATTAGAGGCCTAACTTTGAGGGTTGAGATGAATCCTACCTTGTAAAAGAGACATAGTCAATGCTCATGAATGAGATGTGTCATATATCGTGAAGCAAAAAGAAAACACAGATCGATGAGAACTTACTAATGTAACATGATAGGTGAAGCATAAAGCTCCATTATGATTTTTTTCTCCAGTATATACACATATTAAACCTTTCCAGTACATTTTTTTTTCCTAAAAAATTACATTTGCTCCCTAAAGTCACGAGTTTCATGAAAATGCATCAGGTTAAGAACTCAGTAAGTTCCGTCAAAGTGGTTAGGCAACTGAGCCAGATTGTATCTGCATCCCTCTGAACTCTGCCTTGGAAAACAGCAAACAGGGAAGGACAGCATTTGAGTTCAGTGGTGTCTGCTGCAAAGCACTGCACCCGCCTACTAGGAATTTGGGATTTTACTCACATGTCTCCTTCTTTACAACCAGTCTTCATATAAGCACTTATAACAAATCAAAAACAGCATTTCCGAAATGGGAAAAATAACATAGAAAGAACTACAAAGTTGCAAATATCTGTTGCAATATGTTGAGTGTCAGCTTGTAAAATGGAAGCCATTATTTCTTGGGGAAAACAATCCAAAACACAGATATTCTGTGGTATATGGAAGTCTGTGAAAGAAAGGGCAATACTGATGAACTAAGGCTGGTAGTAGGCAGGAAATTAAACATAAGCTTACAATATATCCTAAAAAGACAGCAGTTTGGGGCTCCATTCGCAAGGACACTCTTGCCTCATTTAAAAAAAAAAAAAAAAAAGCCCAGCTTCAGTAAACCTTTTTCTGAAATATTGTTTTTAGCTATTGACACATAGCTGACACATTAGAGCACAGAAAAAAAATAGAAATGAATACGACAAAATACAATTAGAAAAAAATGAGAGACGATATGTACCTTTCTTCAGCTACACATTAATGGTAGCCCCACCACATACCAGTTGCAAAAACCCTGATGAGCCTGGGTAGAGTGTCAGCACTGCTGTAGGGGAGCTGATATAGAAAGTCTATTACTATTTGTCAGAAACACAATGTAGGAAACACCACACGGACAGTGTGTTACAGGAGAATTCAGGGGATCTCTGAGCTTATTTCTGAAATTTGCATAGACATTCTGTGTGATATTGGCCAGAATCACCAAGTTTATCTGTTCCACAGCTTCCTCCATCCAAATACCTATGTTATTATCTTTTGGTTTGCCTGTTAAGATAGTAGGCTCTCCAGAACATGGTCAGTCTCTATGCACAAAAATTCGTATAATAAGAACCAGTCTGTATTAGTGCTATAACTTCCATTGCTACATAATCACTTTTTCTAAGACATGGGGAAATGCAAAACAGAGGAAATAAATGTGTTCTCTTGGTTCCAAGGTGTGCTGGAGGACTTGTTGCTAGTTTTGTTTAAAACTGAACTCAACAAAATACCATGAAATTTGCTGTTAAGAGCTCTCTAGCAGTAGGAAATTATAGAGGAGTCATATAACATTTCCATCCTTGGGATGTTATGCATAACAGTGTGAGTCTTTCAGTCACTTTAAACGCACACTCACATATGCACTCACAGTAATCTGGATGATAGAGTGCTAGCAATCAATCTATGCAGTTTTTTAAAAAGCAATTCAGAAGTATTATTTCTCAATCAGATGGAAAGAACTGCTAATTTATTTGTTAGTCTTTTATCCATTTAGCTATGAAAATAAATCCAGCTCAGATTGTAATATTTTTCTGGTTTTCACTTATTATCAAATAATATTTAAATTGAAGGCTGCTAGGAAGAAAACACTCCTTGTAATTAATACACTAACAAGTGAAATTTTTGAAAGCTTCTTTTCAGACTCCCGGCTAAGTCCTTCAAGCTTCCCTGCCAGTGGTCCTCTTACATCTGGAATTACCTGACAAGGATTTAGCCCACCATCAATGAGAAAGTTAAAACCAAACTTTTGCCCTTCCTTGTTTGTTGTTTTTCTTCTTCTATCAGTTAAGTCAAGGTAAGACAGAGCTAAACTCAGAAGTTTTTTTCCCAAAGGATGCTGTTTTAACATGTGCAGTTGACCTCCAGGGAAAAAAAAACACACATGTACGCACAAAAAACAAAAATACTCCCCCCTCCAAATCCTTACTGAAGCACTAATTCCAGCTTTAATCTGTCCTACATTATTTTCCTGAGCATTCAAACTTTTACAATAAAGTCATTTATAGAATAAGCAGTTTTATTTTTGCACTAAGTGCACTGTACTGTGTGGCCTGCACACTTTGAGTGAGCCTAGAAACAACAGTGGAAGAAAACACCAGATTATTAGGTTTTATTCCACAATTTGTGTCAACAAATAGCTTCTACTTTTCTAGCTATGCTACCTGTCTTTCTCTGTCAGCTGTCAATGGCTTGCTTCTTTTTAACAAATGCTGGGGCCTCTGAAGTTCCCCCAGGCACACATACATCAAAAAAAATGCTGAGATTCGTCAATTCCCCTAGCATCCATTTAGGATTATTGTCAACATTTATAAATCTATAAGCAAAACATTCCCTTGAGACTAATTCTTTTTGACGGTTAGTAGAGGTAGGTCACCCAGCAGGGAAAATCTAGTTGGTATATAGCAAGGATGTGCTGCCTGTAATGCCTTCTTTTTATCACTGATCTCTGAGCCTTTTGACTGCTTCTAGGATAGAATTTATCATTTATCTACGTGGCAAAAAGCTTGATTTTGTAGTGATGTCTGTGAATTTCTATAAGAGTGCCCTGTTGGGTTTGGACTTGGGATGGGAATGAAGTACAGAAAAGCACAGTGATACCTCTGTCCTTAAAAATAACACAAGGGACTTTTTTTTTTTTTCCTCTGAGCTCAGTTTTCTCAGTTAGAAAAATAATTATCTAGTAGCTTGGAAATTGTCCTAGTTTAAGACCACTCACAAATTTGCCAGTTCTTTAAGTATAAAATAGGGAAAGCACTATATTATAAAGGGCAAGGAAACGAAGCACATACTGAGGAACTGATGTTATCAAGCCATCAGATATGGCAGGCTATATTAGTATTTTAGATCTAATATAAAAAAAAAATGCTTTGGTCTAAAGAACATAAGAATTATTCTCAAAGACATCTATTTCTGTTTTTGTAATTGCTCAGACATATACCAATTTATTAGGCTTACTAGGACAGTCTTATGACATTTCAGTCAATGACCAAATGTGCTTATTAATGAATATTCTTAGAAAGTCCACTTTAGATCTATACATAGATCAATAGGTAAGATCAACTGTAGGAAGTTAATGCAGATGCTTTCCAGCCTCTCTGAACATCCTTGTCAATGCAAAGTAGCTGGAAGCTGGTTGAAAGACAGGTAGAGATTCCCAGTGTGTGGAGGAGTCCTGAGTAGCACAAAGCTTCAAAAGAATATAAACAGTTTGTAATGCTTCAGGTCAAAGGTCCATTTAGCTCAGTACTCTGCCTGCTACAGCAGGAAAAATGTAAGGACCAGGCAGCACAGAGTAATTTGTCATTTGAAAATGTCCCAGCCTCCACAACCTGAGCTTCATGGGCTTCCTGAGCTGGATGTACAGGTGTAACAGCTCATTTCTCACATGAAGAACTGTACAGTTCAGTTCTGAGCTCCTGTGAATTAACTTCCAGTATCCTGTGTTTAATTGCACTTTACATGAAATACAAGTGTGTGAACAGCCACTATACGAACCTGCTGTCTACTTGCTACCTAATTCTTTGGGGAGTCCCAATGAACATAATATCTTTGCTTTTAAGAAGTCTTAAGACTAGCAAAAGAAGAATGGTCTATCAGTTCATAGACTGGGAATAAACATGAAAAATTAAACAACAAGTAATTGAAAATAAGAGGTTAAGGACTTGAAGACTTAGGGTTTTAGATGAATCTGAATACTTGTTATTAGGAAGAGCAAGCCTCAAACCTACAAAATTAAAATATGTTTTTGATGGCTTGATGCATTGGCAAAGAAAAAACAGAGGTTCTGACACTTGATACAGTGCACTGACTAGTGGATTATATCTGTTTATTTTCTTTTTAAAATATGCACACTTTTTAATCCTGCTTCTGAAGTGGGTGCTCCATGCACCTGTTATTTTCATGCTTGTCCAGGTTGGTCTTCAAGTATTCAGTCATGGCTGCTCAAGATGTCTGAAAAACAATGAATGCAAGAAAAATGAAGTTATGGGCAATCAGCAAAGCTTGCTTAGGAATACAGCATTGTCCCACGGATAGAACTGAAGTCAGTATGCAATTTCTAGCATATAAAGCAAGTAATTTGACTTCAGGATTTCTTACCAATTGTTGTAAGTGAACTTAATAACAAACACAAGAAATGCCTGGTTACTAGAGATAAGGAAGCTACCAAAGGCAGCATTGTAAGGGGAATTTAATGAGTGCTCATATTTGATTGCATGGCAGAAGGATTTGAGTAATAGTGGAATTCCTCTACCTCATCCAGGTAATTAAAGTTTGTGCTAAAGGCAAATGACTAACAGTAACATGAAAGACCAGCACCTCAGAGAAGAAAGGTGGGCTACAGTGGAGAAAACTGCAATATTTGGTTTTGGCACTAGCAGAGGTTATTTTTTTTTTGTGCAGGAGTATACTGCCCTCATCTTAGGGAAGTTCACAGCAGTACTCTAGCAAAGCACTCTAGCAGCACATTTATGTCTCTCAGAGAGAAAGAGGAATTGGAGCAGAAAGTGAGGGAGAGAGACTTCGCAGCATGGAGAGAAAGAAAGAAAAGAAGAGCCTTAGAGTACAGAGAAGGAAGAGCAAAGAGAAAGGCATGAAGAAAAATGACCCATGAAAGGTTAGAGCTCACAAAGAAAGGGCTCATGTGTATGGCAATCAGGGGAGCAGAAAGTCCTCCTAGGTTGACTAAGCAGAGCCATTTAAAAGGCATTCAGTCATACTAGTGATTACTAGTCCTTTGAAACCTATTAATCCTATTATGAGGCTGTGGAGCACTTTTAGAATTTAAACAGACAAGCACCTGTATTTATTTTTTTGCGATATATTTTCTCTTTTCTTTCTTTCTTTCTTTCTTTCTTTCTTTCTTTCTTTTTTTTTTTTTTTTTTTCTTTCTTTTTCTTTCTTTCTTTCTTTCTTTCTTTCTTTCTTTCTTTCTTTCTTTCTTTCTTTCTTTCTTTCTTTCTTTCCATTTTTATCTTTTTCTCCTTTACATCTTTCTCTTTCTGTTTCCTTATTTCCTTTACTTTCCTGTTTCTTCCTAAATTTTATTTACCTAGAGATTAAAGGGGGAAAGGCTGTGTGTCCTTTACTGTGGGCGTTTCTTGCATTAGGGGGAGGGGGAGGCAAAAGAAAGCTCCTGGAGTCTCTCAAGCAAAACAGAGTATTATTGCATACACAGTAAAATAGTTCATAAAAGGAGTTCAGAAAGGATACAGTAAACACCAGTGTAAGCAGTGGAGTTTGGCCTGGGCCCACAGGATCTGCCAGGCAATTGAATGCTCATCAGGCAAAGCAGTAATGTAGCCAAACAGCTGTGTGTTCCTCAGAGAAGCTGTAGAAACACATGGTCTTAAAAGGAAAAGTGATCTTTCTCTTCTTTATGTTCACAGACTTTATGTCTAAAAGTCAGGTTTTCAGTCTTGCCTTCAGCAGGTCTCTGTTTTGCACCTGGAGAATTGTGGGGTACTGACACTGTAAGACTGTGTGCCAAGCAAGCCTATAGCCCATGGAAAGCCACTGTACAATAAACTAGGGAGAAAATTTAAAGCATCTAGGTTAAACAATTAATTGTAGATACCTTTAGTCTTTCCATAATGTGTTTTTATGGTTGGAGTTGGCTTGGCTATAGATACAAGGGTGCAGGGCGCAAGCGTTTGTACATTAGGGCACAATTTGCGGAGTGCACACTCCCAGGTTGCAAGATGCGGCTGCAGCAACAAATCTGCATAACCCCTCCATTAACAGTGCAATTTGAACAAACCCTGGCTGAATTTGTGTCCCAATTAAAAATACAGAATCAGGCAGCAGTGCAGAAGACCTATCCCAGATTGCTGCTCTTTTATTCTACCTTTAGTCCTTGCCCACGCTCCACCACCGGACAGACAATCGCTTATTCCACATGAAATGTTGAACCTGTAATTATGTGATGAATTGTAGTGGGGGACATTTTGTCAGCCAGGATGCTTCCTGTCCTCTAACTGCTCCAGCTATTGCCATCCCAACAGAGAAATATCTTTCCCTGGGCAACTGTTTGGAGGCCAAAGTCACAAGGCACACAGGAAATTGTTCTGGATCAATTTTAGTCCATATATATATATATAAACAGACAGACGCTTACATAGCACTTTATAAATCAGGACTGGAATAGTAAAGACATTCACAACAAAAAATCAGAAGTGCTGTGAAATGTGACAGCATTATGCACTGTAACATGCTGGGATGAAGGTCAGCTTGCCAATTTTCTGTGAGATCTCTATGATCTATGTGGATGATTGAGACAAGGCATCCCCAGCCAGTTCAATGTAAGGTGAAGCCATGAGAGGCTCAGGAACATGTCCTTTCCAATCTGCAAAAAATACACAGCCACAGGGCTGGAGAACTGGCCAAGCAGCAGTTGTGGAATTCACAAAGGGCAGAGTGATATTCTCTATAGTACACATATTTATTTTGATGTGGTTGTCTGTGGGCAACAGGTATGAAATCAAGCCACGCAACTGACATTTACCCTATGGAGACTTCACAGCAGTCTGTTGAGAAGGAGAGATCTAAGTGTGAATATAAATAACTGCTGACATTGATGTACCTCTTCATTACTAGGTGTAAATGAGAATGAGAGCCAAGCAATTGTATTAACACCTTTGCTGTAACTATCGTAGAATTGTTTTCCCATCTGCACTTTTTTTTCTTTTTGTAATAAATAATTCTTTCTACACCACTTGTTCTCACAGATTTCATTTTTTCACAGACCTAAAAGAAATAATAGGCTATCCCAGCACTTCTGCATGCATTAATACTTTTCATACAAGAAGGAAAGTACATTTCTGACAGGTGTTTAACCATTGGAACAAACTACGTTTGGGTTCTGTGTTTCCTGACTTCTTCAAATAAAGACTGTAAACCTCACTAAAAGATGTGCTTTATTCAGACACAAGTTATTGGTCTCTACAGTAATAACCAGAAAATATTATTTGACTAGATCGTTTAATTGTCTCATGTTCTTAAAATAAATGAATGTATGAGATCAGCATTTAAGCAGAGTAAAGAAATGATTCTTGTTCCTCATTTATAGTCTAAACGCCATATACGAATTCTATATACAAAGGTGTGTGATAGTACCAATACAATTTGCTAGACATTTTCCAAGGGAATATGACGGTTTTTGCAATAAACATATTGAAGAATAGTAACAGTTTCAACAAAAATGGAAAGAGAGAAAATAGGGAAAACATGGAATTTGATTCAAACCAGAAATAACAAAGACTCATGGTAACCTGTAGATAATTGGCACTAAATATATGTATATAAAAAAAAAGAAGATCCTTTATTATTTAATCAAATCAAGTCAATTTATTCACCAAAATTTATCGTAAATGTTTCACTGGTATATGCTAGTGTTAAAATATTTATAGAAGAATAAGAGCTCTAACACAAGAAATATAGACTGTACTTATAACACTCAGACAGGTTATTGGGGATCTAGGTTTAAATATCTGCTCTAAATCAAATGGTTAAATAACCTTGTCATTCTTTCAAAGTTCTTGGCTTTTTCGTACTCTAAGAACAGGGAAAATTTCGAAGCTCAATAAATGAAATTTATTTGCCTTTGCCTGCCAGAAAAATTTCATCACAAAATCAAAATATTTTATTTCACAAGCCTATGGAGTTTCAATGCTTTGACTTAGGCATTGTGTAGCTACTGTTTTTCTCTATAATAGAAGCATCTATTTAAAAAGAAAAAAGCTTTTTTGCTCTACTTGTTATATTTTATTTCCAAAGTGCAAAGTAATTATCAAACTGAATGAGGTATATTTAGCTTGGTATCTCTTTTCTGACAGTAACCAATGCTTAATGCTTCAAAGATACAAGAAAATCAATGAACAATTATGCCATACCCTTAATTTGTTTCCCCTAATTCTTATTAGTTAATGGTTAGCATACACCCTGTAGCTTGTGTTTTCATAACATTTATGTGTTATTTATCCTGTCTGATGCATCTGTGATGTTCCTAGTCACCATTCAGATGTTTAATCTTCTTAAGAATCCTGTTATGTTCTCAATCTTAGCATCTTGTGGCAATGAGTTCCACAGGTAATTCATAGTTCTTAAAAATGAAATATTTCCTTTTATCAACCAAAAAAATTTGTTGCCTTTCAATTTAAAACCATTCCCCATCAGCTCTTATGTTGCAGGGAAGAGTACAGAGAGAACAGTTTGCTGACATTGGCACTAGCAGTAGATCTGGATTTGATTTACAACTTTGTTCCTGATTTAGGAGACTTTAGCCATTCACTGGATCAGAAGCACTGGTTCACATTATCTTCTGGAATGGTTTGAACATTATGATCGCTCCTTTTGTCCCTGGCCCAATTATATGAACTTCAGGGGCAGACAGCAGTCTCCTTTGGTACCCCGTGGTTAAAACAGGAAGGTGATGGGAACAGCACTTTGTAACCTCAGAGGTGGGGAAATGAACTGGGTTTAGGTTCCTAGCCCTCTGAGAACATCACTAAGTCACGTGGTAAAGAGAAAACTGAAGGAAAACCTAATTATGAAATCCAGTCAGTTACAGGCATTAGTTACTCTGAAGGATCCTAAAAGGCACTTACTACAGAAACAGCCATGTTTTCTAACAGAACTTGGAAGCCAAAAGTCTTTAAGAATGAGGGCATCAACTGGTCAGCACTAAAATGGATATATCTATCCATTTACCCAAATATGCAAATAGATTTTGAGACATCTTGGGAACTTCAGCAAAGAGAGTTCCTTCAGTCTGTTAGTATTGTACTGGTTGGGCAGCCTCAGAGGGTGTGTTATGAAAGTCTGTATTTTGGATGCAAATGTAGAAAATAAAGTATGAGTTGGATTCCTAAATAATTTTGTGGATGAAGGTTCAGACTCAGGAATGCATTAAGATTTGTAACTCTTATTTAGACTCTAAATGTTGAAAAATGCTAAAGCCAAATTTTTTATTGTTTTTCCATTAACACTTACAATTTCCAACAGTAAATGGAAATATTATTGCTCGTCTACATCATAGAGACAGTATGGAGGTACAGTAATTTATATTTCTGATAGATAGCTCTCATAGAGCAGTAGACCATGGATGAATAGTGCATTTTGAATACATATTATGACAAATTGCATAGCAGTGGTATCTGTTTTCTTGTGTATTGTTACATGTATAGTCTTTATAGAGATAAAGATGTCTTTATAACCTCAGAAGAGGTGAGAACAAAAGCAATTTTAGAGTCTTAGGTTTGTAGGTTTGCAGAAGATACTTTGTCATTCTGCTCTGACAGGGGGGAAGTTTGTTTTCTTACTAGGCTCTTTAGGGGAGCATTGTCTAAGATTTTGAAAGGCCAAGCACTTCTCCTCTATTCACATGATTTTGTTTTGTGGTGTTATCTTGGGGAAAAAAAAAAAAAAAAGAAGAAATGTCTAAATAGGTAAACTGACCAGATACAAAGAGGAAGATTTGCAGGATTCAGATCCTATTTAGGCACCTAAATAAGTGGCCAGATTCTTAAAAATCTTGGCATCCAGCAGGTCGCAGTAAGACTAGTTTACTGGGAACAATGGCAGCTGCTGCATGCTGAGCCCTGTTCAGAACCTGGTCTTTATGCCTGACCAGTTTCACTTCTCCTCCTATATGGTCAATTAATGAGTTCATTTCCACTGGTATTCATGTGGGCCTTTGACACATCAATGAGGAGAAAAAAGAAATATTTCCTAAGAGGATTTACAGTAATGACTAGCAAAGTCTTAGGAACAGCAATACTTCTTGACTCAATTTTGAACATACTATTCATACCAATAAAAATATTTGTTGAGGCCTCATACCCTTTTAGATAACCTTCTGCTGGTTTCCAGCTCCAAATCTGAGTGAACTTCTGCTGCCGCCTGTTGTGTCATATGAAATAGATGTATATAATACTGGGATGTATGAAATAGAAGTGCATAATAGCAGTCCTTGTCCATAACAGAGCCATTGCTCATATAAGAGAGACCCATGCACCTTCCCTAGTGAAAAGCAAAGCTCCTCTGAGCTCTGAACTTAGGCTTGGTAAAGGAGTGGCCTCACCACCGTCAGTGTATTCCTGTTACAATAGGATTAGACAAAAAGCTACTACAAAAGATTCGGAATATAATGATACTCTTGATGCCTTCACTTTTGATGTCTTAAAAGCTGTCTTTGCTTTATGTGCTGCTGGCTCCACTGCAGACTCAGGGGCATTAGAGTAAGTGAACATGCAAGGAAAAGGAAAATCAATCTCCAGCCTCCGATAATGGCACTGCTTGTGCAGATGGTCACTAAATGCCAGTTGTTTATAGGTTTCAGTCTAGGGCTTGAGTAGCAGAGATGGTTCCCAGTGGAAAAGAAAGAGGAAATGTGAAAAAAATAAGGAATGTCCTTCCCCTTATTGGGATTGTATGCAGTTAAGTGCACTGACTTTTAGTATTTGATTGTAGGCTGCTCTGCTATCACAGCTTGGTACAGATTTGGGGAGGGCTTGTTTCTGTTTGTTTTAATTCCATGTTCAATCTTTCCCTCTTTTAGGTCTCAGATATCACTTCTCATACTGGAAAGTGTCAAACACTTGGCCAATGTCCACGATCATGAATTGCAATGTTGTGCGAGTTACACAGGAGAGCGCCATTGTGTGCATTTTTTTCATGTAATTTACTAGGAAATAGGCCTTGTTTGGCACATACAGCCTTGGAAAAGAATTTTTGTACTTGCAGCTGACCCCTTCCAGGAGTTTCACACAGGCTTTTGTTATCAAGAGCAAGAATAAATGCCAGTATTCTTATGCATAGGAAAAAGATGAAAACTTCATAAGCACAATTTCTTATGTTTTAAACAAGAAAAATACATATTTAGGAAATAACCAAATAAAAAATTGAAAACGTATTTCCACTTTCCCACTTAGCTAAACTGGCAATTCATGTTCTCATGAATAAAATCCAATGTGTGAGTTCCTTTGAGCTTCTCGTGACTTCTTCTTTACTCGGACATATACATATATTAAGGAACCTAAGGTTTGGAACCTGATTTTTAGAATAGCATTTTCAAAAACATTTAGTTATTTCATTAATAGCAGAGCTGGCTCTTCAGTGAATATCTTTGAAAAACCCATCTTATATGAACTTCCTGAAATTAGTGAAATCTCAAACTAGACAATTTCTGTGTCCAAAATTTAGGGGGGAAGGAAAAAAAAGAGAGATGAGATGATGGGTAAGATTTAAAGAAATATGAGGAAAATATATTCAGAGAGCTTCTTTCTACAGACTTTTTAGCTTTTAAACTTTTTAACTTTTAAAAACTTTACAAACTTTTTAGATTTTTTACAAGCATTTTTACATCCTATGGACTTGCAGCAAACTAATGAAACAATATAACAGCTGGATCAAATGAACTACTAGATACATTCTGGGGGTAAAATCAATGGAATTTCTCTATCCTTTGTCATATCACATGATGCATTAATGAGAACCAGTACACTAGTTACAGAGTTACGCTAATTTGAATTTTCAAGTTCAAGTGGGATTTCTGTAGAAACAAAATTATTTGCTAAATTATTTTACTACTCAATATATAATTTTCAAATGATTTAATAATCACTATTTAGTCTTGTCTAATTTTTACAGGCTTTTTAATTAAATCATCTTTTATTAACACATTTATTCTGCTGTTTTATTTTAATTGGTCTTTAAAATGATATCTTAAATATGCAATACGGAATTTATATATGCACTTTTCATTACTTTTATTTGGAGGTTATCGATACATAAGTTTTGGCAGGACCTAGTTAATTCAGCCTGGCATTTTAGAAAGGCTTTTCTGTTTTTTGTCTGCTGCCATTCCGGGTTTTTGGGTATCATTTTACACAGACCAATACAAACCTTTACTCATGTACATCCATAAGGAAGAAATCTCATAAGATGTCAGTATGGTTTCCTACATAGTCAATGGAGAAAGACAAGATCCACCAGGGAGCAATTCAAAAGCTAGGCTCCTTTTCTTTTTCTTTTCTTTTCTTTTCTTTTCTTTTCTTTTCTTTTCTTTTCTTTTCTTTACTTTCCTTTCCTTTCCTTTCCTTTCCTTTCCTTTCCTTTCCTTTCCTTTCCTTTCCTTTCCTTTCCTTTCCTTTCCTTTCCGTTCCTTTCC
>VXAL01006842.1:5766-30458 GCA_013399475.1 Chauna torquata | reverse complement strand
TTCCCTCTGTTTCCAATATATTACTAAAAAATCAGGGGAGTTTAAAGAAAATCAATAATAATGATCAAGAATCTGAAAAAAAATCTTTCTTACAAAAAGCAATGGAAAGTGTAAGTAATTTATAAGAACACAAATGGGGGTGGGGGGCACATGATGAAACAGTGTGATCTGAAAATTAGGATGGTCTGAAAGCAAAGAAAAGTCCAGAGAAGATGAACAGGAACATCTGTTTCCTGGAATAAGAAGAAAGCGTTATAAAAGATGAGAAATTCAAAACAGAAACAGCAAAAGGTTTTTCCATGCAGCTTTGTAATTAAGCAGTAGAACTTCGGAAGGAAATGACAGCAAGCACTTGACGAGGTTAAAAAATGGATGTGCATTTATAAGACTGCCAGGACTCATGTCAATTAAGAAAAATAAATATTTTCAAAGTTTTTTTTTGTTTGTTTGTTTGTTTTTTAAATATTCAGGTCTTAAACCTGCTACAAGACAAGATGAGATGCTGGAGCTGTTTTGTTCCATGTATGTCTGTTAGAAGGCTTTGCTAGGTATTCTGAAGCAACTGTTTTAGTCCTGATGCAAAAAGGTTTAACCAGCTGGGGCTGGCACTACACCTGTGCTCCATTTCTAATACATAAAAAATCATGTACTTGTATTTGCTGAGATGTGACCGCTGGCTTCAACATAACACAATGCTTTGTGTATGTTGGATTTCGCCAGTTTCTCTTGTTGCAGGACTTCTCACCTTCTGCTACTTTATTTAGAAGTTTGAGGAAGGAAGGGAAACATCTGGAGCAAAGGCAGAGGGTACAGAGGTTAACAGCTGACGGAAAATACTCTAGTCACCTCCAATTCAGTAGCCACTAGGACTCCACTAATTCTACATTTCTTTCCACAGAAAAACTTACCTACATGTTCACAAAACTATCAGTACTCAGTGTCAAAATGCCAGAGCCCCTTCATTTTCTTGTAGCAATCCAGATGTCAAGGTTTTTTTTGTATCTTGGACCAGGCTGAGTGGTTATGAGTATGATGCGCCGGTTGGTGAGCAGCAGAGGAATTTGGTTCTTAGTCCGTCATGGGAGCTCAGTGGTCCCACGGGCACAAGGGTGATAAACTGGCAGAAACCCTTTCTTCAGCGACTGCCCCTGAGTTGGGAAATGAGCTTTCTGAAACCATCCAGGGTATAATATTAACTTCTGATCCAGGAAATCTCCCCACCGGATTTCTATCAGTATTGATTTTAGTAGCGAGAATAAGCATCCCTTGGGCTAAATGATTTTAGAGGTAGCAAAACATGTTCTTAGGGAAACTATGCAATCACTTTATGTTTCAAGCTTCTGCTTTATCTGTTTAAAGGAAGTTTTATAGTGTACCTTCCCCTTTTCCTTAGGTCCACTGGAAGAAGTCAAAATGAAAATGTAGTATAATTTGAAATAGAGATGACCCTTTTTGTCCTTTTAGACAAACTACAGTACATTATAGACTCATTTTCTTTCAGTTTGGCTTCCAAAATTTCCCTTCTTTTAGCACATTAACTCTGGCAGCACTATGTTTTGTTAAGGCAGGCAGGCCGCCCTGGATTTATGTAACCGTCTGAAATCAATAAAATAGTAATGAAGCAACAGAGGACACAGTCGGGCTCTCACACTAAAGATTCAGACCTCATGCTGGCTTCATGTACCACGAGCTTTTGCAGCAGCCAGATTTCCATTTAATGGAAATCTTTCTTTTCCTTCTTTCTTCTGAACACCCCCACGTCGCATCTCACTGCCCTCTCTCTCATCCTCTCCCTCCCCTTCATGTGATGGCTGGTTGGACTTGAACAGCTGTTGCAGAATACCAACCGTGCAAAAGATGGTCAGGCCAGAAGGGGCGATGGCTGGAGCTGCAGACACATGGGATATGGAGATGAGATCCCTTGTGCACAACTCAGCCTGGAATTCGCTGCCTGTCAGCTCGCAGAGGTGTGTGGAACACATGGCACAAGCTCCCTGACACCAGGGACTGAGAGGAAGGGTCCCATGGATATTTTCACATCTTAGGAGATGTTCTGGGACAACTAAGGAAAAGGGTATGAGGAGTGGGGCATTAGGTCATCTAGCAGAAGGTGATGCAGGCACCTAAGAGCTGCTAAGAAAAGAAAAAAAACAGCTTACAGTCCAAATTCTGCTGTTTGGAAGTGTGACTTTGGGGCATTTGGTGACAAACAGCAAAGGAGCAGAGGAGAGAAGAGGTGAAGTCTATCTCATAAACCATTTCTGAAGGTTCATTACTACAATACAAGAGGAGCAATCATTGCTCGTCCATCTAAGGATGAATGAAGTTTTGTCTTCTCTCTCCTCTCCTGAAAAGATTTCAAACTTTGTGAAAATATTGCTTTTCTGGCTCAAAACCTCCAGACAAGAACTGTGTCTTAGGCTGAATTTCATTTCATTAGATATATTTGGGGATTTGGGGGTCAAAAACAATCAAAGAGCTTATGATGTTAGGTGACAATGAAACTTTCTATTTTGAAAAGTGACATTTCCTCCCCTGAAAAAAAAAAAAAAGAAATAGAATAATAGAAGAATTCTTGTCTACAGAAATAATCTGAAAGCTTCTGGTGTGATCTGCTACATGAGTTGTATTCTTGCCAACACTATTACATTTGAATGTTTTCTGACTGCTTACTGAACATCCTGGAATCCTGGGCGTGAGGCTGGTGTGCAAGCAAAGGGCAATCCTGTCTCACGTGTGTGATGACTCTGATACGGGGTGCCTTTGAACATGCAGACCACACACCAGCTAGCCCATCTGTACTTGCACAGCAAACCCAACACAATCTGGGTGCATGTCAGAGTTGGTAGATATTTCTGTTTGCTGAAATGCTGGAAAAGACTGTTGTCTCTTAATGCCAAATCGTGTTAGCAGAATAGGGGTGACTGCAGTGTGTTTGGCAGCACGTATCTGTGCATCTTCTTCTGTCTGTGTGCACCACTTCAGCAATCTGGGACAGTCCAGCCATGCTGCCCTTACACCACCTGCACAAGCTCTTGGCATTGAAGCCTGTTAAAAAAAAGACAAAATACATTGCTGTGGTAATAGGTCTGTCCTGGATGATCCTGTCACTGATGGGTAACTTGAAATACATTGTTAAAGCTGACTGCTGACCTTAAAAATGGCTTTGAAAGCACAGCCCTAGCTCAGCCCTCTAGTACATAATGAGTCTGTGCTGTCTTGACTGGTCTGTGAATAATCTTTCATATGGATCTATTTCTACCATCACGGAGAAAATATTTTCACTAAGATTAATCATTTTCGCATGTGCTCCCTTGTGTAATCACCACAATGATGCTTAATGAAGCCTTAAATTCCTTTGTGCCATCTATTTTTGCCCATCTTCATTCACACATGCTTTTGCAATGCAACCCAGTAACCTATGCTGGATTGTTAGCGAGGATGTGGAAATCTCATTGCTGAAGTTTTAATTCTCTCCTGTGGTACAGGACCAGACAGAAGTGGGTTTGCAGAGAGTGAAGAGTTAAGGGCTATAAACCAGCTTCTAAAAATGCTTTTTTCTTTCCATCAATAATAAAAGAAGCCATTCTGGCATCTTTTACAGAAATGACGCAAATAACAAACTGAGAGAGAGACAGGAGAACAAAATGAGGTACATGAACTCACCTAGGTAGGTACCTAATCTCACCATTTTCTTGCTAGCTACTTCACTCACCAGCCTATGTCAAACTGATTCCCCATCTGAGTCAGGTGTCTAACAGGAGGAAAAATAATCTTTTCTCTAAAAGTACAGAAGTACAGTACTTGCCTAGAAAGTGCAAGATCTGAATTTGGCTTCTTCTCTGCCCCTCCTACTGAAGCTGTACAACTGGCCAGGAAAGTGTCAGGGGGAGCACTAAGTGAAAGCGCCACTGCCTGTAATGCACAAAAAAGATTTTGTAGGGTGCTGTTCCTTATGCTGCTTATTCATTTTAATCTATGGTATTTACATGAAAAATGCATAAGGAGTCTCATGAGCAAGACAGGAATCCAGCTTCCTTTCTTAATTCAAGCTAGGGGAACCATAACAGTCTGTTGGGCTCACGGTTGGATATTCACCAGTGTGGAAAGAAAGAAATGTGTCTGGGAAGTTGTTCTTTCTGACAGCATTTAACTACATGTAATTGTATTTAATTCATGCCTCCCTCCATATGTACACAACACTGGACCCCAGAGCTAAGTTTTAAAAGAAGGTAAGGTAAATGATAGTTTGATAAAGTTAAATGTTGCCTAAGTATAAACAAAACAGGAAGTTGTACTATAAGATTATAGACCTTGTCTTAGAATCCTACTTGTGGCACACTCCGCTGGTGACAAGTGAAATTTGTTGTGTTCTGGGAAGTATTTATGTGCATCCCTGTCCTCTGACAATCATCAGAGAGCCCCAGTAGAGCAAATCTGGATTTGGTATCACTGGAATCTTACAAAGGGAGGACAACTGCTCATCGTGATCAATAGATGCCTTTTACATTAAGCTACAACTGAAATTGTTATGAAAGCTTTAGATGGAGCATAGTAATTAGTATGTTTAAAACAGATTTTTTCTTTTATTTCTTCTGAGTAGAGAGCAGATAAAGAGGTGGATATTTCAGTCTTTACTCAGACAGCACTTCCATTATGCTTTAAATAATTTTGCTGAAATAAGGACTAGCTAAAGAAGCTAAAAATAACTCAGTTGCAATTGAGGTTTGCACACATGCTTAGAAAAACGTAATAAGCATAGTGTATACAATGTGTTTAACATAAGGATGTTGCTCACGTTTAAACTTATGCACATTCTCAAGTCTCTGTGACAGCAAGGACATAAGGCTGAGACAGAAATTTCTGTCTACTTTCATATGATTGTGCGATTATGTCATACAGAAATCCTTGGTATTACTGATCATACAAGTTTTCCATGTGCAAACCATACAATTAAAAAGTGCCTGTGTCCTTTGGTCCTTTTCAGAAATGTGTCCCACAACAAAATGTTCTAGTTTTTAGATAGTAAGAACACTGCACATACATAGTTTTTTTACTGCAGAATAGAATTCATTAAATTACCTTTTCATATTGTCAAACACATATATTTGCTCTTTAAAGAATCATTTACCTTCTTGCTTTTTATGCAAGAAAAAATAATTTTGTAGCTAAAATGGCTTTTTTTTTTTTTTTTTTTTGGATATTGTTTGATTCAATCAGCATTTAACTGTACTGACATTTACCGGATGATCATAAAAAGAAAGCAAAGTGAAAATGACAAAAAGCCCCATGTTTTCCAGAAGCTCACATTCAGTGCATCCAATCTGCAGTCCCCAGAGACAAAAAGAGAAAAGAGCAGGTCTGTAAAGCAGCTGCCAGTTAGTGATCAAACCCAACAGATTGCAGTTTGGCCAGATCTGGTGTCCAGATAAAAATGGTATTCATGCTAACCATCTGCCTACAGGTCAGTAGGGATAAAAATTAAAAATAATTACGTCTAATGAATGAATAGACAATGACAGTCCTGTGTGAGGTATGGTATCATCTTTGTGTGGGCACACACACTCACACACATATATTGGTAAAGAGTGGTTGTTTTGTTTGTTTCTGGTTGTTTTTTGTTTGTTTGTTTGTTTTTTAGAATGTTTTCGGCTACAGTTTTTAATTATTTTTACATTAATTCTCTCACTGTCTGGTTTTATGTTATTGCAGATTTTAAACACATAGTTTTTTTTTTTCTTTACAGTTGTGTTAATCATGATGATAATAACTAGTACGTTGACTGTGTCTAGTTCAGGACTCAAAAGTCAGCTTCTTACTCCTAAAATCCAACTAAGCCAGTACACAGAATTCTAGACTCAAAATCTTCAAAAAGCAATTTGCACTTTCAGATGCAAACCATGTGGAGAACTAGGAGCCTTGAAAGAGAGAACTTGAGCACTGCCTGCTTGAGGTGAACTTTAGCTGGAGCTGCGTACAAGAGGCAAGAGGAAAGGTCTCAGTGTGGGGATGCAGGAACTGGCTTTTGGATCCACATGATCCAAATCCACCATTCAGAGCTGCAGCTGGCATGTATGTACCACATATTCCGTTTTTAAGACATGGAAAGGATTGTATGTGATGCGAAATGTAATAAATCACTGAGATTCATGAAAAGGTCTTCTTAATATCCCCTGAAATGCAGCTGTTATTGTTACAGGCCGGCTGGATAGTCAGTCTTATTTCAGCAGATTACATGTTTTGTTTTGTTTTGTTTCTACAGCTATGGGACAAGACTAATTTCTATATTAATAAATAGTTCTCCAACCAAAAATTGACTATCTTCTATAATGAGCAACCACTACTACCTTATTATTTTGTCTAGCTATGCTGGAACTGAAAGTGCTCCAAAGATGCACTCTAATTTAACTACTGTCTGCTGAAAATGTCTTCTTTGTACATGTCCTTAAAAACAAATCTGAGTGCCCATGTAATTCTAAAAATGTGGCTAAATGTAGCCACAAAGTAGACCAATAAGGAGTGCCTAAGACACTTCACTTACATCTTAATAGTATTCCCTGGGTTTGCTTCTCCATTGTGTTATGCCGGACTTAATCAGATAGGTAGGAGGCCACAGCATAAAGGGTGCAAAATGCTGCTTTTTGTTTGTACTCACTGTTTGTGTGTGCAAATCTCAATGCAGAGTTCAAGAGGGTGAAGAACAATAAAGAGGAAGTGTTGTCAGGTGGCCAGAAAGTTATTGAAGTGGACAACAACAACCATGTTGGGAGGAGGGTGGGGAGTAGAGGTGGGGGTGGGACAGGACGGGACACAGAAACGAACTAAGAGACTATGAGTGAAGAAGAACACTAAAGGAAAAGACGTAGTCAAAAGCACATTAATCAACTCTGCAACAATTTATTAGGTTATCATACACAAGACTGAAGCAAGTTAAAGGACACCTGTCCCTAAGAAAAGCTCATGAGAACAATTATGGGCTTTATGAAGATATAAATGACCTACATTCTATGTCTATATCTGTACTATTTAATGGTAAAAAAAAAAACCAAGTTAACCAATTGTAGAAATCAGGAATGACAGAAATTTTATGTCAGAAGGGAATAGGTATGTAAAAATGCATATTTCAGCTTTGACAAGAGAAGCCTAAATTTCCTAACATCCAAGAAACTGCAGTTTCTTGGAATGAGTGTTCTTGGCTTCACAATTCTAAGCTCAAGCAGGTTGTTGGAAATTATATTTCAAGAAAGAAAGATGAACTTGTTTCTCTCAGCATCCAATATCCTCACCAAGTCAAGCACCACCAGTGCGCAAATTGTATCCAGAAAGTCTGTTCATGACCAGCACCCTCCTGGAAGATTCAGAGCTGTTGCTGAAGCCTCAGAACCCACACCGCAGAAGGCACTGCGCTGTCAGCTCCTATTTTGTATTTGCTGAAGTACGAAGTCAGACTGCTGAAGAGGTTCTGGGCTCAGCTCATTGCCTACAGCTCTGCAAGGGCAGTGTGCTCCTCACAAGCGGCAGAACCCAGCAGAGACTTCTTATGGGACCACTGTGTAAGAAACAGCAAGGTACAACCAAATTACTGCTCTGTGGTTTTTGTTACAAAGCTGCTCAGACAAGGTTGCTGTTTTTGTTTTTTTTTTTTTTTTCTTTTTTAAACAGAACATTTTGCCATGGAAACCACAGAAATAAGATTTCGGGCAATCTGAAACTGTGAAACAAACAGAAATACTACAGCTAGCAGAACTACAGATCAATGCTAATTTCACAGCTGCTTTTGCATGCAAAGCTCACTGCTTTGAACTGGCCTCCACTATACATCCCAGAGTAACAACACTTACTTATGCCTACACAGGTATATACAGATATCGCTATATAAAATGAAATAAAAATGTTATCAGAGTAAATTAGTGATTATGCATATGTTACTCTTGAAAGAATGAAAGGATGAAAGAATTGCATGTAGCCCGATATCATGGAATCATAGAATGCTTTGTGTTGGAAGGGACTTTAAAGATCATCTAGTTCCAACCCCCCTGCCATGGGCAGGGACACCTTCCACTAGACCAGGTTGCTCAAAGACCCATCCAACCTGGCCTTGAACACTTCCAGGGATCCACCCTGGCTCCACCACAATAGTATCACATTTTGTAATTCAATACATACAGGAGGTACTCAGATGCAGTAGAAACTGGTCTATGGTATAAGAATGTGTAGTTACTAAAATAGAATAATTAATTAACTTCTCAAAATAGTATTTAAAACATTATGTTGTGCCTGTCACCATATGAGATCAGGATCCCAGAAGTTCATGAGAAACTGCTGAGCTGAAACTGTGTTTTGCAAACCGGTATGGCGAATAAGCTCCTTTTTGTTTTGTTTTGTTTTGTTCTGTTTTTCTCTTATCTTTTCTTAACATTTCTTCAAACAAACCAGATTGAGACCAACCTGACAACCAAATACACTAGCATATAGCCAGTCCTCACTGATTTCAGTAGAACTTCACAACAACACAAAAATCTAGTTTCCTGGATTTGGTTACCTTCTCTTGGTCTGAAAGACAAACAGCACAATTAGGTATAACAATAGGTTAGCAGAGTTTTTTAATGTTCGCAGAAAGAAAAAAAAAAGAAACACTATAAAAGCTACAGTGAAACCTTCAGTAATTTAAAAGGTACAATTATCCACTTCAACATAGTGACCACGTAGTTACATTTAAGAAAAATGTTTTTTATTCTGGAAACATTGGTGCTATTGATTAGTTTTCTGAAGAAAACACAGAAGCATAAAAATATATTGATGGTTAGATAAGAGGCTTCAAACTTTTATCCTCTGAATCAAACGTTTGAAACTAAAACTTCAGCAAAAAGAATGTTATTTTTTCTATATGACTACTTGTATTCAAGATTTTGCTTTCTCTCACAGAAGTTTGCCAGATCAATTTCTCAATCATCCAGCAAACTGCAGAATTTTTATAAGTTCAAAATTAGGATAATATTTCCATATATATACTGTGAAAGAGCATGTATACTCCTTGGAGATGTTAAATACATTAAACAAAAATGCAGGCAACAAATTTGGACTCAGAATAATGGCACACTTTTTTAGGAAGTTTCCAGCATTTATTCTTCTCTCTCTCCTGGAAAAATGGCAGAGACTGACTTTCCCTTCACATGTACTGAACAGATGCAAAAACTACAGGAGTAAAGAAAAGTGCCTTGCTAGCCTAACTAAATTGGTAAATATGTTAGAGTTCACTCTCTTCTCTTTATTTGCTTACTACGTATAACATTTTCTGAATTGGCATAAATCATTGATTGAGTACAGAAGAGGAAAACTTTTATTATGGCTGCTGTAGAGGGTCTTTAAATTATGTGTCCTTTAAAAGTAATGAAGTGTGCACAGACTATTAAAGCTAGGTCTTGGTACCGCAATCCAGAAAGATCTTCTAGAAAGTAAGAGGGGGTAGGAATAAAGCTAGTGACAGCTTGCAAAGAGCCAGCAGTTTGAGGGGAGATTAAGACGCTGCTGAGCAGAACAAAGCGCAGACAGCTGGGAGTGGAGGTCATGGCAAGGAGGAGACTGCTAAGGTTCCTCCTGGTTGAATCTTCTGTATCTCAGCAAGTCACACATGACACAGGGCTGACAGCACAGTTGCAGGGAAGAGCTCATTCTGCCTTACCCAGTGTAAGTCAGCTTCTCTGTTTCAAAAGTATCTAGTTCTAGATTTTTTTTTTTAATAAAACTAGCTTTAAAAATTAATAGTCTTGCCCCATGGGTTTGTTGAAAGAGAAAAAGACTTTGTAGTTCCATCTTAAAAACTCTGGCCTCACGTCTCCATGTGCTCTTCTTACAGTATTATTGCTTTTAATTCATCCCCAAGAAAGCTATCTACAAAGATAATCTGTGCAGTGGGACAAGCTCTCTTCTCCTTTTGTCTTCTAATTATTTCTCATGCAAATGTACCAATTTTTAAAATTTCACATGGTATCATCTCGACATATTTTCACATCCCTGCAGCTGCTGAGTAACCAGCTTCTGATCCTTTTGTAGGCTGCACTTTTTCCAGGAAATGAAGACCATTTGCCTGAGACAGCAGCTGGCTCAATGCTTCTAAAGTAGATTTCCCTGCTGTGTAGTTAGCATTTGTCCTCACACGTAATGGCTATGACCATCTTGTCACATAGTGCGCAGCAGCAACAATATTATTCTCTAACAAGGTAATCACTTTGATCCTGGTATCAACTTGTATGTGATGTAGTGGTGACCCCAGAATATGAACTTTTTCAGGTAATATTTCTTTCTTGGGACTCAGAAGTGCCAAATGATATATAAGGAGACATTTGTTTTCATGCTTCTGTGCCATGCTTGGCATAAAAGAGAAGTTTAAGACATTTCATATGTAGTGTTACACTTAGTGCCCATCTAAACCTATTGTTGCTCAATGTCACTGCCCAAGGCAAAAGTTTTGGCCAGCTTCTGCCTGGGCATAATGCCATCCTGACAGATGGGTATGAGTGTAGACAATCAAGACAGTATGTTTGTTCATCAAATAACAGTGGTTGGAGCATTTTTCCCGGCTGACACTTTGAAAACAGCTGTCTTCCTTGAGCATGTTTGTTTCTGATTAAAAGATCTGTGATATTAGTAATTCTGCTCTGGACTATGCAAGCTGTCAATAAATGAAAGAGTCATTTTATAATTAGCTATGGTTACTATGTTTGAGACTACTTTTAAAGAGTGGCCTGAAATAAGCATTTATTTTTGATTCCAGAATTAGGAAAAATGAGGACCAAGTGTCAGTGACTCATATCAATTAAACAGAGCTCACAGATGTATTCTCATTTTTTATGTAACACTGTGAAACTGGCTGCCCTCTATTGCTTGCTGAGGTGACTGGGAACTGTGATACCTGCACTCTGTTCTCAGTTCTACTATTGGTGTGCTCCCTAGCCTTGAACAAGATGTTTGGATCCTGATACCCAGAGAAGAAGAAAGAAGAAATATTTACCTTTGTTTTCCAATTAAATGACCTGCTTGATTCTATTCAAAACAATTGATAAAGTTGTTTATGATTCACAGATGAGTTTTAAAATCTTCTTTCTTTCCTGCAAACAGATTAAATCTCAAATTTTGGCATTTCAGCATCTTTACACGTAGCCAAGTGATATTCATATTCCTGGGAAAAGCTTTTATTCAGCAGCAGGAGGGAAAGAACAACTCAACATTGACTCAACTACCAAGACAACAACAGTGGTTATGCTGTTTCATGAAGTGTCATAATGATCTATATGCTCAAGGGTTTTTTTATTTTTTTTATAGCATAAAATGATTTATAGACATCATGTGTTTATTCACTCTCAAGCACAACAGTTCTTCATGAAATTATTTACTTGCCATTTTGCAACTCTTTTAACACAAGTGGAGAAACAAAGTTGTTCCTTCTGTAGATTAGTGATATTTTTGAAAATCAGTGGATTTACATGGGATGAAATAAGTGATGAATGTGTCCTTATGTGCCTCAGACTACTGCCACAATGATATTTGATGTGTGTTCTGAAGTTTATGTAATCCCAAATTCTTTTTGAAGGAGACCCCAGAAAAAGATCTGAGACATCTGATTTCAAGGTTCACATCTCAACAAATATGTTTCACTGTAAAAGGTCCCGTGTCACAATATGAACATTGAGTGCAAGGATACATAACGTGCACATATACAAAAAGGAATTCTCAACATATCATGGTTTCCCACACCAAAACCTCTGAGCACTGAAATTGCACATAATGTTTTGTTTTCCCAGTGTTTAGCACAAGAAGCCCAAGCCCAAGGAGAAGTAGAATACATGGGGCCACTTGGCTGTCTTCTTGGGACCGCAGTGCTCAGTTTACTTCGGAAACATGCTGTTATATCTATCACACATCCACATTTGGACCACAATCTCCCCCTTCAAGAGCTTGAATATTTACAGCGAGAACCCCAGGGAATCAAAGTCTTAATTCACATAGCTATTTTCCCACAGGTTTAATGGGGAATATCTTTGCCCTTGAAAATCTGCCAGGTCTGAGCCAGGCTGTGCAGTATTTATATATTACAGGGCACTCACTGAGGGATTGCAGGGATGAGCATGCCCCATTTGGTCCTTGCCATTCCCACCAACATATGCAGCTGCAGGCTTCGTCAGTGAGAGGCAGACATTCTCTTAGTCCTGTACATGACACTGAGTAGCATGTCCGCCAGGCTGGCCTTGTTTCCTGTGGACTGCCACACTCCTGGCAGTGCTTGTGCCAGGGGAAGATGCTGATCCACTTCCAGTGTAAGAAGTTCCTTATTTCCCTGAGAGCCCTGGAATGAGGGAAACACAGAAAAAGGAGAGCTCAGATGAGCCTGGAAAGGATATTGGGCAGGACTGGGACAGTGGGACACTAGTGCCTCTCTGGTGAGGGAGGTACAGGCATACACTGGAGCTGAAATCATTGTGTGAGAGAAAACAAAAAAGTCCCAGGAAGGGGAAATGAATCCTGTGCATCTTTCATTGACTATATTTCTAGCAGGACTGAGAGGATATTGGGTCACTGTACCACAAGCATACCTGGGCAAAATGGTGAAAGGCCAGCACTCACTGCTCTTTCTTGTCTTTCAGTGCTGGGTCACTCTGATCTGGACAAACATGGAAGGGGAAGCTTTTTCCAGCAGCAAGGTCATTGTTGAATTATCTGAAGATATTTAGCTGAACCATGGATCATCAAGGAAGAAAGTTAAATGTTTATTTTGCAGAGAGAAAATCTTTTTTCTCTAATCCACTTTTTTTTTTTTCCACATTCACAACTGTGCTTAAAAAGGGAACCTTCTCCTTGTTTCATGGGCAAAATAGCTTCAGGACCACCCAGAGAGCTTTATTCCCTTCCCCTTGTCTAAATCACACAAAGAAAAATAAACAAATGAACACAACATTTGCCTTCTCATCCCTTCTTTTCACTAAAGGGTCAGGAGGGTCGGGGATCCTTCTTTTGCCATCTCTGGACACCCTCACCCTCTTCAACAACCAATCCCGATGGATCACGGCCTTTGAAATCTTAAATCCTTTAATCAGTTTCTCCAACTTTCTCTGTTGGCTCCTTTATGTCACATTCCTGGGCTAATTCAGGTACCTTCATACAGCATAGGATTTAGATGACAGAAAACACATGGGGAAGTACAAGTCCAGAGATCTGTGCAAGTGGTGGGTTGATTATCCTTAGCTTCATTAAGGTTGCTCAGCAACATGAGCTTGTATTAATCATGTCAGGGCAGCCGCATCCTGACAAGCTATCTGCACTGCCAGGATACAGACCCTTCCCGCACACTGCTGAGAAACAGTTCCCATGAACTGTCCCTCTGAAGTCAGAGAGGTAATTGGTGAGTGAAAATTTAGACTTGTCAAAATTTTCGTGAAGAATTATCCTCATAACAGAAGTGAGTCCAACAGGAAAAGGAACATAGGATGTTCTATAAAGCAGTTTTTTCAGTGATCACAAAAGAAAGACATGAAGAGCAGCAAATGAAATATTAAATAGTGTGGCAAGGTGAGCTAGGTAATTAATTAAGGGATAAAGAGGTCCCCAACAGATAGATCACTGACTGCACAGTTCACAGTTTTGCTATGCCTGGAAAGATGGAGCCAATACATTCTTGAGAGATTCATCACTGAGACCATAGTCATCATTTCCAGCTGGATTTTTTTTTCCTTTTGATAGTTTTGTGCTATTAATCAGAGCTCATCAGATACTGTAGAAATAGCATTCAAGAACTTTGGTTTAAATTCCAGACAGCTTCATCATATCTTTCTATTTCTTATTAATATGATTATGTTGCACTTACTAATGATCTTTTTTTATCTCAGCCATTTAATGATTTAAAATTACCAGCCATTCAATGGAGCAGTACCTAAAGTGAAATTCCAGTGCAGGACCAGTGAAGAGAGAAGAATTACTATTAGTCTATTAGTTTGTTCATGCTTGAACATGTGAGTATGAAAACAACTCCTAAATCAGAGAGACAACAGAAGCAAGGTTTTATTTAGTTTGTTTATACAGTTTTGCTGAGACTTGAAATACTTTCACATAAAGAACATTTCAGGTCATTGAATACAATATGTATACTNCTTACTTGGAAGGACGACTGCTCTTGGCCCATTGTTCTGTAGGACAAAGTCCAGATCTCTGAATCTGCATTAGATCTAATAAACCACCTCAGCTCTGTGTTTTTGTCTATTCTTTTTCCCCAGCTGCAACTCTACGACAGTGCAGTTTCATTTGGCACTCAGTGTGTACAGTCTAGACTGTAAATTTGAGTGATCAGGGACTGCCTTATCCTATACACAATATTAACATGACAGGCTTCTACTCTCAGTTGAATTTTGTTTATGTAGCAAACAAATTAAATACTATTATTTCTAAAAGAACTTGGACTGGCCAATAATTTTTAGGAGTTGAACATCTGAAATATTAACAGAAAAGTAACTTTTGATAGTGATGCGTTTACTAGTATAAGGGCTAGGGTTAAATCCATAGGTATGGAGAATTAGGTATGGAGAATTTCAGTGTTGTTAATGACACTAAATAACACATATTTCATGTTCAAAGAGATGAAAAGTTGCATGCTAAATATATCTGCCAGATCTGCCAGATTTTACATTGAATATTCTTTTCTTGGAAGATAGAACAAATCACTTGTAAGACAATATAAATCTGAATATTGATACAATATGTACATATTGCGCACCAACTTTTTAGATCACTATTATATTAATAATGGCGTGGTTTATTCATAATAAAATACTATATTACATCAGTGTATTAGTCAATATATGTATATGCCTCAGTATATGTATAGCATGGATAAAACTTTCATTTTCCATCCTTGGATCTCAAAGGTCTTTTCATAATGAAAAGTGGTCCACCTAGTTCATACAGTTCCTGTTCTTCCTGCTTTTAACTCAGTTGATCTTTAATATTAGTATTAGGATAAGATTTTATTTGGAGTAGGTCATCTGTGTCTGTCACCTATGGGAGGTCCTTTCTCTCATCTGAGTAATGTATCAGTGGCTAATGTCAGAGTTAGAACATTCAAGGAGAAGTATCTACATTCTTCTTATATTAAGAGAATTCTGAGGTGGAAAGGTATTTTTCTATTGACTTAAAACATGTAGGAACTATCTGGAAGAGTAAGTAAGCATATGGGGCCTTGCTGCCCCACACCACCTCAATGACAAGGTCTGACATTCACAGTCTTCCATCTACTTCTGTCCAAGAGGACCATGGTGTCTCTAAGTGCAGAGTGTTTTCACCTCCACATCCTACATCCAGGCAACAGATGCTGCCCTTTACTAGCTGCATGAACAATGGTTTAGGAAAACTGAAACGAGAAAGAAGAAAAAATTAGGGAAACTATGGAAAAGTTTGAGTTAAAAAAAAAAAAAGAATCTTTGATACACGTTTTACACATGACCTAAGACATAACTGTAGAGAAAAATCACAGGGCAGTGTTTCACTTTTGTTTCTCTTGTGTGGTCTGTCAAATAGTTGGCTTAGTGTTAAATATAGGAAAAATGTGCCGAATAGGAGGAATGAGGGCAGAAACAAAAAAAGCATTTGTCTTGTTGTAGGAGAGATAATGGTGTGCCAAACCCAGGGGGGATAGCCATGCCAATCAGATCACAGATTTTGAAAGCTGAGAGAAACTATAATATGAAAATATTTTGATTGATGGCTAGATAGAGGAAAGTACCTTGTGGCATTAGAAACTATGTAGGAACTCTTTTAGCTGTTCCACAGCTACACTTAATCCTGGCAAAAAAAAATGTGATTTGGTAAAAATGGTTCAGAAAGGGTTAAATTCACCAGGCATAACAACAAACTTATCATTTCAATAAGAAAGCCATACAGTAGCTGGACGGGAGAAAACAGATGGACTTATTTCTGCCTGTGCCACTTATCAAAAACTCTCTAAGAATCATTGGAAATGAGGATCACTGACTCCGTAAAATCCCAGAGAACTACAGGACTCCTGAAAGGGAGAGCTGAGGATTTAGTCACTAAACTGCCTATCAGAGCAGACAAGTTAGCTTAGGTGTCCTGTGACATATTCCTCTGTCTTAGTGGGGACCTTCTCTTTCTCTTCTCTGAGCAAGCTGAGACTTCATTTCTTTCAGTCTGTTGGTGTGACTTTGTGCAGAGGACTTGATTGCGCACCCAAAATCATCAGGGAAAACAAGTAAGCAAACAAACAAAAACCAGAGAGTCTGTGCATAAAATCTTTTGAAAATAATACAAATCAAAATGTCTTTCTTTCCCTTTCTTTTTTTCCATCTCCTATACATGCTTTAATGAGGAGTATCGAAAATACTGATGATAACTAGTTTTGAGTTACTCAGAGCTATGAATTATCTGCAACCATTTTCCTAGTGCTTTCTCTTGTATTAAGAAGTCTTTTTTTCCCTTACAACTGCTCTCATCATGGAGGGAACCCTGTCAGATTTCCTGCCTCTCTGTGTCCTCTGCAATCCCTCCCCTGTAGATCTCACTGGAGAGCTCACCCCTGAGACATTCCCATGGTGGTGGGAGTGGAGGAGGGCAGTGCTCTCCAGCCCCACCCTCTTCCAGAGGAAATGTCATGAGAAAATGTTTTCTTGAGGTCCTTCCTGTTAACATGCTATGAGAATGCTTGCGATTGACTGTGCATTTTTATGGCATTTTGACTGGAAGTAATGTGAGAATGTTCTTTCTCACATTATTTCCAGTAGAAAAACCCTGAGAACATTGTTGTTTGTGATATTCCTACAAAATGTTCATAGAGATTGGATGTGACTAAAGTTGCCTTTATAATTTTTTTTTCTTTCTTCCAGCTGAAATACAAGCAGCGTCTAATGTCTCTCCATTTGTAGCATTTCTTTTATCATTAAGCCTTGTCCAGATCTGTGCCAAATGAAGCCTTAGCTGAAACAGCTGATTTGTTTCTTTTGTGCAGAGACCTATCCAAACTGAATCAAAGGTTAAGAAACCAGATTAAACTCCACAGCAATTGCAGTATTTATAGGATTTCCTTCTGAGATGAAGTTGTTTCGACTGCCCTTTCTGTTTCAAAGTGGACCTACAATATGGTTGAATAAAACTGTGGAGGAGTAGAGACTGGGAAGAACAAAGACCACATACTGTAAAAAAGCCATTCTAATTAAATCAGAATGAAAACACAAGAATGCCTTTCCTTTCAGAGAAACAAGTAAGCGACCTAGAGAACCTTATAACTTGGCAGTCTACACTTTTTTTTAAAAAAAAAAAAAAAAGCAACTCACATCTTTAAAAGGAAATAAATCCTGGAAAAAATATAAGATGTGTCACGTCAATCAGCTGTTTATGCTGTTTCCTCCAATCCTGATGTTTCTCTCATGAATTATGCACTTTCAGCTGCCACTACTTACATATGTGGGCCCTTGTGGCATGTTTCCCAGGACCAGCATGTGATTACGGATCATAAAAAATGAACATATACATTGCTCCTTCAATAAAGGTATAGATACACAATTCTGACTGCTCCATACTAGAAATCTCTGCTGTATTTGAAAAATAGCGGCCGTTATTAAGAACATCTATAGCAGTAATAGCTGCAGCAGTGAAAACTAATCACCATATTTTCATTTTAAATTGCAACAAAGGAATTAAGAAACAGATGCCTATTAAAAAGAAAAAAAGGTAAAGTAGCCACTGAGAGTTTCTCAATAGCCAGAAGGTGGTGCTACATTGTAATATAGTAGCAGGGGGTCAGGTTTGTATCTTTGATAACTTATACTGTTTGATTCACTTTTTTAAAGCAAAACAGAAGGAGAGATTAAACCATCTCAACTGCACTGCAGGGAGGTGTTCAGCAGAGGTAAAAAGAAACAGAATTCATTTCCAGGTATAGTGAAATCTCATGGTTATGGTGATGTAAAATCAGGTCTTTCAGTGAAAACTTTAGTTCTCTGTTTCTTCATTGCTGGTTATATTTAACTCTCCTGCTTCCTTAACTCTTCTGTTTCATCAGGACAGCCAAAAACACAAACCAAACAAACAAACAAACAAAAAAAACCGTATCAGCCATCTTGCTGTGTTTCCTTGAAGAAAGGAAACCTTGTAGCCTTTCACATCATTTTTTGCAAGGAATCTTTCAGCTTTTTCCTTTTGTTGAATAAGAGGAGACCAGATATTCAGCCCCAGGTGGACACTGTTGACTTTGATGAAATTCTGCCAGTTTTTGCCAGCTGAGGCAGTGTAATCACTTTCTTTAACAGCAGAAGAGAAAGGGAGCAGAGCTGCTGTCATTTCGTGTACATCTGCACAGTGGGAAGCAGTACAGGGCTGGGTCCCTGTGAAGTAGCTCGGGTAAAGCAGTGTGGGTACTTTTTCTGCCTGGTTAGGCTCTCTAACCAGGCATTGCCTCAGCTGTGCTGTTCCCCTGGTCTGTGTGGCTGCGTCTCCAGTAGTGCTTTATTTAGGGGTCAGGAATGAGCTATTGAAAAAGCTATCTGGATTGTCCCCATTTTCTGTGCCTTGTTTTGCATTTTGGAATAGTCTTGGAGAGCAGGTGCTGGATTCCTCCTGGATGGCAATATATGGGGAGACATGCTCCAGCAGCTCAACCAGTGCACTGCAGCTCCAAGAGGTGGTCAGGGCACATGATCAGACCCTAGTGGGGCTGAAGTAGCCCTTTCTGTCTCTACTGAGTGCTGTAAGGTCTGGATGTGGGGCCTCAGCACCAAACGCTTCTCTCCTACAGATTCATGCCTATTGATCAACTTCACTGGCTCACGGATATAGCCCAGGGATATTTCTACATAGACCTGGGGTCATGCAGACAATTCCCCTGTGTTCTCTGATGAGAAAGACACCACAATCTGAGGCTTTTGTGTGTGTGTGTGTGTGTGTGTGTGTGTGTGTGTGTGAAAAAAAAAAGGTCACTAATAATCAGGCAGCTGTCTCAAGGGGATAAGGTTTTGATTCAGAGGAAAATGACCCTGACCATCAGAACAAATCATCTCAGGGACATGGAAAATTATTACCAAGCAATGCCATCATCATTGTTGTTTGCATAGCAGAGGCACGCTGAACTCACAGGCCAGCTAGGCGAACTACTAATAAACACATGTATTCCATAATAAGGGAATGAGTCTGGTTGTTAAAATCTTGCATGGCTCTAAGGAGAGATACTAAGTCCACAGAACCCAAATCCATTGAGAATACATAGAAACCACATCTAGTTCAGGAAATCACTGGCCGAAGACAGCTGGTGTCTGTGTGAGTAGCAAGGGGGTGGTCAGATAGACTTGCCCTCTAGTTCTTTTCTAGACACAGCTTTGACCACTGTTCAGACTGGTCAGGGCTACCTTTGCGCTTTACAAACCTGCTTGTGACAGGTTGAAGGACCTTTGTGGATCCACTGCTGATTTTTCCCCTGTATTTACAGTGCCAGAAAGCTGCTTCCAGTTTGATGGAAACATATCGGTTCTGTTGATTGGGAGGAGTTAAGACATGAGTGAAAAAGGACACAGACTTGATCCTGGTGGAGGATGAATAGCATTTTCTCTCAGTTACAGGATCATGTCTGACCAACCTTACAAAGAGTAATTCCAGGAAAACTTTTACTTCCCACAGAAATACATATGGCTTCTTTTTTGGTATGGAATGCAAAATAATGTTTTGTTTTGTTTTGTTTTGTTTTCCCTGATGTAAATATAACTATATATATATATAGTTATATAGTAGCTTTTAAATTCACCAGCTGCTTAATGACTCCTTTCAATCAGAAATGTGGCCTATAGCAGATGAATATGCCTAACCATTTCCAAAACCATGGTGTTTTATTGTATTAAATAAAATGAATTTTAAACCACAGGGGAAAAAATGAAACCTTTCTTTAACTTATGTAATGACAAAATAGCCAAGCTATTTAAATAAAATATTGTTTAAAGCAACTATAGATCTAAGACCTGTACTGGCAGAGATCATATTCAGCTTGGGATAAGTGCTTGTGTGAGAGTTTCTTATTGCTGGAAACACAGGCCCATAATGGAAGTGGTGACAGACCTTAAATTAGTGCAGTGCTACTGTACAATAATGCATACTCTCAGTGCCATATGGTTATGATATGCAGCCATTTTCCTATGCTGGTTATAAATTTGGACTGTCTAGCAGACATTACAGAAGAGAAAGACATCATTGATCATTTTATCCATCCACTTTGGGTCAGTGAGAGATCATTTCTGATGGTCTTAATTTCTAGTTTTTATTGTTGGCACTGCTGTAGTGCCCAAAATCCCCAGGCAGGTCAGTGCCCCTTGTGCTGCACACCAGGGTAGGTGTTGCCTGCTTCAAAACTGCAGGGCAGCTCATGTGCAGATGTAATCAGAAGCAAATAGGAACTGAAGCTAAGGTGACACTATACATAACGTAAAGGCTACAATTTCTTAACCTGCTTCACTTTTTTTTCTTTCATTATAATCTGGTTATCCTGGATTGCTCGTTACCAGGTTGCCTTCACTGGCTGAAGCTGAGCATCGTAGCAGACCTAGTGTGTAGAGGAGCAGCTCCCTGAAAAAATGCAGGAGAGATGTTTCAGGAGCAAGAGCTACTGCAGGAAAACTTCAGAGCCATTTGTCTGAGAAGCAAATGTGACAACAATGCAGTGGAGAGGTGATGTTATGGAACATAGGAGTGTGTAAAAACAGATGCAGAGCTGTGAAAGACCTTGATGTACAGAATTACTGAAAATCAGTCTACATTATAAAATGGACTTAGCATAGAAGTCCCTCGACTAGTGGAAACTCATACCTTTAAGTCTAGACTGTAGCTGTAAGGCAGCACTGTGCCGCAGTGACTTGTCACTGCATTTTCTCAGCAAGGCCTATTAGCTTGGGCACAGCACTGTCTGATATGGGAACAGTGCATCAGATGTGAACTGGCTGGGCTCCAGGCAGCTCAGCATGTCCATGTATCACACGCCCCAGCACACCAGCACTGGGATTAGCTTGGACAGACCTCACTTGGGTCTGTTTTAATTGGTCCATAAGTGATAAGAAACCCTCATTTCTTCTCTCATCCAACTAGTCTCCAGTTTAAAAAAGGAAGATCTTTCTGATGATCAGACAGGTTTTTCCTTTCTTTTTTTTTTTCCCAAATATTTCATTCCAGTATAAACGTATAAATTAATTGCCTTCCACAAACAGAGCAGAGTCCTTTGAAAAAGAGATATCTTGGCAAGCCAAGCAAGCGTGTTTTGTTGCCATTTGAGGGGACTTGTGCTGAAATCACAGTCTCTGCTACCTTTCTCCTGCTAAGGAAGAAGTACCTCATATCACAAACCAGCAACCCCTTCAGGCAATTGCCATTTAAAGAGTGGCATTGATGGACTCTGTAAGGAGCTCTATTCAATGCTCTCTAGCTGGCAGCATGATGTCAGTGATGTGGGCGGCAAACCCCTGAATTTGCTTTGATGGTATTTGTGCTCTTTTTTTTTTCATTTTTCACGAATGAGTGATTCATTTCTTTGAAACAATGTGTTTGGAAAGCCTGTCCCGCTAAGGAATTGTCTACGCAGTGGGGGAGGCCTGGAATATTGTATGTCCTCATGGAAGTACCAACAGGGGTTGTGCCAGATCCTCAGTGCAAGAGGTAACAGGGATGCTTGTATCTGAGCCAAAGCTTCGTGAATCAAAGGCACTGACTCTTGAGCATAAGTGCCAGGGTTCAGGTAGATAACCCAGCCCACGCTAACTTAGGGTGACAGTAATGCTTCAGACTAATCCTGGAGATTCAAAGAAATTCAGCATAATCAATTTTATGTATCCCACAGCCCTAAGAGTCTCCATTTATAGATATTAAATGAAGAAATAATGTGATCTTGTTTCTCTAATATGAAAAAGCAGAAAAAATATTGGATCATTTTCTACTGAAAAATGATGTTACCTTGGGTGCTTTGTTATGAACAGTTTGCCAAACAGCTGGGGTGGAGGAGGTGGAACAACAAGAGGAGGAGAAACTGTCAATGGCAAATCACATTTTGCAAGTGGTTCAAGTTCAGCTCAAATGTCCATGTGGAAGGTGAACAGAAGCAGATTTTGGCTGGTCTGAGGCTGTTGAATATTTCTGTGCCATCTTCAATAGTCAGCTCCAGACACTCGCTAGCAGGATGGTTCAGACTGCTTAGATTAGGCTAAGGCAAAACATTATATGCAATGGAGAGAATAAGGCACCCATGAAAAATCATCCAAGTATCCTACATGCAGAGTGGATCTTGTGGTGGTTAATATTATATCTAGAAGCAGGGCCACATCTGATCTCCTGTCACTCACTCTCTAGCAATGGAGTTCCTGAATCAGGCTGAAGATTATGTGCCTATCTTCACTCAGAAAGAAAATGCGGAATCCCCTTCTGCTCAGAGGGGTGTAGTCAAGCGTTTCTCATTCTTTTAAAGAGCTAGCTAAAGAACAGGACAACAGCCCTTTTTTTTTTTTTTTTTTTGTGTAACACTTATGTTTTGAAAGGGGAGCATGAACACATCTTCATATTTTCAGACAAATACGAAGATCGTAATTAATTTAACTTTGTATGCCATATACAGAATGTTAAGTGGTTCATTGCAACAGCTGATCTCTACCTCACTGAAAAAACAGGCTTCTTCTCCTAACAAGCCCTGCATGGGGAGCTCCCCATGGGAAAACTGATCTCCTGACTCCACAGCAGAACCGGTCTCTGGTTCAAATGATTGATGGCAATCAGTAGGATAGAGGACTTTGTATTAGTAGAGTCCAATGCCGTCATATATTTAATGAATGTTTCCTTAACCCTTCATATAAGAACAAGCTGGTTATATTACTTGTCCACTTGTCCAGGAAGTGGAAGACCTTACTCCATCCTCTTCTGAAGTTAGAATCTATAACTCCTGCATTACAGAAAAATGTTTTATCACAATTCCAGGATATTCTGGATTGGACAACCTTCATGCCTTCTATGCCTTCTGTTGACAGTAAGCCATGGGGTTGGGGTGGGGGTGGGGGGGTATGGTTCTGAAATGTTACTATATTTCTGTTAAAGTTGTCCTGGATAGAAATAGATTCATATGCTCTTTACAGCACAAACAGTGTAAGCCTGACTGAAATCATTATTGAAATGTCCTGCCACAGAAACCTAAAATTCAGTAAGTCAGTGCTCAGATTCCATCTCTGTAACACAGGAAGAAACCAGAGGGTTTACAAGTAGAGACACTGAATTTAATGGACTCTCCAATCACATAAGAGCAGAAAGCGTCCTGTTCTTCTCCAGCCCTGCTTCCCTCGCCCAGAAGACAATATATGCAAGAAGATGTTATCCACAACAGCTGCAATGCTCTAGTTTCCTCCCTCAGTTGGTCTGTTGAGCTCAATGATGCTCAATAAGTAGACAGAAAACACCATTCTTGCTAAGCATTCAGAAGTATTTCTCCATTTGTCCTGCTGTTATATGCATGCCATATAATGAGTAGAGATAAGGAAACACTTTGAAATCAGACCTGTTCCATTTTTTTGGCCCTGGAACTTGGTATTCCATATGTACTCAGTAAATTTTTTCCTCCTGCTTTTGACACTAAATCCCAACATGTGTCTGAGAAACCTATCTGATTGAAAATACTGTCAAAATGGCACAGTCTTACAGAAATTCAATTTCTGGCAATTGTTTTGGTAGGAAATTCCCAATCAGCCCCCTTTAGTTATTTATAAAGTCATTTTGTATCCTCTAAAGTATGGAACATTGGATTTTGCATTACCAAAGGACATAGATATTACTTTAACTTACCTGAGGAATAACCTTTCAAGAGGAAAAGTTCCTGGAATCGTACTATTCCATGCTTTTTCATATTTTTGGTGCAAAACAAAAATCTCAAGTCTTTTATAGAGCAGAAATTCTGGGGGAAAAAAATTGAAAAGTTGTTACTTCAATGATATTGAATTACTATAATGTAAAATATTAATTATTGAACATTTAACGTTTATATAAAACAGTTTTATACCTGCGATACACTGTTAACATTTCCAAATCAAAACAAAAGAATTTTTTTAACTTAGCAAATTGATGTTATTACTTAGTTAAAATATAATAATAAAATTGAGACACTTTATTAAAGACTTTGAAACTTATGAAAAATGAAAATTTTCAGCATTTCTGGTATTGCCAGATTATTAAAAATGCTTTGGTTTTCATGGAACAGTATTTCTTGTTGGAAGTCAGCTCAAAAATTTTCAACTAGCTCTAGAATTATACATGAAGGAAAAGACAACTAAGCCTGTGATTTTCAAAGCCATAGTGCAAATGAAAAGCATATGGATCCTATTGAAAGTTACCGTGATTTGGACACCATGCTCCCATAGGCTCCTTTGAAATTCTTAAAAGAATAATTTCTCGGGCACAGTGTACACTCTGCCTTTTTCTGGTTAAAAATAGAAAGTGTCTGATGTACACATTAAGGAAAACTTGAAGTGCTGTATACTGTCTTTAATTTCTAAGTAGGTGTAGAACAGTAAATTATATATTTTTATCCTGATAGTAGGACATCCAATGCTGTTATATGCAGTTCTTGGCGGCTCTTGGATTTCTGTTATACACTTATATCTCAGAAAAAAAAAAAAAAAAAAAAAAAAAAAAAAAAA
>VXAL01006840.1:76248-94734 GCA_013399475.1 Chauna torquata | reverse complement strand
AACCCCATCACAGAAGGCCACCATGTCATGTAGTTCTTGCCCTTACTTTTACTGTTTCTTGGGCTGAACCTAATGGAGTCCTTTCACTCATATGAATTATACTGGCAGTATATAGATCTCTGTCCCACTACTAAATCATTACCAATTAGTATATGTCATCTTGGTGTGCAGGGAGTTGTTTTGTTAGCAAAATATTTTTAGTGAGTTTTCCCAAAACCAGAGAATATATCTCATATTTTTTTGTTGATGACATAGACAGTGGGATCGAATGCACCCTCAGCAAGTTTGCAGATCACACCAAGCTGAGTGGTGCAGTTGATACAACAGAAGGGAGGGATGCCGTCCAAAGGGACCTGGACAAGCTAGAGAAGTGGGCCCATGTGAACCTTGTGAGGTTCAACAAGTCCAAGTGCAAGGTGCTGCACCTGGGTCGGGGCAAGCCCAGACATGAGTACAGACTGGGAGAAGAATGTATTGAGAGCAGCCCTGCAGAGAAGGACTTGGGGGTTCTGGTGGACGAGAAGCTCAACATGAGCTGGCAGTGTGCGCTCACAGCCCAGAAGGCCAACAGTAACCTGGGCTGCATTAACACAGGTGTGGCCAGCAGGTCGAGGGAGGTGGTTGTCCCCCTCTGCTCTGCCCTCCTGAGGCCCCACTTGGAGTACTGCATCCAGGTCTGGGGCCCCCAGCATAAGAAAGACGTGGACCTGTTGGAGTGAGTCCAAAGGAGGGCCACAAAGATGATCAGAGGGCTGGAGCACCTCTCCAGTGAAGAAAGGCTGAGAGACCTGAGGTGGTTCAGCCTGGAGAAGAGAAGGCTCCGGGGAGACCACACTGCTGCCTTTCAGTACTTGAAGGGGGCTTATAAAAAAGATGGAGAGGAACTCTTTACATGGGCAGATAGTGATAGGACAAGGGGGAACGGTTTTAAGCTAAAAGAGGGGAGATTTAGATTGGATGTTAGAAGGAAGTTCTTTAATCAGAGAGTGGTGAGGAACTGGAACGGGTTGCCCAGAGAAGTTGTGGATGCCCCATACCTGGAGGTGTTCAAGGCCAGGCTGGATGGGGCTTTGGGCAACCTGATCTAGTCGAAGGGGTCCCTGCCCACGGCATGAGGTTTGGAACTAGGTGATCTTTAAAGTACCTTCCAACCCAAGCCATTCTATGATTCTATGATATTTTATTAACAGTATTATGTTATAGGTAATGCTGTTGAACAATACATTGTAGAACAATACTAAGCTAAAATGAGCATGGAACTAATATTTTTTTCACCTCTTTGAAATTACATTGTATACAAATTCTTATGAGATTTTTGGGGACGTGAAGAGGGCAGAAGAGGTCTTTGGGTCTGTTAGTTGTGGGAAAAAGAAAGAAAGGCAGGAGATTGATTGCCTGATGCTTCCAGCCAAGCATGAGTTTTGAAAGTAATGCATCTCCCATTTCTCATTCTAGTTGGTAGGTTTTGTTTTCAGCTAAGAAAAGGAATAGATTGCATAAGCTACTTAAATACTTGGATGGCACATTATGTCATTAGTCATGCAAGAATTAGCTTGTTTTTCCAGTTCTCCTATTTCATCTTTTATTATGTTTAAGGTACCTTATGCACAGTATATTATGACTGAACATGAACCTATTCATGCTATTAGAGACATGTTAAAGGAGTTAGTTATGAACTATGGGAAGATGATTTGAGTTCAGTGTACAGAACTGAAGAGATTGTTAGCAGAGACTATTCCCAGACTCATATCAGTCTTGATATTGGCAGAAGGTCTCCAAGACAGGAAGTGTCATCAAGAGCAAAGCACTTACATTTTACTGGGACAATAACCTATACTGGGACTTCAGTAGAAAGTGAAGCAGTACCCCACACTGAGGATAAAGTTGTTAGATTTGTGAAGGCACACTGCCTTCACACTGCAATTTATTTGTTTGTTTACTTACTTATTTTGGCATAATGGTCCTGACTAGCTATTGAAACACTCAGAGAGAACATTTGCAAAATACAACATAGCTTGACTTAGGTGAGGATCACAGAATTGAACACGCTACTAAATCACTTTTGATGCCACTAGAGGTCAGCAGTAGTCATTAAATAAATGTCCTGGGAAAATCTTATTGCCACTTCTTCAAAGGGAGTGGAGATTTTCGAAAAGATACCCTTATGTTTATGCTTGTTTTGCAGCTACATGTGAGCTCATGCTGCTCCGACGTGGTTGGAAGCAAACCCTTTCTTCTCCACATCTGTGATTCCCCAGTGCTGTCCGTGAGCCAACAATCCCACGCTGTTGCTTTCGAGCTGTATCTGTACTCAGATGGCACAGCAACGAGTACAGTCAGAGAAAAGAGACAGTACTGAGCCCTGTCCTGGCAAAGCCTTTCCACCAGCATAAACAGCCCAAAACTGTCAACAATCATCTTCCACTGGGTTAAGGACTGTCTCAGAAGTGCGGCAGTGGTGAATTAGACTCAGAGATAGGCACTGGAAATTGAGGCTAACTCGCTATGCTTTTCCATCTTGTTCTTCAGAAATATGCTTCTTTTCTCTTGCGACTCCTAAATTTGTTTTTCATTATCACTGTCTGGGCTTCTGCAAACACAGACACTGTTTGCAAAATTTTAATACAGCTACTATTGATAGGAAGTCAAATACTGAATTTCCTTTGCTATAAAGATAATTTTGATGGGATAAACATGTTTTTAAACAACCTTTACAAAATCTTTATCTTTGTTGAAACCTGCTAAATGATGCAAATCAGCTGGCAAACATAATGCAACAAATGTTTGTGATTTATTATCAGGCTAAAATCTGTGCTTTCAGCATATATCACTTTCTCCCTTAACTTGGTAGCTGACTAGCTATCAAGGCACAAGGTTTGTGCTCAGTGTAACTGGAACATTTCTTTCAGAAAAAAACTTTCATTTTCAGTTACTTTGTGTCACTTTCTTTCCTCTGTGTGCATTAGAGCTGGAAATAAGAAGGTTCAGGCTGAACATACTGTTCAGAATAATTATGTCTCTGCTAAAGTATTTTGTAATGTTTTACATGTATCCATATACATACATATATATGCACAGACTAATGATGTTTATTTTCCTTTTTTTTTTTTTTTTATGTTTAAGAAAACTGGCTCTGAAATACCATCCTGACAAGAATCCTGACAATCCAGAGGCTGCAGAAAAATTTAAAGAGATCAACAATGCTCATGCAACACTGGCTGATCTGTCTAAGCGAAACATATATGACAAGTACGGATCCTTAGGGCTCTATGTGGCTGAGCAGTTTGGTGAGGAAAATGTTAACACATACTTCATGCTCTCAAGCTGGTGGGCAAAGGTAAGCTGTTATTTTCTGTTGAAAAGCAAGCATTACAATGCACACAGATACTTATCTACACAAAGAACCCCCTCAAAAACATGATGTTTGTACAGGCTTAACATTTCCTAGGATCAGGACCTGAAACAGTACTAAAAACTTAATTAAACAATAACGTATCTTGGAAAATTGACATTGGCAGATGTAACATCAGCTCAGAAGAGGGCTAATATAGAATGTTTTCTTTTTCTTTCTAACGATGTAAATAGTTAAATAGAGTGCATGTTTTATAACACTTCCAGACATTAATTAGATTTGAATCTGGTGCTCCAGGTTAATTTTGACTTTCTTTTCAGTAATGACTAAATAAAAGTGACTCATTATTCAAAAATGAGAAGTCCCACTTATGTGACAACCAGTTAATAAGTTATTACAGTACAAATTTAGCTGTGTTCTTTGCTATATATAGCACACAGCATAAGTAAGCAATAATAATACTAACACCGTGGGATTATGGTGTCATATATGTGCCCTGTCAGTTCTTGGTGAGGGGGTGAGAGAAGGGAAGTAGAAGAAAAGGTGAGAACTGGGGAGTGGAGGAAGAGATCAGGAAAGGAAGAGAATGATGCATCAGAAACTGGCATATTGCTCAAGGAAAAACACATCATAGAGTGCTCTTGTGATAAAAGAGTTGTGTTCATGTGCTTGCTTATGTCACTGTTGTCCTCTGATGTTTCTGTATGTCAAATTCTGGTGTTTCAGTGGACATTGAAATGTTACAGAAATGTAACAAACCAACAGAATTGCAAATATGCAAAACTCATGCGCTCCTCACCTGTTTCCAACAATAAAATGACAGGAAAGCAAGGGCTCTGCTGGAACAAATGGGAAATGGTCTGTACTGCATGAAGCAAGCATGCTATAACAGCTTTGATCTGCAAACAGTGGAACGTGCATTCCTGTGTTCATGATGGATCAAGCCAGTGCTTCACTGCCCTCACAGCCCCCTTTCCAACAGGGAGGTCACCTGGGCAGTTCTGTGGGTCTAGGAAGCCATAATTTGTATGCTGAATCAGTATGAAATGGAAGCTGCTCAAATGCCAAACTGCAAATTAAACTAATGAACAAAAAAATACGGGTGTTGAAATGACACCTGCACGGTTGGGGTGGTATTCTCAGAAGCAGCCTGGAGGCTGCCTGCCCGCAGCTGGGCTCCCCGCTACCGCTGCTTTCTGCTCCTGCTGGATTCTTCCTTGTTCTTTTTGCTGTCCTCTCACCCTTTTCTTTGGCCTCTTTGTCACAGCTCAGGTGCCTGGAAGCATTCCCTTAGAGCTGAGAGAGCAACTGTATTGACTCCTCTAACAGTCCTGATAAATAAAATTTTCTTCACATTTAGCTTTTATTTCCTCTTCTGCTTGCTGATGGTTAATGGAGACTTTATGAAGTATAAAGTCCTCTGTGGTTAGAAAATCAGGAACAGAAATAACTGCTGTAGTTTTGACTCATAAGGAGAGCAGCAAAGAGTACAGAGAGAAGCTAGTAAGTCCCTAAGATCCAAACGATTGTTTCAATGGAGCTGTATCCCAGAAGTGAGAAAAGATATGCTGAAGATCCCAGCAAAATTAATCACTGCTTCCTGAGTTTTAGGAATTCTGTGCAGAATATCCAAGAACAATCCAAAATATGCAAATGGCCATCACCTGGGCATTGTCACAGGTGCTCTCTCTGTCCCTCCCCCAGCCCCAAATCTTGCCACCTCCAAAGCACAAATGGGTCACCAAATGTTTTTCTGAAGCTGAGGTCACTATTCCTCATCTCTTTTTTTCTTATGCACAAATGCTGGGTCAGCTTCAGATTTTTACATTATCTGTCATAATACTATTTAACTCTGACTGCGGATGATCTTGGGACCCCTAATTTCCTCCATTCTGGTCTGAAGAAGGTAGGGACCACAGCTTTTGCTTGTTATCTTCTTCAACTACCAAAATTCCTGGTAAATCCTCTTCCCTAACACACTCATACTCAGAAACTCTGACAATCATGAGGAGGTATACCATTAGAAGTAAAGAAAATCAAATGAAAGGAGAAATATAAAGCGAAAATTACTTTTTTGGAAGTGCCAGACTTCTTAGCAGGTGTATTAAACTTGGAACATACTAACATGGGTAATGGGTACTTGAACTACTTATCCACTGGCAGGCATAGGTGTTGTTCGTTCAACTATTATAGCAAAAAGCAGCTCTCCGTCTCCCATGAAGACAGTTTATTAATCACATCAGTGTTCTTCTGTTTCCTGATTTACCTACTGCAATATTTTAAATACAAGAGATCTTGATACATTTAAGATATCATGAATAAATTCAAGTATATTTTTCACTCTATACACTTTTATTCTTTTTTTCATTCTATCCATTGTGCTGATTTTTTCTCCATTATGGCATAAAGAATAAACAGACAGATAATTTATTTTAGGGGTTCTGAGATTTCTAACAGTTTCAGATGTCAGTTGAAAGGAAAACATTTTAAAATGAAACGTCTGAGTCCTTTTTGTCTTTTAAAAGCATCTTGTTCACTCTTGATATGTCTGTGGGTAGAATGGATTGTCATTGGCCTTGAGCCTGCAAACACATAAATGGTAAATATTACGCATGTAAATATCTTATTACCTTCAAAGCCCATGCTAACATTGCCTGAGACATGCATACATAACTGAGTGTTATTTACATAGCTTCATTGTCAAAGTTTGACAACATCCTGGCATTTATGCTTTCTCTCTTCTTCACCAGCATGTTTATTCTGAATATAAGAAATAACTGCAAGAGCACATAAGTCAAACTGCATTTAGTAAAGGGCAGCCTGGATGACTATAATGCCTGGCTATACCTTCAAGTTAACTCATGTGTATCTGGTGGCCACAAAGCTGTGCTGGCTTTACACACATGTGCCACATATCAGCTTTGATTCACCTTTCAGGAACGTCACTGGCTCTGCCTTCCTCTTATACCATTACGTCCACGAAGAGATAGGGAGGTTTCTCCTTTGCCACAAACATCTCTCAGCAGGCCGGGCATGTGCATGGAGCACTGGGTGGCAATGCCATCCTATGGGCTCCCCTCCTGCAGCCCCCTTCCCACCGCAGTGACACGGCACTCAGAACCCAACATAAGTATTTGTGGGGCTGCGCTCTGCACCCAGGCAGGGACCTGATCTGCAGGAGGAAAAGCTCTGGAAATTCAAGTTTTCTAGCTGTTGAATCTGGCTGAGATCTCTGGTCTCTGCCCCCAGCAGCTGTGCTGGTTCTGCTGAAGCATCCACACTTTGTGCGACAGGGACACATCAGGTCCCTGAGCAGGGGCAATGCCAGTGGGAGCTTCTTGATGCCTAAGTCCCCAGATCAAGAAACCACAGCCCAAGGAGTCTAATCTAGGAGTTGTCACCTCTGTGCTCCTGCACAGTCTAAAGAAGAGAAAGAGACACCTCCAACAGGCAATTTAAATCATCCCAGGGCTGATTCACCCTCTGGAAGGGCTTTTAATTTCCCATCACCTACATGGGGAGCCCACAGAGACTGCAGTCCTAATTTAGATGCCTTAGTTCAGTGCCTAAAGTTATGTGGGAACGCATCTGGGTCTTTGCTTCTTTTCTCTTGGCTTTGTTATTGACAAGAACCTGCCAGTAAATAAGTGTTTGCGAAAAAGGTCTTGGGCAAATGAGTCATTTTTAAGATGGAAATGAGTCATTTTAGGGTGGGTGAGGTTTTCTTCTGAAGGCCGTCAGCTGAAGATAGACTTTCAGGAGTTGGGCGAGTGGGGGCCTGTCAGTTGGCGGCTTCTTCATGGACATGGTCTTGAGTGTCAAGTAGGAGCTGGTGGGCGAGGAGAATTCTGGAAGGTCTGGTCCTTATTTAGGCATTTGTCTGGCGGTTGGGGTGCTGAGTGCTGAGCACGTGGGAGCCCAAGTTCCTTTGAAAAGCCTCTCTGAAAAGGCTGCCACAAGTTTCAGGAAGGTCATTGCTCATGGGGTTTTCCTCCCACTGTGTTTAACCCAGGGCCTGTTTGCAGTCTGTGGCCTCCTGACCGGCTGCTACCTCTGCTGCTGTCTCTGCTGCTGTTTCAACTGCTGCTGCGGAAAGTGTAAACCCAAAGCACCTGAAGGGGAAGAGCATGAGTTTTGTGTGTCTCCAGAAGATTTGGAAGAGCAAATTAAGAATGACATGGAAAGAGGTGTGTATTAGAGGGGCTTACTGTGTAGCAAAGCTGTTCAAAACAGTCTGTAGAACCTGTAGGCCAGATGTTCTGCTTGCAATGCTGAGGTTGCTTCCAGACATTGGTGGAGATGTGCCAATTCCCTCCAGCTAACACCATGACCTAATGAACTTCCCAAGTTGCATGTTAATGAAAAACTAAACTTATGGCACTAATAACTAAATAACTCCTCTATCTCTTACTAGACACAAACACTAGAAGTCTCAGGGCTCATATGAAGAGATGTTCACCCTCTAGCTGCCATACCCCTGTTGCTTCATATCCTAGATCCTGTACGTACACATCAGGCTCTGACTGGACTGATGCTTGCCACATTTCACCTGCCTGAATAAGCACATTCAGTTTTTACTCAGGTAAAATTAATCGCTTATTGTGATGAGCCAACCGTGCCCATTCAAGAAAAGGCTTCAAGGAAAGACGCAGAGCTTCCAACAGTAAGGTTGTGCAGTAACCTAAGTCAGTCTGAATGGGAGCTGCCATGGTCCTGCCCCCCTCCCATCCACCCGCAAGCTGCTCCCTCTCCTCTGCACTAGCTGTAGCAATTGTGCTGCCTCACCAGGAGCCAAATTTTGGATACAATCCAGATGAAAAGTTATGCTCTCAAAAAAGTGAGCAGTTCCTTGCCAGTTTAACTCCCTGCTGTGCCTCACAGTGGGACAGGGCAAGCACTAATGCCAGCTCAAAGAGGGGAGCATAAGGTGGGGGCAGCAGGACCCCTTCACAGCACGTCACCCTCTTTGCTTGGCTTCAATGCATCCCCCAGGCTGCACATGTAGGTTTCAGCTTTACCAAAGGATGACAGTGGCGATTTCCTATTTGACACAAGTGTGGGTTATATATTTTGAACAAAGAGCTCTGTTCTAGTCTGCTGAAGTGAGGCAGAGTTTTGCCTTCATCTTCAGTGGAAGCAGAAGCATCTCAAAACATTTAGACTTGGACACTTGCAGGACAGGCTGAGAGAGGCAACGATCCTTGCTCCAGCAACAAGAGGCCAGAAGATCATGATAAGACTTTTCAGATGCAAATTTACATTAACTGTGATTAGGATTATGCTTTTTAACAAGGAAAAACCTAAGCAGTCAGCTCACCCTTTTTCTCTTCCATTGTTATGTAAGGTCTTTTGCCATTATATTCTTACATTCATTATGCTTAAATTAGCACCACCAGATTGCAAACACCACATTCCCTTAGCAGGAAGTGGTTTTTCCCCTTTTTCACACAAATGTTCCCTTCCATAAATATGTAACAAAACACTTGTAGTAGTTGAAACAGATGCTATTTATATAACTGATATGCCAATGAGTGCTGTTTTTAAATTGCTTTTGCCTAGAGGCATATCAAGGTAAATTCAGTCAGCTTAAAAATTGATCATACTTGGTCAGTCAGCGCAAAGGCAACAAAAAAATATTAGTGAAAGCTTTATAACCACAATGCATTATTTGAAATAAATGTAATTTACTGTAAGATATTAAGCACCTGAAAAGTACAAATATAAAATGGGTCTTGATACTTATGGGTCTATAACACCAAAGTCTGAAATACAAAGGTGTAAGTTGGAAGGATAAAAAATTTTTAACTCAGCATTTGTCTGCCTCTTTTTGTAATTTGGAAGGCATTTTGCTGTCTCTCAAAATCCAGCACAGATTTCCCGAGAGGCAGGAAAAAATTTGCTCCCTCCTTCCAGCAGTGGTGGTGTTTATTGACGTGAGTTCAGTAACTTTAGGCATCTTCCCATCCCTTTACTCCCACCACGTCTCACCTAGATATCTATTAAAACAAAAGATAAAAGTACATGTTCAGCAAAGTACCAATGTGTTTTAAGTACTTTGAAGACAATATTAAGTGAATAGGTAGGGCCTGAAGAAAACTAGTTACTTCTACCTTTCCAAACCTTCTCTTCAGTCTTGCTACATTTTCTTGCCAATCAAAACCAATTTCCTTAAGTATTTAAGTAGAGTAGAACTCTCTACATTTTAACAGTAGATGAAAAAAAAAATCAGGAATAAAAGGAAAAACTTCATGACAGAGAGTGGTGTGAGCATCTTTTCTGCAACTGAAAGGAAAATATGTACTGCACTTAGAGAAATGAATGATAGTGAGCTCAAACTGCACTTTCTTTCCCTCTCTCCCTCACCAGACTTTAGGGATGCTGGTCAAAAAGATTCAGCTGATCTAGAACGGCAAAGATTGGGCTTTTCCAGCAGACATTTTCAAATGTTGGGCCAGAGACATGAATACTCATGGCTTCCTTTGTGTAAATAATAGAAATGCTCCTGTAGGTAATTCAGAAACAAACTGTAATCACTCCTGCAGCAGACTACATTTTGGAAGAGAAAATCATATTAGGATCCAAATTCTTTGCACGCCCTCTGCCCACAGACTGAGCGTTCTAGCTGGTAATTAATTTCTTTGCTTCCTGCTGTCCCCAGCTTATATACTCTTGCTAGCCAGAACTTTTTTCACTAAGGTCAAAATGTAGATTCTCAAACTAAGGCCATACTTTTATTTATCCAAATATTTTATAGGCAGTCATTGGTTTTCTGAGGAAAAGCTTGCTGTGCTCAGTGGGAGCTGCTTGGAGCCAGTTGTACTGAGCAGAAAAGGCAGTATGCATGTTGTGGGAGCAGAGATTTAGACCTCATTTTTTGAAATGGCACAACAGCAGCAATTTTTGGAGTCCCTCACATTTCTCCTTGACCCTTGACAAACATCAAGGTGCTACATAGTTTATTTGATTCCCCAAATTAGCATAGCATAAAACAAATTTATTATTGAAAAAAAAGATGAGGCCAAAAATTCAGCAATCCATTCCCTAAAATGTAAAAGCAAAGTGAGTTTTCACTGAAATCAACAATCATTTCAAAACCATCAATTCTGATGAAATGCCATTTTCCTCTAGAAGAAAGTTTTATTCAAATTTATTTGACTAGTTCAAGTGCTCGGATAGTTGAGTATCTGCTGTGGGAGATTTGTTCTACAGTTTTTACTTCCATGGGTAGTATCACCAACAAGAACTAAGAGAACTTAGGGATTTGTAAGATCTGGCCTGTGCTTAGGTTACGGAGATTTCTTCTCATGACTACTGATTTGAATCACAAGAGGACTGTGGCCCTCAACACAACATACAATGGAAGATCGCTTTCCAAAATAAAGCTTGTATTTGGATTGTTACATTTTAAATGTGACATTTTTTAGCATTTCAGATCAAACATGACATTAAAAAAGCGTAAAGTACGGTAACCTGTAATATCACTCCATAATGTTACAGATGACCTGAGAAAATACACTGGCAGAGGGAAGCACCACACGTGTCTGCAGCACCGATGTGCAATAGTTCACCATTTTCACTTGCACACAGCCCAGGTTGCTAGATTTTGCTTTCATCGAAGTCAATGGCAACCCTTTTGTTGACTTTTGTGGTCCCTGGCGAGGTATTTCAATGATGCACTCAAACAGTTTGTCAGGTTTGCTCTCCTCTCCTGTTTGGTTATCATCACAAGAACAAAGTAAGACATTTCTAGACCAACTTTCATTTTACAGAAAATGAAATATGGGAGAAAAAAAAAAAAGAAAAAAGAACCCAAGTAACGAAATACTTTCCCAACTCAGAAGCAATGAGTTTTTAGCACTTCATTGTCTCCTCCACACTCCATATGATATCAATGTAGGCGAACAGTGAGCTAGAGCTATCTATAGAAAACAGTTTAAACTGTGAGTTCTGCTGCACCTCCATTCTGCAGCTCTCCATTAACAGGCTATATTTGTACAGTTTATTATACTAGAAGTCCCTGTTCTGATAAAAAGCATCATACATCTTAGAAAGGTACAGGCAGCAAAAGGCCTGGGGAAGGTGTCAGCTCAGGACTATCCACCGATCAGCTGGAAACAACGCTATGTACTTTCAGTGGGGCCTGTTGCACATCTGGGTATCACAGCAAAATTAACTGCTAGTCTCTGCCCTCCATAAATGATCTTCCAAAAAATGAACAACTTGGAGGCAGCAGAGGGTGGGAAGTAATGCTGCTGAGAGATCTGGAAAATACATAGCAACTTAAAAATGGATTGGAACTGCCAAACTAACATGAACCTGCACTGAGCTCTAAGCATTAATTACTCATATACTTTCAGAAGTTATGAAACATGTCTGTCTTTGACCTTGTGTCTAAATTAGGAATTGCCCATACAGAGAAGCTGCTCAGCATTTAATCATCCTTGCCTTTCACCTTGACAGAGTCAAAACGGTTCTACCCCCACTGAGGGGAAGCCGTATGGCATGCAGTTAGATTCCTGTTCTGGGTTAAGTTACTCCTATACATTACATCTTTTGCCCATGATTCATCCCATCAACTGTCATGTAAACAGGAGGAAATGTCAGATATGTCAGATGATTTTTTTTCTAAACATTCTGTCATTTGGAAAAAAAAAAAGTCGTCATTTGTATCATTTGTATTCTATTACTCCGAAAACTGTGTTTATTTCAAGAGACAGATAGTCGAAAGATTTTCATATGAAAGCACCTTCACCAAGATTGCTGAACCTTTAAAAGTCACTCCTTGAGACTCGAGTGCCCTTCTCCCCCAGAAAATGGTGGCTTGGAAAGAGGCCCAGGAGAAGGGCAGCCAAACCCTGCACACTATCAGAGTGAACACAACAGCCATCGGGAGCTCTGTAAGGACTTAACTTTTCTCCACTCTACAACAAAAGTTTTTTTTTTTGCAGATATATTTGGAAACCAAGCATATAACTGAATGGAATGAGAAAGTACAAAGTAGTAAGGAGTTATATACTGATGGTATGGATTTGGGGCAGTTTCATCAAAACAATGGTTCTCAAAATCCTAATGAAAATGAATTACATAGGACTTCAGAATGCAATTTAACATTTTTATATAGCTTGCTGGCTTTCAGGATGTCTGTGATTTCTTCATTCTCAAGTCTATTACTGCTCACACATTGTTTTCCTTTTAACTCTCTTAACTTTGCCTTCTTCAAGACTCATTTCTGGCCCACTCAAACACTGTCAAGGTCAGGGCTTGCTGAGTCACAGCAGCGCTCATTGTATTCCAACATTTGCAGGAAAAAACATTTGTGATTGGAACAGGCAAGGACTGTTATCTTGCAGTCTCTACAGAGCACCAGGTAAAGCTATTGTCCAGTTTAACAACAATAGCAATAGTCACCCTGAAATCTGCCGTTTTGCGTGGACAAGGTGTAAAACGTTTGTAGACTCGGTATGAACATTGCTGTCTCTTCAGTAGGCACACAGCTGTCTCTGAAGCCAAGATTAAGGTGTAAGCCAGGACAGCAGATGACATGCTGTGGTGCGAACAAGAAGTCTGACTTTGGCAGCAAGTGAAGGATTCGTGAAGTATTTTTTTTGTCTCCCTCCCCAATTTAGATGGAGAAACTCCTATTGTGCTTCAGCCGACTAACGCAACTGAAAAGACGCAGCTAATAGGGGACAGCCATCGGAGCTATTGCACAGACTCCTAGAGCGGGCAAACACGACCTGGTGGTGCTTCCCAGTGGGTGTCACAGCAAGGAAAAACACATGAAAAGCTCTGCAGCCTGTATTCATAGTTGCCTTTAAGATAATCAAGAGTAACCTGAGAGTAATTTCCTGTCGAGGCAGAATCTCCCATTAGGCCATTCAAGTAGGTTCACATAGACACTCTGCAAGGAGATGCTTACAGCCAGTACAGAGTTCTCAGTGCTTCAAACTGCCCTGCTTGGTATGGTCTTTCCTCTACAATACTCTGGTGCGACTGCTCTTCTCCCCTGCCCTCAGCTGCGGTTTCACCTCCCAGACATGGTCCAGAGCCCCTCTCTGGACACACCAGCTCCTTCTCTCCATGCCCCAAGGAAGATTTCCCTCAAAGAGAAAGTCGGTGGCAAGGCAGATGGGGCTGTCCCTTCCCAAAGAGGAAGCACTCTTTGGAAAGCAGCTAGCACCTTGCTGGTGCCCAGCCCTGGCAGCTGTAAATCTGACGAGGGCAAGGTGCTCCAGGGTCATTCTGGTGGTGGTGACAAGGCAGATGACTTCAAATCTAGGAGCCTCATCCAGCACCAGATACACACACAGGCTCTGTGTACTCCTGCATACACAAAGGACAGCACCTGCACAAGTTGCAAACACCCCATGGAGGGGGATGCTGGCGCTGGGCTGCCCCAGAGCAGCTCTCCACTCCCCACCACTGTCGCAAAGCTTTCCCATTCCAGCATGGATGGGTCTGCCGCCCATGCCGGGCAGTCCCGGCTTTTCCGTCTGCAGCTGCAATGTGCTGGCTGGAAGTTGATACCCTGCCAACAGCTTTCTGCCGGCTCACTTACTCCTCCATGCCCCTGGCTGCCGTCCCCGCCACCCCGCTGGCACTGGGATGGCATCCATCACACCTGCACTGCCTTGCGGGGCAGCAAGGACTTGGCAGGGCAGGGAGGCAGCAGAGGAGTGAGCATCCTCCTCATAGTTCTCGTCCTCAGGCAAGCCTGGTCCTCTGCTCTGCCCCAGGCACAAGGGCTTTAAGAGCACATCGCTCGACTTTAAATAAAGAGGTAGGGATGAGAAGCATGCTGATAATTATATCCTTGAATACACAAAATGTTCAGTTTTGAGCAAAAAATACAGTGCTTTTGTATTTCTGAAAAATTAATCAGGTATACAGCTGCACAAATCAGTCGAGTTACGTGTGGGTACAGCTAAAGCAAGCATAAAGAAATTAGGCTCCAAATTTGTAAGAGCTAAAGAAGTAACTCTGAGATCTTAAACTTAGCACTTCTCTCATTTGACAGAGTAGTTTAAGCCTTAGACAGATGAATTTCACTTTATTGATCATGTTACATCAATCACTGTCAGTTCTGTACGTTTGCTATTTTTGTTACCCTAATCACAGTGCTGCAGTCCAAAGGGGGAAGTAATGTACCACTAAATTATAGAGCCCAGTGAATATATAGCTAGTCAAAAGTCTTATTCTCTTCTTAAAAATTGGATTCTGTGGTTGTGAAACATTATTGTCTTCCTTCTATTCTCACTTTGCACTTCAAATGTCATTTAGTGGCAGCTGAATATACGGGAAGAGAGTGTGTTTCATAGCACTAGCTATCACTCCAAAGTCAAGAAATACTACTTCTAACACTTCTTTAAAGTTCCCACAACACATGGATATTTTAAAAGCCATTAATTCTAGTTCAGATTATGTCTGTTCTCCAGGTGCAGGCACTGGGGCCAGCTAATGCTTACACTGTCCTCAGAAACAGCCCTACTTTTTTTTGCTGCAGAGAACAGGGGAAGACCCAGCACAGCTGGGGCTGTGCATGGCCAGAGGGCAGTTATCCCTTCCCACTCGTGGGCTGCAAATAAGGTCCCCATGTCACAAATAATTGTAGGGGTCACTCGTATGTGCGCAAACCCAGACCGCTGCCCTGCCCATTCAGCAGGCACTGGGGGGATGAGCCCATCCCTGTGGTCCCAGGGGCTGGGCTGGTGACAACATCCCACGGTGGAGGAGACGTGACCCCAGACGGCAGTCGAGTGCCACAAACTTTCCCGTCGGGCAGCCAGACCAGACCACGCGCGCACCGGGGCACTGGTGCCGTGCGACACCCGTGGGCAGAGCACAGCCCCTGGGGAATGGGCAGTGAGGTATCAGCACCTGCTCGCCCTAACGCACACGCACACACACACACTTCGTCTTTTTTCACTGTTCCCTTGTGCACAGTGCTTACAGTGGTGTAAGATGCTACCACCAAAGGAACAGAGACACCATGTAGTAAGCACATCATAAGATTTCCTAAGTTTTACTCTCTGATAGAGAAATTTGCTGTGAAAGTGTGCAAATGCTGTGTAGTGACTATTTCCAGCAGAGTGATGGGAAATGCATACAGACATAAGTTTGGTTTTAAGCTGCACAATCCACAAGGAATCCTTCTACACGTGAAGTCCCTCGTCCTGTTCCCATGGAAGCACCCTTGATTTCACTGACAGCTGCAGATCAGGCCTGAAACTAGGGAGGGAGAGTTAAATCCCCGATCAGTAAAAGCATTTTGGTAATTTTATTCACATGCAACACCTTCGATGTCCCTCAGGACCCCACTGTATGAGCCAGATCCAAAGTATACCGAAATCAAGGAAATGATTTCCATGGGCTGAAGATGTACCGTAAGTCATGTGGTTCTTATTCACTCTTTCTAAATTAGACACTTGGCTTTGGAAAGATTGATGACTCGATCTTGCAGGGTGATGCAAATACGGACAAGCTGCCACATGTTTGCAAAGCCCTTTTACTGACATGGGGATCTCTGCGGAGGAACCACAACATATTATCTCAGTCAGCCCAAAACCCCAAAGCAAACCAATGACCAAGCCTTTGAGTGGGTTCTCCAGGATTTACAGCTTAAAAATCTGACTGTCTGAACCCACGGTTTGGTTCCAAAGAGGCAGCTTGGTTTTCAGGGTACCAGAACATCTGCCATTCTCGCCACCATCAGGATCAGCTGTTTTGTGGACACGAGGAGAAAGGATGAGTAAGGACTTTAGGACTTAGCTCTTCTATGTGATTTTACTTGTTGGTTTTGCTTTTCAAAAAAGCTAAGTGAACACACCTGTGCTTACATGATCTGTTTCTATGCAAAGCTCAGTCGCACACCCATCAATCTTCTCACAATGCACAGTTCCTCAAATTTTGTTCTATTTTGCTGCATTTATTTGGATGTAAAGTACTGTATATTCCAACCTACCTTTACTGTCAAACACTCTGACTAATAAAGTTTGCCTGTACAAATTGTAGCACTCCCTTTACTTCTCCATACCATCAACTTCATTGCAGTAACAGCTAGAAAAGGTGTTGAGACAGCTGTCCGAAATGACAGCTTTGCACCCTGACGAGCAGCAAGCAGCAGCTCAGGATTTCCCCGAAGAGGAACTCAGTGTTGGATTGCGGCATATGAGCCTATCTATGCAAAGCAGCAGGGTGCAGCCAGGGGTACAGCCACACATTGCAAATGTATCCTTTACATAACGCAGAACGCTTGTCTACATCAGAAAATGCAGCAGTGGGTTGAAGCAATGTAAATCAGTCATTTCACTGGCATAAGTGCCTGTATGGAATGATTTCCCCCAGCACAAGTCCCGTGCAGAGTAATCATGCTGCTGCTGAGGACAGCAGCAGACCTCCCATGAGCTTCCTTTGGGCCTGGATCTCATTCAGGGATTTTATGTCTGTGCGAGAGCCAGCGCAGAGCGCCAGATAATCTAGGCTGCTGCGGGACAGGAATATTTCTCACTATGATGGTATCCGGTCTCTGCGACCACAGAAACCCAAGCACTTGAAAAATGGATCAGGGGCAACAGTTTTGGCTGGATGTATTCTCTAAGATCTGTCCTTCTGAGTGCTTGAGTGTTAACTCACACCCAGATTCACTCAAAATACAGAATGGAAGAAACAGAAGATTTAGGACTACCATCAATATAACTAGCTATTTAGGTGGCCAGTGCACTTTTCTCTCTACAATAAGGTTACGCAAGAAACCACTCTGCTTAATCCAAGACACATAAAACATAATTGTATGCCATTTAATTTCATTGCTAACTTTCCCTAAGAATTAATGCCCAGAGTATGGGTATGATTTCAGTCAAAAAAGAATTACATTTTTGCTTTTTTTTAGAATAAAATCATTAAAGAAAAAAAAAAGCGTGCAAAACTGAGCACAGTTAAAAGCATTGATTTTTTTCGATACTATTTCCTATAGAAAAGAAAATGTTCGCTGGGCTGTTATAAAGCAGGGAGAAAGACCATGGAGAGCAGGAAGGGGTTGCTCTCGCCTGCGACCTAAAAGAAGCCAGTTCGTTAAATCATCACGCCCAGTGCATCCTCTCACGCTGAGAGGGGATGAACAGAGACCCCGCTCACCGGGCTCACGCAGCACAGTGCCGGCCCGCCCTAACAGGACAGGTTGGCCCCATTTCGCGATAAACCAGCAGACAAAACTGCTTGCACCGACCCCAGGCGTTCGTATTTCGGAAGTCGCCTCATACGGCTTTCCCAGGGTGGGAAAACTGGTGACCGCAGGACTCGTTCCCTTGCGCCAGCGTCACCTGGGCGAGGGTTTGGCAGGAGACGCTACGGGGCAAGAGCCTGGAGTCAACCACTGCATGCAGGCCGCCACCTGCAAGCCCACGTCCGAAGGCCGCCGGCGGAGGCCCGCAGCTCCCGGCCAGCGGGGACCATCACCGCGCGCTGAGCGGTGCCTGGCCGCGTGTAAAGGCAGAGAGGCTTCCGTATGCTGGAAAAATAGCATCCAGACATTTGGGGGAGAGGAGAGGAGGTTCTGAAAAAAGCCCCGAGAATTTCGACGTCCTAATTAACTGGGGCCATCCCAGCAGGCATTCTCCTGCACTAACTCGCTTCGTGAGGGTTTGTGGTAACTTGGAGTAAGAACAGCATGCGTCTTGCTTTCCCTTAAAAATTAACTCGGTTTTGGCACTCGCGCAGCAGGCGCTGCGTCCTCCGCGACGGCAGCCATAGCTCCCGCTGACAGCCAGCGAGTCGCAGCAACAGGCTTCGATCATTTCGGAGCCTGGGTTTGCGATGCGGGTGGATCTCTTGGCGGGGGGGGGAAGTATCTGCAGCTGTTTAAAGAGAAATTATTTAGAAGGGGGTGGGGAACTGTAGGTGCGGTGTGAGAGCTGGCGCGACGATCTGTTAACCGGCAGCAGGCAGAGATAAGGATGAAAAAAAAAACATGTCGTCTCCTTCGAGCCGGAATCGAACCAGCGACCTAAGGATTCCCGCGGGCGGCGCCTCTACAGTCCTCCGCTCTACCAGCTGAGCTATCGAAGGGACCTGCCCACTATCCTGCCGCCGCGCTACAAGAGCGCACCGGGCGCCGCACAGGCCGCGCTGGCGTAGCA
>VXAL01006840.1:33240-76175 GCA_013399475.1 Chauna torquata | reverse complement strand
TTTTTTTTTCTTTTTTTTTTCTAATTAGGATGGTTGGTATCAAATAGCGTCTTTTACGCGCGTCGTGAGAAACAGCTGCCACCCAAAAATGAAGAGCGGGCTTTCGGGGTGTTACGCGTTTACCCCGCGTACTTACGTGCTGGGTTTATTTGGGGATTGCGCTGGTTCATCTAACTGCGCTTTCTTCTGATGCGCACAGCCTAAACCAAAAAGGCTGTGAACATTCAAAAGCATGGCTCTGAAAATACGGAATTGGCGGAGCATGAGGCGCCGTCACAGGCGAGGACATGCTCGCACAATGGCCACATCTTGCTTCGAGAAAAGCACTTACTGAGAGAACGAATACCTGGATCCCAAACTGCAATGTTAAAATACGTGGAGGTCCGATGGGCCCTGGGCGTGCCTGTGCCTCACAGGCCTTGCAGGTTGGGGTCTTTAATACCTATAAAATGCCCTGTGTAAAGACCTGCCAGAAACACATACAAAGTTGTGTGGGGGACAAATCAGATTAAAAAAAATCTATATATATTTTGAAGTCCAAGCAAAAATGAAGGAGGCCATGTCTGCTTCCAGGGCCTCGCCTCTGCTGCTGACCAATCGACCGAGGTAGGGATGCGCAAACAGCCCCTTGGCAGCCCCACACAGGAGCACGGTCCCCACACCAAGTACAAAGACAACCTTCTTCCCTCCCATTTTTTCCTCCTCCTAAACATTGATGCCTTGTGGTTACACGTGCACTTGAGAAGCGAGAAATGAGAAATGAGGGTTTAATCATGCCCAGCCATCCCGCTTATTGGGTGGCTGCTCTAACCACTACCCACTTATATATTAAAAAAAAAAAAGAAGCACCCCAAACATCTTGCCACATCCTCTTGTGGCTGCCTTTACAAAAACACGAACTCTGCAGAGCCCTTAGGTGCGAGCACCTGCTGTAAAGATATGGGTTGTGAGTTACTGAGCCAAAAAAACATGGGAGAGTCTTCCTGTAACTCTGAGAAAGACATTCCTGGAGTTAGCATTTAAAGATACTTGTCCACAGTGTTTGCTCAGTTCATGAATGTTTATAATAGGGCCCAACCATTAGTATTTTCCCCTTATTAATTTTTATGTACTTTTTACTTTAATGGTCAAAACAAATAATCAAAAGAGCATATGGTTTCTTATTTCAAAGACATTCTTTGTCTTAACTTCAAAAGCAATTTCACTTACAGAAAATTGTTGAACACCTCGGTAGAGGAAAAAACTTCCTGAAGCTGTAACAACCATGAAATCCAAGCTACATTCTAGCATAATCTGTGTATTTTCTAGATACTCCCTTACACAAAGGTCTTAAGCTGTAAGTTATTTGTATAAACGAAGCCTTATATTTATGGAGTTTACACACATATATACATACATATATATGTTTATATACATACAGGTTTACGTACGGTGTCTCTCCGCTCAGTGGGGACGTGGCTCTGGAGCAGGGCTAGCGAGAAACCTTGGCTTGCAGCGCCCCCTGCACATGCACACGAGAACCTCAGTCCTTGGCACATCCCATAATACACCATGGGAGGAATAACAAAAAGCAAACAAACAAACAAATACATACATTACAAACCTACTATCACACGGGTAAACTCGTATCATTGCATCTTTCACAGAAAAAGAAAAACCAATTGTTTTATTTTTATTTTTATTTTTAATTTACAAGCAGTCTTTGCCTGCTGCTTACTATATAGGTGTTCGGCACCAACCTGCATTCACCGTGATTTGCTTTTAGTATCCAGAGATGACAGCAGGTTTACCACAAAGCTGCAACGAGAGTCTTTGAACTGCAAAAGCTGTAATCAAAANTCATATAGTATGAGATGTCATCGTTTAGCATTCATTTATATTTAATTCAAAGTCAAAGGAACCTGATATAAAAATATTTAAATAAGTACCTTCTTGTATATTCCCATACTAATATGTATGTTCTTAATTTGTAAGAAATAGATCCTAATGAAAGCATCAGCTGAGTCAAACTACTAAATTAGTAAGTACTGACAGTCCTGCTGTAAATATATATATATATAAAAACACAATATGTTATGACATCCAGTAAACACTCTCCTTCGAGTACATCAGGAAGCACATACACACCTCACATCATATATATTTTTAATCTTGTATTTATTACTGTCCTGTGTGACAAGGTCTAATATTATGGAGCTTTTTGTGCTTCTACATGACAGAAAAAGGATGGAGATGCATCCCCCTTGCTATCTCTTCTCAGCGTTAGTAGCTTCACGAAACCAAGCTAGAGATCTAGCTACTTCTCTCTTCAGAGACTATACAACAATTTTTTTTTTTTTTCCCAACTGCTTATCTAGGAAAATCCCTATGAAAGGCATTACAGACTGGTAGTCTGCCTCTGTAGTGGGATATGGAGCGTCTCTCCCACGTGCCACCATTTTCATGGCCTGTCCAGGCCGTCACTGCCCACAAGCCATCAGGCACAGCCTCAACAGACTCCTGGCAGGACACTCACCAGCTTGCAAAGTCTGAGTCCCATTCTACAAGATCTGCTTTATACCTTCGCTTGTCCTTCCAAAGACTACCTTGTCACAAAGGAGAGCTCCATTCCAGCCTAGACCTGAAGAACACGACCAGATGCGAAGACACTGCTGCCGGTTCAGGTTTGCAGTATGAAGCAAATTATCACCATCACTCCGTGCTCATGGCTCTTGAGTGTGTATACTTCCAGTGCCACTTCACCACTTCCTCATTGCCTTAGCTAGTGGGGTCTCCTGACAAACCAAAACCAAACTCTAGTAGAACCCCCTATTGGTATTTGGATACTTCTTTTTTTTTTTTTTTTTTTGGTTTGTTTGTTTTGTTTTGCTTGGTTTTTGGGGGGAGAGGGGTTGGTAGTTTTCCCCAAGTGCTAGCAGCAGTGGCCATCCCACTTCCAATGATAAGACACCCACACATACTCTGATCCAGATGATTTGCTAAGGCAAAGTACTCAAAGATTCAGCGATGATCCTGTAATTTGCGCTGTTATTCGTTCCTTCTTGCTAAGCTTCCTGCTGAACTGCAGGAAATTACTTACACACACACACACACACACACACAGAGCGCATTCATTATGCCTCTGATCAACGTCAGATCAGTGACTGTTCCTGCTGGGAAACAGGTCCCTTTCTGTGCAATGCTGATGCTTCCAAAAAATTTCACCCAGCTGCAGTGGTAAAAAGGTACCACACGATTAGGCCATATGTTAAGTCCGTATGTGTATTACTGAGCTCATTTGTTACTGCTCCAGTTCTGTGACAGTTTCATCTATTCCCTGGGAAAGCCTTTAATGAATAAAAAAAAATACCAGTCACAGCTCCATTTCAAATGTTCTGCTGAAATGATGGAAAGACTCCGAAGTAATGTGCAAAAGTGCAATTATTTGCTGCTACCCTCCTCAAAATCTCCTTGTGAATTCAGGCAGGCAGTTAAACGTTTATCTGGACAGCTAAGCAATACAAGGAGCCTATTCCCCTGAAGGCACAGGGCTTAATATCACTGTCAGGAAGTTAACAATAATCAGTCTATCCTGCATGATCTGCCCGTATGTTGTTCAGAAATCTTACAATGGAGGAACCTGGAGTCTTTGTGAAGATGATTCTCTGCACAGCCAGCAAGGCACACAACTGCCTGCCTGCTATGAGAGCTTCAACCTTTGAATCTAGCAAAATTCCTACAAGCCAAACCCAGGAATTAGGTTTTTGAATTGTGAAAACAAAGTGGCTTATTTCCTCATTAAGGTTTCCCATCTCAAAAGCAATTGCAGCCAGTCTCATAGAACTAAGGTCTATAAAGTAAAAGAAACATGATGACTGCTAACATCAAGACAAAGAGCAGTGTAGATGAGCTTATAGCTTTTTACCAGATTTTCTTTTAGTAGTTTTCAATGCCTTACCACCTCATGTGTCCATAACCTCCAGAGCTCTACTTACACACACACACCAAATCAAAACCACAGGTGTCCATCAGGACTTCAGGCCATCTACTAGACTCGGTCTCACAGCACTACTCATTCAGCAACAAAGGAGATCTTTGTGGTTGCACTGGCCTGGTAGGGGCTGAGCTTGTTCCCCATGTTTGGAGAAATTCTTGATGAAGAGCAGGCAGATACATACCAGGTACTCTTTTAAATTAAAATACTTTTCCGTAGGGACAACCCAGTATTATCCGCATCTGCTCCATGTCTCAGTACTGAAGATCCCAGCACGTCACCGGCACTTGAGTCAGCTCACAATCGGTTCAGTGAGGCTGCAGTTCAGATCAATTTCAGCTTGCTGTGTGCCTTCAGTCATACTTAATCTTTTTCTTTTTTAAACTTCTCAGTATCAAGGTTTCTGAAGGGCAATATTCTCTACATGGCTGCTGAAAATAATCTGCTTTTGCTGAAATTTTCTCTAAATGTTCCTTACAACATTTTCCTGAAATGACAAGTCTTGCAGGAACAACCACTTTACTCACAAGAGTGAACAAGCTTTGAGTAGTTTTGACTTGATCTATTTATGCTGTCTTTCAGAGAGGAGAAAAAGTGCTAATGCCTCTGCCTGCCAATTCGCCTGCGTTCTGACGATCATGACAGAAGAAAGAACTGTATGTACTTTGATTTCATGAATTTTGCTTTACTATATTGACAGGTTTACATTATTTCTGCTAATGGAGAGAGGTTGGAAATGTAAGGATTAAAGGCCACCATATCACCAAAATATCAAAATAGTTGAGTATATCTGGATGTGCTTAGAATTTATACTAGTGCATTAATTTCCACGACAGTTACAGATCATTCTAGAGCACAAAAAAACATCCCCTTGCACATTCCCAAAGCAACTTATATCAGTTTCTTAAGGAGGCTGTATGACTGCTTTAACAATTCTGAAGTGGTCTTTGGGTCAAGCCTTGGAATTAAAAAAAAAAAAAGACCCACCCCCCCAAAAAAAAACACAACACACACACACAAAACCACAAAACAGTAACAGTTTCCAAGTTCACGAGATCAATAAAGCAACTCCAGCAATATAGGCCTGCCAGAGACCTACACTAGGATCTGCTCAGACACATAAATGAAGAAAAATTACTTACCATAGAATAATTGTCGTTCTCAGAGATGACATTACGTTTTAGATCTCGTAAGCTGTTCTGTATCCTTACTTCTGGCAATCCTCAGCTGTCACTGGCTTGAGAAGAAACTGAGGTCACGCTGAGCTCATGCTTGTCTTTTGCACAGAGCATGAGGAAACTGCGTATGCACAGCTCTGATGGACACTGTCATTTAGAAACCAGGTCCTAAGCCTCACCTCATCTGCTTATACAGGTACAGTGGCAGCTACTCTGATTGCACGCCTTTGAAGAGACAAATCTCTGGTTGGCAGCCACTTTACCTATGGTTTCAATGTCACAGGTAATAATTTATGTGAGGCACTATATAGACAAACATTACTTTTTAAGGGTTAAAAACAACCTTGAATCAGTCAAATGGGGAAAAAAACATTCCCAATTTTACACTCAGACATTATCTGTGATCTTGTCATCCAACCTTCCCAGTAAATAACGATACTGCTGCACGATTAGATTACATCACATCAATGTTGATTAACAAGCCTTACAAATTTCTCAGATGTCACTTGTTTATTTTGGAAATCAGGAACAGATAATTTCACTAATTATGTTCAGCCAGTTTAAAAAAAAAAAGATTTAATCCTTTCACAATCATGCATGCAATTTTGGAGGTTGAAGAGATTCCCTTGGAAGTCACCTGTTAATCAGGTATCAGCAGTACACATTTTCCCATGCTGTTTTGGTATTAAGTCCTAAAAAGTCATCACTACAAATGCAAGAGAAGTCAACTTAATCCTTAGAGCAAGGACCCTGACCATGGTTTGCCAACACCATCAGTAAACAATTAGTCCTAATGCAACAGCTTTGTAAAGTAGCTGGAGCTAGACTGAGCCAACCAAACGTGACCAGCAGTCAGGCAGCAGTAGCTGTGTCTCTGTAGCAGCCTGAGCTAGATTCAAGCACACAGCCTAAATTTGGTGGGATCCTGGTGATAAGAGGAAAGCACTGGCTTGACTTTCTACCCCCCCAAAAACAAAAACTTTTTGAAAAGAACATTGTTCTGATCCCCTATCTTCCAAACCAACTACAAGACTCCTTCCCACTCCCAACGCCGATTACAAGATAACAGGAGTCACGGAGACAAATCTTCCATTATCACAGCTGGTAATGCCAGAGATGCTGACCTCTGCTGCTTGCACAACTGCAGTTTACCTTTTGCTCCAACACCAGCATTGTTCCCATGTCCTGTACAGCTCCAGCAAGAGGAGAGGAGAGAAGAGAAAGTAGCAAGTGATTACAGGTGCAAAAGACCATACACTTCCATGCTGGCTCCACTTTTGTTTGTGTACCAAGTGTCCCTGAAAGGTCCTTAGTTACAGTGAATATATTTTTGTAAGTTTGTGCAAAGATGTGAGTGTATGACAGTTTCAAATATAGTACTTCAGGTTTACGGTTAGAAAGATCCAAACCGTTAAAAGAAAAAGATGACTTTCAGAGTAAACAATAATGGGGGGTGGGGTGGGGGGGGTGTTTTGTTGTTTGATTTTGTGTTTTTTGTTTGTCTGTTTTTGAGCTGCTGGTTTATTAGAGACCTGAGATAGCTTGGAAACGGAACATGCTAGCTTGACTGACTTCAAATACAGGGAAGAAAAAAAAAATCTGTCAGTGAATATGGTAAAGAAGAGGTTAAAGTCAGGAGAAACAGAGGGAACAAAGAAATACATACTGGTATTTAGCTTCCTCCATTGTACCATGCCTTGAATTTTCTTATTTTGAAACCAAAAGAAGGTACTCTTGACCATTATTTGCTTATCCCTCCTGCTGTGTGCAACAATAATTGTGATTTCCAGCATATCTCTTGGAAGCCTTATTTTAAGAAAGACATGGGGGAGGGCGGGGGAGTGGTATTTCTGCAAGCACACATGTTCAGACACAGGACCTGGGTGTGTACTGAGCACTACTTCAGCAGATTTGAGAATGTAAATAGTTACGAAATTGAGTTATTTCATACACCATGAGTTTAAGTTAGGCTCTTGCCTTTTCTGTGTCTTTTGGCTTCCTCCTTGCTGCCACAAATCCTACATTATCATGTGGCAACAACTGACTAGGCCAGTTGGCTCTCCCATTGGGCAAAAAAGTATTTATTTGGCAGCTTCTGGTCCTAGGAGAACAGAACGGTGGACTTCCAGGAAATCCCCAGATGTGGATTCAGCCACCGCAGCTTCAAAAAATCACCCTGGAAGCGAAACACCACATACACCGTTGCTCTGCAGAACTATTAGGTGATTTCATGATTGACAGATCCTTACATAGTTTCTCCCCTCTCTGGAAATAAATCCACAAGTCCTCTGCTCTCTTAGGAATCTCCCTACATTCCTTCCTGCGCCATACATACAGATCCTGGAGGAAGTCAAACGGTTTTCATTTCTGTTGGTCTAATTTGTGTGAAATTTGGATCATTTATCTATTGCCTCTCGCCATCTCTAAAAGCAGCAGTATAAACAGAGGACAATAAGCATACAAAAATCGCTGTGATAAAAATGAATCAGTAAATAAGGAGTCCAAATGGCAGACGAGAAACAAAAAAGCTAGCATATCAGAACTCGTTAGGATTTGCAGTCTGTGCACAAACGCATGTGGGAAAGAGCAGAGGTTAGGATTAGGAGGTAACACCTGGTAAATGGGTAAAGTATCTCCCTATATTTACATAAGAACATGACAATCCAAAAGAAGCTTCATTTTAAATAAAATCTTGTATATTGAGCTGACAAAATAGCATATAAAATTGTATTTTCTTATTCTGAAAGAAGGTGCTCGAACCATGGCTCAAAGGTTTATAGGAGATGACTTCATGCCTTTCACACTGCCAGGCTCCACGTACAATTGGCTGATAAGAACCACAGTACCTACTAAACCTTCTTGTAATTTCTGGTTATTTCCTTGTACCTGCCATCTTTCTTTTAATTTTTAATTTATTGAATACAAGTTTCCAGCCAGCACCACAGATCTACACTTCTTTAGAAGTGAAATTAGATTAGCTACCAGCAAGACAAGCCACTAGAAATATTTCCATCAGGAAACAACATTAGGTAGTCATTTAAAAACATAGAAGTGGATAAAATCCAAATACAATTCTGTGCTGCTATGTCATAATCATCAAATCAGTGCCTTTAAGTAACAGAACAGAGAATAAGTCTTTTCTGAAGCCTCTGCAAGTTACTGCAACAGAGATAATGCTTACGCTGAAGTCTAATGCCTTTGACAATTTTAATAAACATCCAGAATCACCCAGCATCATCAACTGAAGTCAATTTAAGATTTACTTTTCTTCATCTATGATTAAAAAATAAATATTCAAAGCATCACAAATCAATTGAAGCCAAGATATATTCCAGCCTCAATAAAATAAACTCCATATCAAACAAAGCAGCACAGTTTTTATTAACTTTTGCAGTCAAAATATGTTTGAAATCGACTCTTCTTCATACCCAGAGCACCTTCCATGACTCACTACACATGCTGCTGAACATCCAAGATTCATTCTCATCCTGGCCCTATGGAGAAATTTTGTTGTGAAGGGGTCTTGTTCTGGCAGGAAGATGGGGTTTTGCAACTATTTTAGAACAGATTTGCTATGTACATACCTAAGGAAAAAAAAAAAAAAACAAACCCAACAACTCCTATCTAAAATTAAGAATTTAGACAGATATAAGGCTGTACAATTAATAACAGGAAGAAAAATGAAAGCACTTTGAAAGCACGCTTAATTTGGTTGCTTCGCACATACTGTGCGGGTTAGGGCTCAGGTTATAAACACTGCCTTAAAAAAAAGATGAGTAAATGGCTAGTTTAGCAGTTTAAGCTAAACTAGCTTAATTAGCTAGTTAAGCATTTAAGCCATTGAAATACATATCTTCTAAAGAATAATTATCAATTTTTTTTGGTGATACTACATGTAATCAAAATTACCTCAGTACATTTAAATCCATCATTTTAAAGAATGTTTCAGTGCCATCTCATTTTGAATTAAAGCTTTTCAATAAATATAGGAAGAAAGAGCACAAGTTTCACAGACGGATTTTATGACTTCTTTGCATACTCAGAAGTTATGATTACAGCCATTTTTTGAAACAAAATACCACATGTAGTTAGTGGAATAAGCACGGAGATAATTTAGGTAGTTGTCAATATGTTCATCTTTAAGTACTGCCAAATTTTGAGAAGCCTAGTTCTTCCACATTATATTATTCACATTCATATATTACATGCATGCCTTTGACCAATGTTTCAAACCACAGATTGCAAGGTAAGTGCCAGGTATGACTTGGTCAGCATTTTTTTTTACACCTTCTTGGTGACAACTTTGAAAAAAAGATTCAGATCTCAGATTTTGCTCTCAAATATATAAAAATCTGCTTTTAAAAGTCTCTCAAATTCAAAGGTCCTTTGTGTTTAATGAAATATTCAGAACGGGCATGAGGTCAAAAAAGTTTTCATAGTTTTTCTTTCAAAAAGTTTCTTTTAAACAGAAACATAGCTAAAGCAAAATGGATGACATCAGCTAACTTTTCTAATGTTTATACCAGTTTTTCAACTTCCGTACTAGTATTCATGTATGCAACTAGAATGCAATTTATATGTAGAACGCAGAAGTTAAATTACAACCCACTCCTTTTGTAGCCAAATCAGTGTTAAATAGGCTAATATGTGAAAGGCTAGATAAAAGTTGCATCTTATAAAGCCAAAGCAAATGTTTTAACTTATAGTTTTAATATAGCAATCAAATCAAAGAAAATTTCAAATACTGTACAGTGAAGTGTAGTATAGTACACTATATACTGTTATAATACACTATTGTTACATTACAGATAAAAAATCAAATATAATTAGTACAGCAATCACAAATAAAACAAACCAAAGTGTGCTGGATAACAGCCAGTGCTGCGAAGATGGTATAATTTCTATGCTAGTTTCTTTTTAATTCAACATGTAAAGCACTTACTGTTTAAAAAGATTTGTTTGCTAAATATATACACTATTAATTCTTATTTATACATTTTAAATAGCATTCCCTCCTAAAAGTGCACTCTTTCATTTCTTGGCAATAATCCTCACTAAACGTAAAATAATTCTGAAAATACCACTCATTTCAACCTTTTATTGCTCAACCGCAGGCATAAGGGCTCAGAGGGAATCCTGCATTCTAAAGATCTTAAGCAACTTCTTCAATTTTAAGAAGCTAAACTGATATTCACAAGCAAAACAAAGAAACCACTTACTGTTTTGTTTTTTTTAAACAGAAGGATCAACTTCATATTATTTTACAAAAGCACGTAAATCCTGCTATTGGAAAAATGGGAGCCAAACAAATGTAGAGATAACAGTGGCATCTTCTTAAATCATTCATTTTTAATTCATTACATTTCAGCTTGAGCATAGCTCTCCCAACTGTAAGCATACTATGAATTTTATTACCTGACATTTTCACAACAAACTGAGAAAGTAGCAAGCAACTGTGCTAACCCTGTTACAGCGACCATAGATTCTACTTCTTCAAAGACTTTAAATTCAACATTTTGGTTTTGAAAGTATGCCTGTTGTACCTGGTTGTTAGCATATAGCCTTGTGGCACTGTGCCTCTGTGAAGCTGCTAGAGTATTCTGTTGGAGACTCGTCTAGTTCATATTTTGTATCTAGAAGACTAGTAAACTATACTGGATTCACAAAACCAACAATACACATTGCTATTTTGTGTCTGTAACAGTGAAGACGCCCCAAATATATTATTTCATTTGAAAAGCTGCTGTTTCTTTTCCCCTTACTGAAATTCAAACAATTCTCAGAGAAGCAGCAGTATCAAAAAGTCAGCCTTACTAACCAGCCAAACATTTTAAGTAGTAAAAATCTTGGATTAGCCTGGAAAACTGATCTATTCTCCTGAGGTTTCCCATATGCTCATCAAGAATCCAGCTTTTTTTTTTTTTTTTTTTTTTTTTTTTTTAAATAGTACTGGGCCTGTATTTTTGAGTAATCACCTCTCATGTAGGTTACACCTACTAAGTCAGAGTAAAATTACTTGCAAATCGTAAACTTAAGTCGTCTTTGTCATGACACACTATGTCAAAAGGTGGTTGGCCCCTAGACAGGAAAGCAACCAAGGCAGGTGCTCAGAAAGAATTCAGAACCCCAGCCTAAGTCCAGAGACAATTCAGTAGCAAGAAGTTGGTTTGGTTGGTTTTTGTTGTTGTGAGAAACATACACTCTTCACACCATTTGAGAAGTACTGTTCACGAGGCTTCACATCCACAATGAGTCAACGCCCTCCCTGCTCTTTTACCCCACTTTTTGACTCAAACGGGGAAATCTAACAAGCACATGGGTGCTCATAAGACAGGCACACCGATTTACCTCAAATTGTAACTGCATCCACTGGTAGCAATCAAATGAAACATCTGTTCAAACTTACACTTCAGTGTTCTTTATTTCACTTCTCCTGTACAGTTACACATCTTGCCGGCATGTAGATGAAGTTTAGCCTTACTTGAGAGTATCAAAAGCCATCTTTCTCAAAAACACTGATACTTAAATGCATGAGAAAGCTATGTGAAATAAGAACACTGCACCAAAAATACGCACAATCCTACATTAGACCAGAAGAGTTCCCGTCAGCAGATCTGGTGATTTTGACACCATTCTACCATTCCTTTGTGAGACCATTTTGTTTTAGGAACTGGAGAGTTCTGATCTACATGATATGAGTGGATCCCAGAGAGAACACTAAGGGTGAGTCAAACAAAGCTATTATCTGTGTCTACTTCTATTTAGTTAAGAAGGAAAATGTCAAATTACTGCTGAAATGGGAAGTGTGTCAAAATCAAACCAAGCCTTCCTCTTTACACAGTAAAAGGCACACAAACTTCTGTAGTCTTACCACAAAGGCATTAAAGAAGTAAGCATCTTTTCTTGGAATAAGGATGCTGTGCAATAAATATTTCAATTTATTTCAAAATTAAAATTCTCTCATATACACAGCTCATTTTTCCAGCTGAGGAAGACTTTTCTAAAGGAAAAGTTAAAAATGTCTAAATGATAGCTATCTTCTCTAGAATGCAAGAGATCCAGGTGATTCCTCCCCCTTAGCCTCTCTTCACATAAGCTCCTTCCCAGGAACATGCCACTGCTATACTTTTCTAAACCTCACACTGTGACAAAGCACAATCCTCTACTCAACATTTTATATATAGAAGTAGCCTGCAGATAGCTAGACTGATTCACGGGAGACTAAATGTTTTCAGAAGTCATGGCAGGCTTCCAGCTGCTGCATGTGCATCCTGTTTCTCATTGAATAAGCACTGCCAGTTAATCAATGCATCAGCAAGGTCAGTTCTGGTGTGCCAAATTACTTCATACATTCCAAGCTTCAAAGTTGCTAACTTACAAGTTAGCAATTTGAGGTCTTAAAATTTCTCATTTATTTGTGAAAAGGTGATTCTTACATTTTACCTATAAGTAGTGTACTAAGTCATTAAATATGTATTCCCTCTGCATAAGAAGTTAACCAACAGAGGAATTTAAATTTATGTTGACAAAACGGGGGCTATTCTTCAAGTGATTTGCTTCAGTTAGTTTTTACATACAAAAATAAATCCTCCCTCATGGGACATTTTATCATACTAATGCTTAGAACTGTTTAAGTGATTAGAAATGTAAAAAGTGGAGACTTTTCTGAATACAAACATATACAATACAAACAACATTTGTGAACTGGTAAAAACCCACATGTGCACAGACACTGACTTCAATATTTAAATGCTCTTAATTCCTTTGAAGCTCTATTAACATCTTTCATCCACTCAATGTTATTTTACCATTAGAGGAAGCAACAATAGTGCACTTAAATATGACTATGAAGATAGGAAGCAAAGTGCAATATCAGATAAACATTCCATCCTTAGGGAGCAAGTACAACGGCTCCTTCTTAAAAACTAGTATTGCAGCTCTGATAAACATGCTACTTAAGTGGATACCAGCTATATAATCATTGATGCAGGGAAATCTGCATCACAAACTGAAGTGAAGCTAATAGAGGTGGGTAGTCTTTACAGGCTTCATTGACAATGAAACAGCACATATTCCTTGTTTCCACTGAGGAAACAGTGAGCTTCCAAAAGCTCAACTATTACCGAACACTCGAGGAAAATTTAGGTTGGAGAGTTGTTTCCTTCCAATAAACTGGAAATGGGCTCTGAGGAGAGCTATTACTTGTTTTTTTGCCATTACTGACCAACACTAGTAATTGAAGCCTTTTAAGATAAATGGATTTGCTATGAACACCTGTTGTTTCTTACAATTGCCAGCTTCTTCTCTCCTGTACTTAAAGTTGCACAACATCTCAACCAGCTCAGCATTTGGGAGGAAATATAAACATGCTATCACTTACTAACAGAGCACCAAAATGGTTGTGTTGGCTCAGCCAGCCACGCATAACCACACCACATTCACTTTATCTTCATCGTACACTTTTTTCTAACTTGCTTAAACTGACAGTATGCAGAAATTAGCGAGTTCACTACAGTTACCTATTCCAAGATTTTTGACAAGTGTATACAGCTGTATGAATGAAAAAGTTTTTAAATTTGAGGAAGAGCGAGGACAATGTAATTAAAGTACTCTATATGCCACATTGTAAAATTTAGCATAAGTTTAGTTTCAGTTGGTTTTTGAAATTTATGAATAGTTCATGTTTAGAGTGTATTTTTGAGTGGAATTAAGTACCTGGGACAGGATTAACCTTGTCAAGTTTCTAGTTTTGCCTGGTTTAGCGTTTCCAGTAACCTTAAACTAGCATGGTAAGAACCTTGCATGGGCTTAAATTTTAAGACTTATATAGAATTAAAAATTACAAAGAACTTTCAATAACCCACATTACAGCAGATATTCATCTCAGTGCATTTCCTAATAACTAATTTACAGGTAACAGAGCCAGCCTGGGTAGCAGTATGGTAATATTAAAAGCTATTGCCAATCACACACTTGCTTATCATGCACTGAATAAGATGATATAATCTTTGACATACATACAAGATTTAATAACTAATCACTTTGTGTGGCCCAGCCAATAACATTACATTTGAACAGTAATTTCTTCTACCCTTATGAGATTTTAACCTATCAAGAGTGATCCATTGGCTCAGTTACATTAGTAATTCCTGCATCTTGACTATCCATCTCCTCAAGCTCCTCAACAGAATTTCCCTTTTGTGCTTTAGACCTTGCAGGGAAAGTTGTTCCCACAGAATTCACCATGTTACCATCAGTTGATTCAGTATTCAAGTGTTCAGTACCACCTGGTGCAGAAAACGATTCGGGTAAGCCAGCCTGAAAGCTCCCAGTTTTAGCAGTTGAACTCACTGCCTCTACTTTTCTTTGAGATAGCTCAACTGATGCTGACTGCTCTGTATTCTGATCCCGCAAATGTCTATCCATTGAAGCCTGAATAGAAGAGACCATTTCCTGCAACTTTTTTCTCTGTGCCTCAATCAAAGTAGGATCAAGCTGCCTGCTGTCTCTCATTGTCACAACTCCAGGAGCTATTCGGATAAGCTCACTGTTACCAGAAGCAGCTGTGAATACAGAAGGCTCAATTTTAACAGGACTGAAGTCCGTTTCTGTGCTATGCTTTCTTAAAAGTGGTGTTTCCCTGGCTCTTTGATCATGTTGTTGACTACTAGATGCAGTTCCTAGGGAATGGCCCTTTCCTTGAAATGCAGTTATGTTATGTAGTTGTTCAGATTTCTTTTTCACTACTCCACCACTACCCAGCTTCAGCATTCCATGCGAAGGACTTGCTTCCCTGCTCCTTGAAGTAGCTTCTGCTCGCACTTGACTTAAGGCCTCTTTAACTAAGTCTTCAACATCAGGACCAATAGGAAAGTGCCCAGCAGCATCCACACACAGCTCTAACCGATCTTCTGCTGCATTGTACACAAAGTTTTTACCAGGCAGATGTGGAAAAGTACAGTGCTTGCCATCCGCCAAACCTACAAAGACAGAAAAAGTTATTCAAAATGCTAGCATATATTAAGATGTGCTCAGAATATACAGTAATTACTGTATTTAAAATTATTGCATCAGAAATGCAAAAACAAAAACAAACTTTTTACTGTTGGAGAAAAACAATTTAGGCTTTTGCAGTTCTAANATCTAAAGAGCAGAACAGTACATTTCAAATCACTGTACATCTGGAGAAGTCTTGTTTAAGACCTCTTCAATACTGGTTAAAATTTCAGTGTGCACACTTGCAGTTAAACCTATAGAAGTTCGTATTTGCTGTTTCTTGTCTTCTCGGAGAGAAAGTGTTGCTGGATAAACAAAATGGCTGAAGCTTACTATGCTTAGTAGCCCTAGAGATTTTAAGTATTAACCTTTACAAAATAAACATGAGATATATTTTTGATCAGCTGTTTGTTTCATTATTCTACTTATGAGTTGACAGATCTGCTAAAATTGAGAGCTCGCTAGGCAAATTTAAGTTCCGAAGCCACTCTGTGTCAAAAAAGGGAACAGTTTTCCAGTTTTTTGTTTTAATCACAAAGGACAAAATAACTCTTTCAACTCTGTCCCATACAGACTGTGGTATAAGCAGTAAGGTATCACTTTAGTGAAAATAGCTTTCTGTGAGTTAAAAGCTATCTGCAGAAGAAAACTTGGCTGCCACAAGTCACTTCAGTTCTATCAGCTATGAAATGAGAACAACAACAACAACAACACACGACTAAAAAAATAACATGCAGGGAATAGGTATATTCATGGGATTTTCCTCATATTCTCTTATAATTCATCAAGAAAAGACACCAGAAATTACATAGATGGGAAGAAAGATGACACCCAAGTCCTTTTTCTATGTTATCAAATGCAATGCAGTCAAAACAAGTATTCTAGACATCAATAAAAAGGTCACTCAAATAATATGAAGTGTTATTAAACAGTTTTTATACTAGTGATCCAAGTGATCAATCTCATTCAGCCTCCATAGCTTCCAATTCACACTCCTACAGCTGCAGAGAAGCTACAGATGAGATTTTCTTTATTGTGAGAACTGCAGACACACAGCTCCTTTCTTTATATATCCATGGGAACTGATAACCAACCAGCCAAAACACACTACAGAACAAAATTTAACACCAAACACCTGTCTAAGCCTGAAGAACAAAATTTAACTACATAATTTACCAGCTCAACCTTCACTTGCAGAAGAGAGTGCTGTGTTTCTACGATAGACCAAAACTGCCTTTGAAAATGCGATCCTGAAATCTGAATGAGATCTCAAACAAGATCTGCTAAATCAAATTTCAATTGATTAACAGTAACTATGCTTGATGGAAAGCTTTGCTCCAAATGTTCAGTATAATAGTTGCATTAACTAAAATATTACAAATATGTAAGGAGCTTCTTTATGTGAAAAAAACTGTTGCACAGTAGTTGTTTGATGTGGAAATTCAGTAGTTCATAAAATGCTAAAATCATACAAGTATGTTAATGCCGAAATTGTAATTCTACCTTCTAAGATAGGAGGTAAAATACTTGCACATACGAAAATGCAATAATGGTCAAATATAGAATGCCATCTCCCCCAGCCTTAGTTCTTACATTGCTACTTGGCAAAAATAACTTTTAAGCCAGGCATTTTCTGTGAGTTAATGGCCAGCTGGGTTAAAATCTCTTGCATTCACTTCAGGCTCTCAGCTCCAGCTAGTCATTACTCAGTCCAGAATGTCCTTTCCATCAGGCATCGTTTAAGCTAATTCACTTGCCACAAACAATACATCAGTCTTCACTGTACAAGCATAATAAAAGGAAGAAAACTAAAATGAAGCAGATCTGCTGTAAGACACTTGCATGCCTATTCTATTACCTAGACTAATAATTCAGTGAGAGGTAGCACACTTTGAGCATACTACACATTTTAATTACTGTAAATGTAAAAGAGATGATGTGGTAAAACATTTGTTTCCAGAAATAACGAAGGTTAAGTTGATAAAGCTGCTTAAGAAGAAAATCAAACAGTAAGAAAGCAGCAAAGGAAGCATTATAGATGAAACCACAAGCGCTAAGCTATTAATACAAAGACTTCAACAAGAAAATAAACTTTAAATGAGAGAAAATAACTCAATATAAGCAATTACATGCTTTATAAAGAAGCAGACATTATTCTTGTAGGCGGTATTTTTAAAGCCATCTAAAGTCAAATACACTTGAATTGCTTGCTTGGTTATTCCACACATAGTCCAAGATGAGATATTTATCAACACAATAAGAGGGTGGGTAGCTTTGCTTTTGAAAAACAATCTTAGGAATATCAAAAACAAATTTAACCATTTAAATTTAAAGCATACAGTAACCCTGTATAAAATACCTACTAAGAAGCACACTAGAAAGATGAGCTCCTTGTTCAGCAAGTGTTTTAAAGTATAATAGAAATAGGTCCTATGGTTTTCTCTTTCTTTGATATTTCCAGTAGGAGAAAAAAAAAAACACAGCTGACATTGAAGTTGTTTGTACAAGTCAGGAAGTTTAAATGGAATGGTATGGTTATAGAGAAAATTTCAGGAAAAAAAACATTTAAGCTGATTGAACTAGTCTTAATCTGACTCCCCAGTCTTACAAGAGGCTCTGAGTATAAGGAGTTGTACAATATTATGAAAATTAAAGATATAACATGCTAATAAAATAAAGGTATATTTATGCTTACAAGTGGCTCAATCCCAATTTACAATTTTAAAGGTTTGAAAACATACAAAGGAAGGGAGAAAAATAAAAACAAAAAATACCTGTGGTTTTCTTCATTATGCTGTAGAATACTCCACCCTGCTGAAACAACTGAGGAAGCCCCTTTGCATAAGACCAAACATCTTCTCCTGTAAAAATCAAACACAATCATTAAACACCACTATTTTAACATTATTGACAATGGCTGAAAAACTTAACTCCTTTAATTAAAAGCTGAATCGTCACTCTCTTAAATGCAATTAAGAATTTGAATTCTTGGAAATTTGTAGAACAGGAACCCAGGACACAGCAACTTTCAGGAAAACATACCACAGTCTGCAGTCAAATACCCTATGTGTTCTAGTACAAAGGTTTCCAAATTTGATTTGATCCAAGCTACAGCTTCTGGTTCTTCGCCAGGCTGCAGACCCAAGTCTCCCCTCCCCTCCTATCACACGCTTACACTAGGAAATGACTGACACTCTTCCAAAATTCAAGCACAAATGCTTGCACATTAAAACCTCAGTTCTATATCCCTACGCCTTTCCCAAAACCAGCTCTCAATTTCACAGCTGCCATACAGTAGAATTCATACTGTAGCTGCAACACAAACCTCCACACAGGCAGCTGGGCAGAAGCTGTGTCCGTGCCTTGCTCTTCTTGAGACTTAGAAGTGAAATACCAACGCCAGGGCCCCAGCAGCCCTGTGTAGCTGGCATTTTTCAAAGATGCCAGAAATGGCATTGAAATGTGACAACTTCAAAATGCTGCTGAGAGTTTAAAAAAACAAAACAAAACAACCCCACCACCACCCTAGACTACGTAAGGAACGTAAAGAACAGAGAAACTGGGTTACAATGACAGTATCAAAGCACCTGCTAAACCAGTTAAGAATGCATTTTTACCTGTGCTCTGCTCCTCATTTAGCCAACCGCTCACCTGCTTCGTAGAAGTGACGTGGTGTAGCTGAGAAAGTAGCGCAAACAAAAAGCACGAACAAGTTCCATTCTCCTGATGCAGAAACAACTACTGGGTAATTTATGTTTTCCTTTAAAAAAAAGAATGCTTTTCCCCATTTCATATCAAACCTTCAGGGGAAGTATTGAGATACTTTAAATAGAAATTCCACCCTTCTTTAGGCATTAAAATCGCAACAACCATTTCTCTCAATTTTCTATTAAAATTGGACAATGTAAATCATCAACTAAAATAAGTTAACTAGATACGCTTACTACGTGGAATAGAGATAGCTGGAATGTGTAAGGCTGCAAAATATTACCCACCAATATTTCTTTGTCTGCTCTTACAAGCAAAATAAAAATAAAAAGTCATCTTTAGTAGCTTACACGTACTGAACATACTGAATAAAGCCTTCCTTCTGTTTCCTCACTGCATAACCTACAAGGTACCTGCAGCTACTGTGCTATCGCACCCACCTCTGGTAAGAGAACAGTTGACCATCACGACAGTGGCATTAAGTGCTACCTTATGCTCTGAAAGCCCTCATGCCATTCTCCAGCTTCCGTCTCCCTTCCCTGCCAGGCAGGGGACTCTGTTCACTCCCCTGCTTATCTGCGTTCCCCCCAAGAATGATTCTGCCTTTCACCTCTCCACTCCAGGAGTTACTCAAGTCCCCATTCTCTGTAATAAGGAACAGCACATCTTCATGTTTTCTCTTTAGACATTTTAAAGAAAGGAGCCCTACATAATCCAATTCATTGTAAATGCATTCCATTAAATCACAGACAGTGTTTCATTCCATTCATTTGCACATCAAGCTCATGGATTTAACTGAGCACTAAATTGACAGACTGGTCTGGTCAACAGACATTCGCTTCCCAGAAAGAAAATCCAGGAAACAAGCCACCTACTATTCTTTCTTATTCTCCATGATCTACTGAAGCGGGATGTCTTGTCTTTTGACTTTATCCTGATAACTCCCATCTACAGACTTGCTTGTAAGTTGGAAGCTCCTTTCCAGCTCTCACTGACCCCACAAAAAAAAAAAAATTTCAAAGGAGCATTCTCTTTGCCTCCCCACTACTGCCACAGCTTCCCCTCTTTTTCAAACAGCTGCACGGAGGGAAGGAAATCACTGCTGGTAATACTTTTCATACTTTTCCTATTTCAAGAGGGGCTCATTGCTATCCTGTATCCGTATTCTTATTCTCATTTACATTTTGAAATGTACATCTCGCTGTACAATGGCTCCAGATCATCACTGCTGTGGCTCTTCATTTTCCCCCAAGCAGCAGCAACCTGAAGTCTTCCTGTTGGTTTAAATACAGCCCACAGGAATCAAAATAACCACTACACTGATAAGTAATAAAAAAGTCTTCAGTCTGCTGAAGCCTGGGGAAGCCACAGCCAGCAGCCACACAGTGGTTGACTCTATTTAAGGACTCCGACGCTGCTGCATTTAGCAGTCCATTCTTATTTGAAGGGTTCCCACCCCTTCCACAAGACCGCCACACGGCTTTTACTAAAAAGTCCAGTTTTACAGATTAGCGGCATTCCCCAAGGAATGATTCCGATGCATGCTTTTTCAAGCCTTGCACCAGAGAAGCATCTTTGTTTAGACAGCCTTTTATGCAATACTAGCAAGGACTACATGCACAAAAGTATGGAGAGCAGGGCTCACAAAACAAAAGCATCAGCCACTGAAAGAAACACAAAAAGAACTATGCTGTTTTGATAAAGAGATCTCAAATTGGAACACCAAAAATAACCCAAACAATTGCAGCTGGACTTTCCCAGACTGGAGTAACTACTGTGGATGATCGAACTAAACTATGTTTGAGGTCTGCACATTTTTGTTCCCGGTTGGGTTTCACCGTTTGTTTTGATTTTGTCTACAATGGGAGTAAGATGTTTGCAGGTCACAAGTTAATTTGGGTGATCATTTAGTTAGATTAAAAACTCCCTCAAGACACTGTATTTATCGAAGAGATGACTCCCACTACAGTACATGCTCCCTCAGACCAGACTTCAGCCCCTCAACGTGAAGGTATGGCAGCAAACGAAGACTAGCCTACGCACAAGCACGCCTCGTGCACTGCTAAAAAGAGCAGGTGCAGACTAACCTATGCCAGTGGAAGCCCAAGATGGTCACTTCGTACAGCAGAGAAGTGCAAAACAAACGAAAAGCTCAGCTGATAAACACAAGTTACAGGCAACTACAGCTGGCTTTAAAACACTGTTTAAATCCAAGCAAATCCTGGTACCAGTTCGTACATTTAATTTAAACCTGGCTATTTTGATTTTACTGACAAATTTATCACAGCAAAACAAACCAACCAAAATAGATCCATACTTGGCTCAAACATATCTACAGTGGTTTTGCCTGGGTGTAACTAAATCAGTTTAAAAATATAACATTTTAACTACGTTAATGTGAAATTAAAATTCCTTTAGTCATTTCCTTATAGAACTGTGTGTTTTGAGCTAAATAAAAATAGGGAAGTAAGCTTTACAAAAAAATCATACATAATATGCTAAGTAGTCCAGAAATTACAGTATCTAATTTCCCAAGGCTTATTTTTAAATTATATACATAAAAATTAAATAACATAGTCTAAAATTTTAAGGAGTTAACTAGCTGAGACCAGAAAAGAAAAATCCTAGTAACTGAAATGGGAAAGAAGCATCAGTTCAGCCAAGAGGAGACTCTGAACGCAATAAAATCTTCTAAGCATCCAGACTGAATAAGTCTGGATCTTTGAAGACAAACTATGGGCACTGGGGAGGAAAAAAAAAACAAAGAAAAAGAAGAAAAAAAGTTTGTCTGGTCCACAGACCTACTTCAACAGCATCTCTCCTCTACATGTTCTAATCTGACCACGTTAGATGAATACTTTTAACAAAAATGAGTTACAGCAAGAGCATGCAGCATAAGCTGATTTTCAAAGCTTTGCAGCACTGTTCTTCAACGGTACAGAAACGTAGCGGAGAAACACTGAGGTTTCTCATCCCAGAAAGGCAGAATACACCACCCTGAGGAACTGGCACCTGAACCCTATTAAGAAAGTGCAAGGACTTAGGAAATTTCTTAGGGTTTGTTTCCCCACTGAAAAATAACAATTGAAGTAGCCAACTGTCTAGATTTTTCCCACAAGTATTGTTGAAGGAAAATGAAGCCTTGATGCAAAAAGTGACTACATAAAAATAGCACCTTATTCAATAGCTGCATAAGTTGTTATAACTGGTTGGTTTATCGTTTGCTGCCACTTTTAGTTCTATTAGTAACGCAAAATGGATACAGTCAGGGAAGGGTGAGGTAAATTCTATTCTAACCTGTGCTTCACAAGCGGAATCTCACAGCAATGAGAGTCAAAGACAAAAATTGATTCTTGAATATAAGGTCAGCTCACACTTCATAGATAAGTACATGTAAAAAGTAAGACACCTTAAGTCACTAAGATACTTTTAAAGCAGCTCAGTCTTGAAAATGTAGTTGTTGGTTTACAAAAAAAAAAACTCTCTCTCTTGAAAATAGGAAAACGCTCCTAAGTTTCATCGTCAAATCAAGAAAGCTTTTAAACCTAGCCTTTTTCTGCACTTTGAAACCGCAGTATAAATGTCAGTGTGATGAGGTGGCAAATGGTTCAGCATGCTATCTTGCCAGAGATTTGGGAGTAAACAATCAGGCTTGGAAAAAATCAAAGTTCTGCATTATGAACTTCTGACATATCACTCTGTGATTATGTAATGGTTTTGTTTCTAAAACATCACATGTTTTAGCCACCCCAAATCCCTCCAGCAGAAAGGAAGAAGAAAAAAGAAAATATGCAAACATTACTATTCAACTTGTTCATACAGCTAAATAATAATTATTGTTCTGCTTCCTGTCAATAAACAGTAAGAACTGTGAAAGTTAATGAAGAAAAGTCATTTCAATGTAGCACACTCATACATGCTGTGGAGAAGGGAAAAAAAAAAAAAAGGAAAGAAAAAAAAAGCTAGCCCAAGAAAATCTGTCTTTTGTCAGTCACTATATTAACATATTTAGTTATTTGAAGAGACTGACACATGAATGAAGGCGCAAATATCCTAAGTCCAAATATGAAAATAAAAACCACAGGCACCTGAGAAAAGTTCATTTGTCTTGAATTATTAACAGTCATTTACATGAGTGACAATTTATCAGCATAGCTTTGCCACCTTATGTCTACATTCGGGGTTCAAATGCACCTTTAGCTTCTTTCAGTTTCTCCTCTGTTGGCATTCTGAAATAATACTTTTCACAGTTCCTTAAAAAAACAGATCTTCATGTAAAATTAGCAGATTAGCTAAGGAGACAAACGTTGTATTGATTTGCTTAAACCAACAAAACTCCCTGTGGGGAGAAACGCTAGGACTTCACCCTAATACAAAGCTGAGAATTTAGTCTTCAAGCTTCTGATGAGCAGGCAGTCAACATCCCCCCCCACCCCCGTTCTGCTCTGAATTTATTTCCTGTAACCTGAGGGAGATGTAGGAAGAGAGAGAATGTAGCTCACACACACACATCAGATGTGCTTGATGAGACATTGGAAAAACAAAGAGAGAGCACAGGTACAGGGACAGACAGGAAAGGAAATACATCAACTCCTAAACAGCAATTTTAAAAAGAGGACTTCATAGCAGAGAATGAACAAGCATCTCATGTATACATTTTAAAAAGTCACAACACCCTAAAAATCACTGACAGCATGTTAACTGTTCTCCTAATAGAACAATAAAGACACTCCATGGTTAGAGCAAAAAAATTAGATGTACATAATTGCATTTTGTAAAATTGTATCTTCTACTTAAAAACCACAATTTTAAAAACAACTTGAAGCCAGCCTTACCCATTAGCGTTGCTAGAAGACACAGCGAGTACATCTCTTTATCAACCTGCTCTTGCAGTTCCTTCGATGAGATTTTACTAGTCACAGCAACATCTTCGTGTTTCACGGCATGGGCTGAGTGTGCTGCAGTAGACTGGCTGCTTTCCTCCTTACCTTTCAGGATTTCTATGGCAATTCTGTCACCATGCTGCAAAGGCACAGGTTCATTTTCCATGCCTTCTTTGGGAGGCAGAAGCTCTTTAGGAGGAAAACCATAGCGAATACATTGCAGATATGGAGGAATATTAAATTCTCTAGCTATGCTTTCCTGTAGTTCCAAGAAAGTGGTGGTACACTTCAGGGTAAGCATTGACTGCCTCCCATCATTTGTTGTTATGCGAATTTTCTTTTCTTTTGTAGATGTTGGAGAATATGGGGTTTTTGTTGGCGTAGCAGGTGCAGATGAAGGCCCCTCACGAACAGCCCCTGGAGAAACAGTCCTAGGTTGCCCTTTATGCTCTTGTTTTAATTTTTCACTTTTCCGTTTTTGCATCACAGAAGCCTGGTCTGCAATGTTCTGCTGAATAGTTCTTTCAGTTTTGCTCATATTTAACTCCTCCTTGTGCAAAGTTTTTGTCTTCTGACCAGTCAAAATAATTTTGGTTGGAAGTTGAGACTCTAACTCTTGTCCTTGCTGTACCTCATCAGTTCTTTGGGCATGAGCACCGTCAATATTTACAGGGGTATAATCATCAGGGTTCTTTTTGGCAGTTTGATGCAATATTGTGTTGACAACTTTCTGAACAAGAATCTCACTACCAAACTCACCAGGGAAGTGTTTGGTAACAAGCTTCATGGCAACATCATACACATTGCTGTTCAAAGAGGTGTCACTTTCGTACTGGAACCAATAGACTGTCTCTCTCACCACTCTTCCACCCCACTCTAGAGTAATAGGAAACGCTTCAGGGAGATTATCATATTCTTTACCTTCCCAGTAGTGCTTGAATCCACAGCCACATTTGCCACCTGTAGACCTGGTATTAGTTCTGTCTCCATCCAAATATGAAACAGATCCATCTTCTTTGACACGACGCACTAAGTTACCATGACACCAGTTACAAGCAGTCAAACTACTCAGGCTGTAGTCTGGTACCAGCACATCCTTTGCGGGGTTATAAGAACACACCAAACTGTTCAGGGGAAAACTGTAATTTTTGTCAGGCCTTAGTTGACCGTGGGTACTTTTTGCCAGGTTATACAACTTCCCCCCCGGAGCCAGCCACTCTGGAGGCACATGATGCTCTGAAAGGGCCCCACAGATTAGGCATCTGTGAAGGCGGTTGTCCATCACTGCTTTTTTGGCAGCCGCAGTGACTTCTTCAGGCTGGACTCCTATGACACCGGTCCTTCTGTAGAAATACTGATGCACATCAGCTACAAGACTGGGATGAATACCGTGTTTACTCATGAAAACCTCCTCCATTGCAGCAACTAGCCTCATCAAGTACTTATCTTGCAAACTTCTGTCTCCTCCAATAACACAACCACCGTCCTCCTCTAACTTGATGTACTTTTTGATGAGGTCTTGAGGAACTCCCCAGGCTTTAGGAAGGAGCTTCCTAGGCAGTTTAGGTAAAGCAGCACCTTTTATTCCAACTAGAGGAATATAATGGTTACGTCCTGAACTACTCCACGCAATGCAGATCGGCTTGTTCAACATGCCATCTTTTCCCATACATTTTTCTAAGGGTACCAGACCAGGGAGGAACGTCGCCGAATAATCTCCGGAGCTTCGCATTCCACTCAGTGAGTCTAACAGGATGATAGGCCGGTGAAGCACATTGGCCAGGCCAAAGATGTGAATATTCCTAAGGCCCATCGGCACACCTTCTGGAGGAACAAACAACGGGTCACATTCGTTGATGATGTCCTCCCACTCGGCTGCATCAATAAAATCGTGGAAGAGCGCCTTGTAGTGACTCAGATTTTCCTCAAAATGCTTCTTCAGATTCTCTCGCAGAGCATGCCAGAACAGTTCCCTGCCAACAAGCGCCCGCGAGACCGCATGGACCAGGCAGTGGCCATCTCCATCCACATGGACAGGAATGAGGCACTCCTGACTGTTGTTGGCCTTCTTGATGTCTTCCAGAGTGTCATGCAGGTAGATGAGGCTGCCAGAGCGGTCCTTGCCATAGCCGATGGTTTCAACATGCTCTGGCTCGATGAGGAAGGCGCGGTCACCCAGGAGGGAGCAGTCAAAGATGTCTCCCTGGTTCATCTCCGTGAGGAGCTTGGCTTTGCCCGTCTGCTTGTCCATGCCGTAGCGGGCCAGGATGGGAGCCAGGAGCTTGCAGTGGTAGTTGGAGAGGCCCATGACTTTGACGAGCTCGGTGTTCCTGCGGGGCGGCCCGGCGCCGCTGACGCCCAGCAGCGCGTTTCGCAGCAGGTTGTGCAGCACCAGGTCGGGGTCCGTCACCTCCTCCACGGCCAGCAGCTGCCGCTGCTCGTGGCGCTGCCCGCAGTCCGTGCACTCGATGCTGCCGCTGCTCTGCGGCCCGTGGGCCGGGAAGAAGAGCCGCGCCTGGCATTTGGGGTCGGGGCAGGTGCCCGAGAAGATGCGCCGGTCCCGCTTCTTGGCGGCGGCCGGCGGCGGCGGCTGCGGCTGCTGCTGAGGAGACGGCGGCGGCGGCGGCGGCGGCGGCTGCTGAGGCTGGGACATCGCTCCGCTCCGGCCGGGCTTCACCCCCACCCGCGCTCCTCCGCCCTCACAGGCTCATCCCCTTCGCCCCGGCTGACGACCGGCGCCCGACAGAAGCGGCCGCCGGCCCCCATCCACCGAGCGCCCTCCCGCTGCCGCTCCTCGCCCGCTGCCCACCCCGTCTGCCCCCCCGGCCAACGCGGAAGCCGCCGGCACCGCCGCTCGCCGCCTCTCCGCCGCCTTGGCCGTTGCCCGCAACGCAACGGCCTCTCGCACTTCCACGCTGACGGCGCAGGCGCGGCGCCGCGAGGGCGTTTGGGAACGGTAGTCCTCCCCGACACCAAGGCCCGGCGCGGGGAAGGGAGCGGGGCGGGCGCGGAGACTACACGGGCCGTCATGCAGCGCGGCGGGGGGAGGGAGAGGGAGGGGCGAGCGGCGCCGGCTGCACCGCCCCGCGGGGCTTCTGGGAGTTGTAGTCTTCTCCCGGGTGGGCCGCGGAGGAGGGCAGCCGAAAGGGACACACTTAGGAGGCTCTGCGAGCGCTTGTTGCGCTTCCTGTTGTGGGAAGGGCCCTGTGGTGTGTTTAGGGCGGCAGCCACGCTTGCACATTCCCCCTCTGCCCCCAGCCTGCCCGCCTCGCAGCACGAACACCCAGGCGAGGCTCCCTGCCCTGTCACCTGTCCCCCTCTCGGCCCTGGGCAGGCACCGGGGAGCGACGCCGCCCAGCGCAGGGGGCTCCGCGCCACCGTTGGGCCTCGTCCCCCAGCGGGTCTTGTCCTCGGCTCTGGTTCCCATCCCCTCACAGCCCTGGCTCCAACAGGTTGTCGCGGATTGGGGCTGGCAGCGAGGGGCACAAAAGGCAGCCGGGCCTGGCAAGATGGTGGGGCCCAGCCATCACCTCACCGCTGCGGCCCGTGGGTACGGTGCTTTCACACCAGTGGGCAGCTCAGTGCCATGACGCTCTCTCACTCCCCCTCCTCAAAGGAACAGCGGGAGACGATACGGTGAAAAAAGGCTCAAGGGTGGAGATCAGGACAGGGAGATCACTCTCCAATTACCATCACAGGCAAAACAGACTCAACATAGGGAGATTAATATAATCTATTACTATCACTAGCAGAATAGAGCAGTGAGAAACTGAAAGCAAACTACAAACACCTTCCCCCCAGCCACCTTCTTCTACCTCCTCCCCCCGAGCGGTGCAGGGGAACGGGGAATGGGGGCTGCGCTCAGCCCATATCGCTTCGTCTCCACCACTCCTTCGTGGTCACTCTCTGTTCCCCTGCTCCAGCGTGGGGTCCCTCCCACGGGATGCCGTCCTTCCCGAACGGGTCCTGCGTGGGCTTCCCACAGGCTGCAGCTCTTCAAGAGCTGCTCCAACATGGGTCCGTACCATGGGGTCCATCCTTCAGGAGCAAACTGCTCCAGCATGGGTCCCCCACGGGTGGCAGCTCCCACCAGATCACCTGCTCCTGCGTGGGCTCCTCTCCATGGACCGCAGGGGAACTTCTGCTCCGGCGCCTGGAGCACCTCCTGCCCTCCTTCTTCACTGACCTTGGTGTCTGCAGGGCTGCTCCTCACTCCTTTCTCTCCCAGCTGCTGTTGCACAGCAGTTTTTTTTCCCTTTCTTAAATCTGCTCCCAGAGAGGCACAACCAGCATCGCTCACTGGCTCAGCTCTGGCCAGCGGTGGGTCCCTTTTGGAGCCGGCTGGAGCTGGCTCTGATCTGACATGGGGCAGCTTCTGGAATCTTCTCACAGAAGCCACCCCTGCAGCCCCCCTGCTACCAAAGCCTTGCCATGTAAGCCCAATACAGAGAGTGAGCCCTGTGGGCTTCCCGGCCATGGAGGTTTCCAACAAGCATCTCTGAAGCCACCTGTCCTCCCTGGCCAAACCCCATGCAGCTACGCCAGGCCCTGCCCCCGGGTGAGCGGTGGCCGTGGAGGTGTGCCCCAGCTGCCCGCTGCTGATAGCGCCTGGGCAAGACATGGGAGGCCTCAGGGGGAGGTGCTAGCACCAGTGATCCCTCCTGCTGGCATCACACGCACAGATAATTAGGGAGCAGACCTTATCGCCAGTGGCCATCTGAAATGGTACTTCACAGGCTGGGAGACAAGTGGCTGGAGAGCAGCTCAGCAGAAAGGGACCCGGGGATGCTGGTTGACAGCAGCATGAGCCAGCAGTGTGCCCTGGCAGCCAAGAGGGCAACCCGCATCTTGGGGTGCATTAAACACAGCACAGCCAGCCGGTCAAAAGAGGTGACTGTCCCGCTATATTTAGTGTTGGTGCGGCCTCACCTTGAACATTGCGTGCAGATCTGGGCTCCACAATATAAAAAGGATATCAAGATACTTGATAGCGTCCAGAGCAGGGCAACAAAGCTGGTAAGAGGGCTGGAGGGCACGTCCCATGAGGAGAGGCAGAGGACACTTGGGTTGTCCAGTCTGGAGAAAAGGAGGCTCAGGGGCGACCTCACTGCTCTGCAGCTTGCTGAGGAGGGGAAGCGCAGAGGGAGGTGCCGGTCGCTGCTCACTGGTAACGATGACAGGATGTGCGGGAACAGCACAGAGCTGCACCGGGGAGGTTCAGGCTGGACATTAGGAAAAATTTCTCTACCATGAGGGTGGTAACACAAACACACCGGAACAGGCTTCCTAGAGAGGTGGCTGATGCCCCACGCCTGTCAGTGTTCAAGAGGCATTTGGGTAATGCCCTTAACAACATGCTTTAACTTTTGGTTAGCCCTGAAGTGTTCAGGCAGTTGGACTTGATCATCTTTGTAGGTCCCTTCCAACTGAACTGTTCTATTCTATTTAAAGTTTCCAACAAAAATGAGAGGGAAAAACATTCACAACTTCCAGCCTAATTCCTGTGGCTGGCAGCACATTCATGCAGAGATCTCAAGAGGGGTTACTCTTAGCTCATGTCTTTTAAGTTCTCTTGAAACCATTCCTGATAGAGATTTATCCTTTAATAAAGGAAGACAAAAGCTGAACTTCTGGAAGACAAGATAGCATCTCTCTGAGGTGGCTACCCTCGATAGCATTGCCGAGTACCAGAGCCACCCAGCCCTACCAATAAAAGGACAAAAATGATGGCTGCCTGCCTCCTCTGTCATCCCAATGCTACAAAATGAACACCTGATGTTAACGTCCCAGGGGCTTATTTATTCTTTACTCACCCAAATGATTTAAAATTAGACAGAGTAGAGAGAATAGAAAATGTGCTTTGCTTGCACTTTCCAATGCAGACAGTGGGTTTCACTTTCATTAATTTGTGAAAAGTAATTTACGCAGCTGACATTTAAATTACAAAGATTCAGATGATTAAAACATACAGAAAAATTCTGTGTGTGTGCTTTATCATGGGCTTTAAGATAAAAAATGTCTCCAGGCCTGGTCCTTTGACAGACTGAGCACTTCCACCTTCCAGCCAAGTCAGTGAAGCTAAGCATGTTCATTACCTCTCAGTTACAATAATTTGTCAAGCATAGAAAATATATGTATGGGTGTAAATATATATATTCCACCGTATAATCTGTTATCTGATCTTTCAAAATCTGGGACAGGTTTGAAGAGGAGAAGGTGAAAATTATGACACAGCTTTTCATTCTTGCCTGCTACTTATTCTTATTTATGTGTATGACAGTAAGGTAGCAGCATTACAAGGTACATAATCCTGCCAATGTGCCTTGTGCTTGGGGATAAATCAGCAGTCTGTGCCCATTCACTCCTTACCCTTCCCTTCATAAGAAACAGGAATGCAGTAAAAATGCAAATAGGGAAGCTGCTGTCCACTGTCAAATGGTATGGGAGCCTCAGAGAATGAAGACCATTCAGTGGGCGTCAGATGGTGACAATCCTGTTGTGACCCGGCCCGTGTTTTGAAGGAATGTCTAAGAGCTTTTCTGACACATTGGCAATCTCTGGAGCAATTCATTTATTCACAAATGGCAAATAAACACTTTTGTCATTGCTTAATACTACTTTATATTAAATAATAGGTAGCACCCTGGTGAAATAATTAGATTTTTTAATGAAAGCACTTGTTAAATTATAACTGGAAAGTCAAAAGCATTTCACCTTCTAATTCCTTACATTAATTTCACTGACAAATGGTATTCAGTAGCGGAATCTAGCTTTTATGGTGACTTGACCCTAATTAACATGCATGTTTTAGATGAGTGACATCTGTAATTATTCTAGCTATATGCAGACTTATCATCACGATCAATTACCCAACCAATTTCTGCAGCTATAAACTTTCATCACAGAATCTTTGATAAAAATCACAATTCTCTGGCAAGCTAATGATTTATGCAAATTAAATGCATATTTATTTACAAGTTGTATACGCTGTATCTGGCAAACAGGATAAGGAAGTTATGCGTTATATGACTGAATACAGGTCATGTAAGTAACTAAACCTTTGAGCAGCCTTAGAGAAAATTCAGGAAATGCAGTATCTGTCTTGCTAGTAGATATCCTGCAGAAGTGTAGTATCGAGTCCTATCAGAGATCACGGCAATAACCACAGCATTTTCACAGGCAATGTGAACAGCAACATCACTGTCAGGAAAAGTAGGGTTGCTTCCTAATCTACCACATACTTGAAGATGACAATTTTTACAAAGTTAAATCTATTTATGATGGCTGAGAAGAGTGATTAATTACCAGCAACAGGATATATCTGAACCCATGCTACTTTGCAGATGAGGACTGAGCACTGCCAGAAGCAACATCCAGGCATTCATTTCAAGTTGAGAATGCAAGGTCTAAAATGTTAAGTTTGGTCTTCACCCAGCGCTGTTCCCACTCTTCCTTGTCCTTCACCCTCAGGGAAGGGGACATCCCCAGGTGGAAGCAATTACTTCTCAGAGGGACTTACTGCTTTGGAAGCTTTTGGAAGAGCAATGGCAGAAGAGACCTGTGAAGGAGTTTCCAGCTAAACAGAAATAAAAGGTTTGTGCAGTGCGCCAAGGACCAGATGATGATGAACTAGAAGATGCTCTATTTTGTCAAGAAGTGAAAATTATTATCAGCCTTCAGCTACAACTGCGTACAAGAACTGCGTGCTCTCCATACCCTGCGTTATGGAGAGAGGACAGCTAACAGCCTGGTGTTACTTTCACCCAACCCCTGGCAGAGCTGATGCTGCTTAGCCTGCAGGCCTAGCGGTTTTGCCTGAACTGGCCCTAAAAGCACCGCACATTTCAGCTTTACACTTGAGAAAGAGGAGAGAGAGGACACAAATGTGAGCTAGAGGGAACATGGGACTATGCATCACAGCCCAAAATGAGTGCAACTTTTTTCTATTTTGATACGACACCCTAGTGTCTAAAAAGAATGGGTAGTACTTAACGGTGTCGTAAGTACTCTTAGTACTAGCTGTCCACAAAGAGCCAGCGCTGGTTGCCTCAGCGCACAGAGCAGCTCCAAGCCCCATGCAGTGTGAACTCTTGTATTTATTGCTCTTGTTAAACCAATTCTGCCATCCCGACCTGGACTGCCTGTACTTTGTTGCTGTTCACTGTGGCAGGCGTTACTAATAACCTGAGTGCTGACAACCACGTTAACTGCAGTGTGCCAAAGGTGCTGCTCACAGCCCTTCTTCGCTTCCTTGTCCTCAGGGGCAAGGTGCAGGCGAGCACAGCACTCCGGAAGGACAGGAATCACCAGTGAGCAACTTCTGTTCAGCGTTCATAAAGGTTTGGGTTAATTAATGGTAAGCTGATGGTGGTTAGAAAACAGCACCTGACTTTTTGTGAGGAGCTGGGTCGGTAGTTCTTGACCTGGATTCATCCAACAGAATAACCTCCATATCCCTCTTCTACATCTCCTGATGACTTCCAAATTGAGAAACTCTTTTCTTCAGTGCTTTCACAGATCCACAGCCTCAACTGCTGCCATTGCAACAGGTTCTGCACTTCATGCCACTAGTAGATGCACCTTGTCAACACTGATGGCATTCCTACATACAAGGCCGAACTTGGGCCACTCAAAATGTGGTAGGTGTGTTAGCAAAACACAAGCATGCTAGGAAAACAACATGCCAAAGAGAAGTATGACACAAATGTTCTAATTCTAATGCTAATTACAGCTATCCAAATTACCTGCTCAAACGCTTTGCTGCTGCAAAGTCAAGTTCCCAGCGTTTGTTCAGGTACAGCCTGGTCCAGTAACAGCAACGCTGCAGCTGCCTCCCTTCTTCCTTCCTGTTCAGAGCAAGCGCAACCTCTGCATGCAAGAGAGCTCCTCAATGGCTGCACTGTTTCGCTTGCCTTTTATTTTTTTTTTAACCTAGGTTTTTCTTTTGTTTCTTGGATCAAAATCTGGTTCCTAGGCCCCATCTTGCAAACCAATTTGATTGATTCTGCATGCAAACTCCTTTGCAAAATTAAGGCTCCACATTTTTTATCCTGAAATATCTCTTTGAGACTCATTGCCAGCGTTAAAGGAGACAATTAACAAAATTGATTCATCAGAACAGACAGTGTCCAGCAACCATCAATAGAAAATCAATCTTTAGGGCACTCAACCATTAAAAAAGAGGAGAATGTAAGTGTTATTAGCTTAGATGTGTAACCTGATTACATGGAAATCTCAATGGTGATTACTGTGAATATTTATCTGCTTTCCATAGTGCTCTGTCAAATACATATTGAAGGAATGGTGCAATCCCATTATACTAAAAGATTAATGCCTCAAAACAAAAGAGGTTGAGCAGCTAACACACTCACTGCCATATTGATTTGTATGCTCACAGAGAATGTACAGTCACTGTGTTAAAGGTTTACTTAAATCTATATGACATTCATGTGTATTTATGTGTCCCAATGTATTGTCCAGTCATTAGTGAAATTATCTGCAAATGCCCAGTTTAGAAGATTCAAATGAACAGCCGTGTCCAGTATAGAAGAATTCCAAAGTGGAGGATGTAAATGGGTGGCACAGACAAGGAGTGCTTCTTATAGAGAACACATGGCAATCACACCTGGCTTGTGATTGTGCTCAAATACGGAAGTTTTTGACAGGTTGAGAGCCTGCATTTTTCAGATTTGAAGACATAGGAGAGAACCAAGTACACAAGTATGAAATGGTGGGAGTGGATCAGCTGGTTGGAAACAAAAACAAAGCTACTCTATCCTCAGATTTTCTCCTGAGGATTTTAATCTAGATGTTGTTACAGTTCGAATATAAACTAGAGGTACTCTTTACACTGATTTATTGCACTGTCCTTTAGCAACTAACATGCACAGATGCACTTACCACCAGCAGCAAGGTGTTGTAATAGTTAGACATATTATAGATATATATAGATAGATATCTCAAAAGATTCTTAGTCTGTTTTACATTTCTAAGTTGTGAAAAAAGGAGGTTTGCAAAAACAAGGAAATGTGACCCTACTACTGAGCAGGAATTGCTTTGAGGAGAAACTTTTCTTGAATCCCATTCACAGTAACAATGATGTATCATCTATTTTAAAAAGTTACAGCTTTTTGGCCTTTGAGAAGTATTGATTTACTTTGGGCCATAAAATAATTTGCTTGTATCATGGAAGAACAAATGCATAAGGTGATTTTCAAGTAACTCTTGTCCTTCACTAACTTTTCTAGTAAAAGCAACAAAAAGACAAATTGCTCCTGGAGACTTTGCAAGTTTCTGATCTGTATTATTATTATTTCCATAAAAGTATGGATGGTATTTATCTCTTTAAGTACAATGCTGATAGCCTGAATCCAAAGCTACATACCCTTACTCATGTGGGACAGTGCTGAAACCCTCTCCTGTGCTGTTTTGCTGGATTCAGTTGTGGCAGTAGGTGTCAGCAGAAGCTCACCAAGGGAACCTTCCCACCCATCCCAGAACTGCCACGCTGCACGGGTGATGCATTAGGGCTATAAGGTACAACTGCATTGCCTTATCTGACTAATCCACTACAGAAAAATAGAGGGTCCGAGTGCTGAACATCCTAGATGATTGTATACAACTGAGCAAACGAGCAGGACATACTGCAAGTCAAGCTTTGCTTGCACACCAAGGTTCATTCACATAGCAGACGTGGTAGGGTCATTCACAAGAAACACAATGATGCAGCAGAACATTGCTTGTTGAAGAACATTGCACGCTGAGAACATGAGTACCTGCTCTGAGGTCCAGGACATCTGCTCAAATAACAACAGCAACAGCATGGAGGCAAAGAGAAAGCATAGGAAAGGTCTCAGTATGGTATGACTTTTCCATACACTGCTGCATAACGATGATTCAGTGGATATAATTTTAAGGGGAGGATTTCAAATAAAATCATACTAAGGTCCTTCATTACCAACAAGTTCACTACTCAAATTAACAGATACATGCTGGTAAATGCGTCCCACTATAATGCAGTGGGAGAAAGCTGGCTAACAGGTAGAAAGTTTGAGAGAGATTCTGTTGATACAGAAGATAAGTAAGATATCCTATAGGGAAGGCTTTCTAGATTGGGCTCTAAGCAAATCTAGCTGAGTGTAAAAAGTAGCAAGCAAGTTGTACAACTGTTCATGAAACTGCAAGAGAGGTAGATAAAGACAATGGACTTCGGTAAAACATCACTGAAACTCTCCACATTGCTAGATAAGATTTCATGGAAAGAAAGTACAAGTGAAAAATAATTCTGAAAAATCAGTTGGTTACACGTGCACAAACCATCCTGATCCAAAGCATAGCAAAGTACAGAAAAATCAGCTTGGTTAAAGAATGGCATTGACCTGAAAACTCAAAAAAGAACCGTACAAACAAACAAACAAAACAAAAACAAAACAAAACAAAAACACCCTAAATCAAATTGCCAAGTAGAAAACCATCACGGTCAAAAAAAAAAATCCCCCCCAAAAAAGACAAAGTAGAAAGCAAGGCACAAATACGAGGATATAAGGAGGACATTATGCAAAAACATTATCAGTATGAGGACGGTTGACAATGCCAGTCCGAAATGGCAACGTATTTTCTCTCAGTAGCAGGTCACATACGCGAGAAGTGATAGCTGTTTTATCTGGACATTCATGTACTTTGGTATGGTCTCACATGACACTTCATAATCAGGCCAGCAGAAAATGCACAGATCGGATGCTGCTGTCCCAGCTCGAAAAGCCACGATTATAGCACACTTACGTAACCAGCAGAGCAGCTGGTCACCACCAAACTGTAAGAGCGTATCAAAACGAGGGTATGCAGGCATCTGTCCCCAGTCTGTTCATTAATTACATGCAAGATTACACATGTTAAACTTGGGGAAAACACTAAGCTGGAAAGAGTTGCAAGCACTTTGAGGGAGAAATTTATAGTTCATAATGATCTTGACAAGCCAGGGAAATAAATAGGTTTAGAAATCAGCTGATAGAACACTTTAGTCGCACTTAGAATTCCCACAAGATAAGGGAATAAATTTATTGGAACCATTCTTCAGAAAGGATCAGGGTATACAGTGAATCATGCACTGATCATGAGTCAGTCGTGTCATATTGTTATGAAAAAGCAAAGCCTTTTAAAGGCTTTAGTACAAAAGTGTTGCAGGTAGGATAATATGATCAACACAGGGGCACCTGCAGCAAGCGCAGCGTGTTTTGGTACCTCATTTCAAGGAGTATGTGAACCAATGCGGCAAAGTTCAAGCTAGATGAACAAAAAATAATTGTTAAGTCTAGGAAAAAAAAAGATGTGAGAAATAATGGGTGCCCTCATGTAAGCATGCAAGAGCTGGACAACTGCGGCTGGTACCGCACATAGACTGGAGGTAAAAGTCAAGATTTCAGTGAATAAAGAAAAATGGTACAAAATGAGAAGATACAAGAAAGAATATATCTGAGATTATATTGCTTCATGATAAACAATCTGCTCTACCCACACCCCCTTCCTGTCTTTGTATGTGCATCTGTGACTGCAAGGTCCATCCCTCTGGCAGAGAAGAGTTTTGTCCACCTCCTTGTTCATGCTCAGGGTGAACTCTGAAATTCTGGAGAAGACAACAAAAACATGCTGGCTGTGTTGAAAGCTATAAAAAAGGCAAAATGAGAATTTGAGAAAAAGAGACTGAGAGCTCATCTTCTTGTACGTGGGTCAGCAGAGCAGAGAGTTTCAGCTAGTTTTATGATAACCTGCAGATCAAAGAATATTTTGACTGAAGGGTGCTATCCCTCCCAACAGCATTATTCCCAATTCAGCTCTTCCAAAGCTCTTCCCTGGCTCTCTGATGCATTTACCTCCATGAAGGAAAAATGTGATGGGAAGTATCAGACCGGGGACTGCAGAGGCTCAGAGAAGCAGCGGGGTAGTGATGGGGGAGAGATGCACATGGGAACTCTGGTACGGGGACACAGCCAAAGCAGCTTCTGGCAAGGTGAGAAATGGGGGACCCCAGCCCTGCAGAGAGTGAGCCACAGCTGTCCCTCCTCCTTGCTGTGCAATAGATTTCAGGCAGGCTTTTTTATTTTTTTTTCCTTCTCCAGCTGCCTGAGTAAGATGGAGAAGAAAATAGAGGATATGTAGCTGTGCCCAAAACTTTGACTTTCAAGTCTGGGTGTAGGAGAGACCACGGACAGTTTCCCCAAATAACTCTTTAGAAACAGATGCTCTCTGAAAATACTCTGACCTGGAAACATGGTATTTTTACCACTGGTTCAACATTGCTTTAGGTTTATCTAATCCCTATCTTAAATATTGTGCCTCAGTAGCTTTGTAGGACTTCAAATACTTCCAAAACAGACCTTTCGTGAGCAGCTGTCTCCTATCATGTGTGCAAAAGGATTTCTCTTAAACTTCCCGCAGTTTCCACCAGCAAAGGCACTACCTCAGATTCAGGCAGCTGCCGGTGTTTGAAACATGTTCTGCGCAGAGCAGATCCATACACAGGGTGGTCAGCACATCTGGGACACCGGCTTCGTTCTTCCTGCGGGAGCTCTGCAAAAGTTGATTACAAAATAAAGGCTTCTATAATGGACTTATAGCACATTACAGATGCCCGAGCAGTACGTTTTAGCGTTTTAGTGACGTAAATAGCTCTCCTTCACTTGCTCAGTATAGTTATCCTTTCATTGTATACCCATTGTGTTTCACTAAGCTTATTTCTGTGTGCAAGTTTATAAAAAAAAAGATGAGCAACTTCAAGTCTTTCCCAGTTCACCCTACAAAAGAGACTTTACATGTTCCCTTATAGTTCATCTGCATTGCATTACAGCGCAGAAAAATTCACAGAACAAAAAACAGCAAAGATGAGAAACCAGAACAGAACTGAAGAAAAGCAAAACTTTTATTTTACCAGCAGGGCTGAAAAACAGTGCCTGCGTTAATGAAGAGTGACTGTTAAGCAACACTTCTGATTTCTGCATATAAAAAAAAGACTTCGTATGTACAAACTTTATTAACCTCTCCACTTTACTTAGAAGTTTCCTTATAGTCTTCTACTCTTGCCCAATCAAAAGGCTTATTCTCCTCTTCTTTTACAGGCTTTATGCCCCAACTTCTATATTCAGAGAAGTAACACCACCTCCATTAAATCTGTGGTAGGTTTTGAGATTTTATTTCTGGGAAGGCTATTGCCTCATCCTTGGTACTTCCTGATAACTCATGTGAAATGTCTGACACAGGGACTTTCTTGTTCCTCAAAATGACAACTGCAGCTGGAAGGAAAATGAAAAGGGAGAAGAAAAAACAACAACAATAAAACACTTCATTAAATAAATCTGTTTTCTTAGTGAGATTGTTTCTTAAGCTGAAACTTTGGTAAATTAATTCAATTTTAACTTCTTGGAGATTTTCATTGGTATATCACATTTTGTATTCTTTTTCTATACCGTTAAGATTTAATACCCATTCACTTTTATAGAAGTATCTTAAGAAGAAAAGTAGACTTAAGGTTTTACTTAGGGCCTCTAACTTATCATCTCCTTATTTATTACATGTCGTAGTGATTAAAATGTCTATATGTCCTCTCATGTTTGTTTTGCTGTACCTTTTGGTTTTCCATTTGAAGATATCTAGATATAATATGTCTGTAGTGCCCCGTAATATGTGCTACACTGCCTATTTTTCATGATTTTTTTTTTTTTTTGAGAAATAGCATCTTATTCTTGCCTGGATGTTTAAGAACTGCTATTTAATATATTAAAGATAAATAGTTTTATTATTTTAAAATATTTTTTTACTACAGATTTAAAGAATGTACTGTCTTCCATTATTTTAGTTAATTCTGCTTGCAGAGGTTGAATGTTACATGCTGTAGCCATTGTGTTCCATATGACAAACAGTTCATAGCAGTGGGAATCCTGAATGCAAACCACAGGTTCTACTTTGTATGCAAAAATTAAACAGTGGTGTGAACGGATGAACCTTACAGTGTGTCTGTATCAAAAACTGAAGAGCAGTGAACCTTCTGGTCTAATTAACCTTGAACTTAACAGAGAACATACTTAAACATTCAGCAGCAGCACAATATGCCGCAGCAGTTACATGAGAGAATATAACAAAAGAATAAAAAATTTACTTCCTAATTTTTGGAAGGGGGTAGAGAAAATGAAACGTGCTCACTAGTTACCTAGACTGCAGATCCCATGCTTAATTGCTTACCTCTCACCATTTCAGGAAAAAAACTGCACTTACTGTGTTGAAAGCTGCTCCTAGATAGGTGCTAAGCTTCGTGCTTACGTGTCCTGAAATATCACCCCCAAGCTTGGCGGTATCTTCTTCCTACTCAGTCCACTGGTAGTCACCGTCTCTGAGGATTACACTGCTAATGACTGTTATTAAATAACAACCAAGACTTAGAAATGTGTCTCTGTTTACACTTGGGAGGTTGGGCAGCTCACCTGAATACCCCTCTGCGGTAGACTCAAATTCTGCAAAATCTGATCTACATTTGCTTATGACACTGACGAGTACAAACTGAAGTTCAAAAATAAAGCACCCCACAGGGCAGAAAGTGAAACCAAGTGAAACCAGCTTGAAACAGTGACTATGAGAAGGGTGACCTCTGCTCTTGTCTACCTGTTCTGCTTTGGGTGTTGATATGAAACTCAAATGGTAATGCTTTGGAGATGAGGATTTTTTCCTGGAGACACAGTGGGAGTTAGACAAGGATCCCCAGATGCGATCTGCCAACCCAGTTCCAGGAGTTCATTAAAGCACTTCAATGTTTCTTTTTATGTAATATTTGTGTTAAACTTTCATCTTAATTGCTGTAGTACGTTTCAAATGTTCAATAAAACATGTAAGTGTTGTACTACCTTACTGAAGGAAAGTAAATTCAATACCTATACCTTGTAAAATGCTAAGCTTATTAGAAATATTAATAGTTAGCTAGCCCCTGAAGACAAATTTTATCATTCCTTCAGGAGCTAAGCTCTGAAAAAATGGGAATTTGTGTGCCTGAAGATAGGAACCTCTTAATGAACATGGATTTAGTGGCAGATGAATGCCATGTCACAAGGAGCCTATCTTATGATATGTAATCATTGATTTACTTCCTTGATGTACTTGTGATAACCTTGCTCATCTGTGGTTGAGGGGGATCTAGCTGGCCTGAGTGGGCACAGTGTGGTCTGCTGAACAGACAATCCTTGGTGAAAGTTCACTTCCTATAACTTGCTTTCTGCTCCCTTTTTAAAAACTTTGTTACCTTCTTTTATTCCACTTGTCCTTAGTCTCTATTTCTTTTCTCCCTGCTTTGGCTCGAAAGCTCACTATGAGTCTACACTAGCTAACAAACCCTTTGTCTTTGCAATTTTTCCTTCTAAAGTTCAGCCTGCGCTATTGCACAGCTTCTTGGTGTGGGAGGAGGCAAAGTAGGATGTATGGAGGCAGAGTTGCTATGGGGAAAGAAGTGCAAAGGGAAAGAAAGGTGGAGATATGCAAATAGGTGAGGCGACAGAGAATGAAAGAGGGAATAGCAAGCTGGCAGAAGTAATGGTGACCTCGCCAGAGATATTTTTCCCCATCTTGGTGGTTTGGTATCTCACAATAAGGTGGAAAATACATCGTCTCTACAAATACTCAGTTACTGCACGAAGGGTTTACTCTGTCCTCAGCCTGCGTACCAGACTGCTGATGTTGTTATGCTTTCAAAGCAGTATGTCGTCATCACCTGTTTTTTTCTGCATTTTCTCTTTCGGTGTTGCTGGTGCTTCTAGGTGAGCTATTCAGACATTGACCTGCGTGTAGTTAAACAAATCAACCTGTCTGCAAGGATATGTGTAAGAAAACAAATGATGGAGCAAACAGATGGCAGAACAAATGAGACACGTTATTAGCTTTGTTTGCTCAGCAGCAAGGACTGAGACTCACCTTTTACGGATTTCTAGTTTTAGTGCTTCCTACTATAGATGATGTGGCATTAGGAACCCTGAGAGTGTACTTAATGTCCTCACAGGGGAACTCCAGAGCAAAAAGAAAACATGCTGTTCTTACAGTGCAATTACAATAGAAGAAAAGAAAACACTGACTGTAGTGGTGAATAATTTTTGACTTTATTCTTTAATTTTTTTTAAAAGGCTTTCGCCTTAGGCGAAATTTGCTTATAGTGAAAAGAGCTGGTTAAGGTTCTCATTGCTAGCTAGGTCTTGTGCTGTGGCTGTACAGGAAGTGCGACAGGCTGAGTCTCCGGTGCAGAGAACTGCAACTTGGAAGTGAGAGTGAACTCACACTTGTCCAGGGGCTCCACCACCACAGCAACGTCATGAAGTGGCCAAGGCCGCATCTGCAGGTTATGGGCTAGACTGGAAACTTTTTCCCAGGCTGTCCGGAGATTTGCCTTTTTGAAATTGTCCTGAAAACAGTTCTGTGTATGACTGTATTCTAAACAATTACACATGGAAGATAGATCAAGGACGCTCACATGGAGGTCCTGTTAAATGTATGCAAGACTTACCAGAAGCAGAAGGTTACAATGAAGATTAAATGTATTTTGGCTTTCTATGATAAAGGATCTAAATAATCTTGCAATTTTTCACATTTGTGATATTTTGGACCATCAGCACAGTTTTAAAGAAGCTGTCAGTCAGAAAGAGAAATGTTCAACCCAACAGCAATTGTTGAGTCATCTCAAGTTCACAATTCCAGCAAGTGGTGGTAGGCTAAAGAAAAGACAAAGATCAGAGGTGCATTATAGCTGCAGTCAAATGACTGGGCATAATGATAGGCTAAAACAGCATTCCTGCTAAAAACATGTTAGCAAAATCCTTAAATTAAGAGAGCAAAAAGGAAGCTTGCATGAAATCATACCATCTTGACAAGAACTGCTTTTCCTGATATTTCATTAAAGACATATGGCTTTTAGCTGTACCTTTTCATCTCACTCCTTTGCTTATCTGGAAGAGGGGAAGGAAGGAACTATCCAAAATGTACTGAAGGGAGACTGTAAGGTGGTGATCATTATTTTAAGATATATGAGGACATCAGATTAACTGCAGTAGAACATCAGACTGAGCTCCTTGTCTAGGATTCACTTTTGCCCATGCTACAGTCTCTTCTTCCTTGCACCTCAGGATTCGAGAGCTGTTTCCTTTCTCAGTACTCTGCCTTCCTCTTTCTGACACTCAAGAATTTCATCTGTGATACTTCTGTGCTCAGAACAACTCCCTTGTCTCGCGTTCCCTCTCCAAGGTCCTCCTGAAATTCTGCTTGTTTTGTGAAGCCTCCAAGCTGTTACTGTCCTCACAGGAGCACTACATGGGAACCTTGGACATACTCAGAACGATCAGTATGGGTACACAGAAGTTTTCTGAGGCAGGATTGCTCAAATTAAGGGTGGGACTTTTTGCGGTAGGGGGCTGCATCCTGTGGAACTATGTGGAGAAGAAGGTGTGGCAGGAAGCACAGAAAAAGCAGCCAGAAAAGAAAACAACAAATGTTGCTTGAGACAAACCGATAGCCTAATTTTACCACATCCTGCTGTGAGAAATGAACGCAGATAGCGACTATCGAAGAAAAAAGAAGCAAAATAATGCCAAGAAGACAGAGGGGGGGAGGAGGAGATGCTTTTAAACATTTCCTACTGAGATTTGCAGGCCAGGCGTTTCAGACTGTCAGCGTCATACATTTTATCATAGAATCACAGAATGGCTTGGGTTGGAAGGGACCTTAAAGATCATCTGGTTCCAAGCCCCTGCCATGGGCAGGGATGCCACCCACTAGACCAGGTTGCCCAGGGCCGCATCCCACCTGGCCTTGAACACCTCCAGGGATGGGGCATCCACAGCTTCTCTGGGCACCCTGTTCCAGTGCCTCCCCACCCTCTAAGTGAAGAATTTCTTCCTTACATCTAATCTAAACCTCCCCTCTTTCAGTTTAAAGCTGTTACCCGTTGTCCTGTCACTACACTCCCTGGTGAAGAGTCCTTCCCGAGGGATTGCCTCCCTTTTCTTCTAAAAGAGCCGGTAACATGCCTCTAACCTCTCGTCCCTGCACCCACCCACCCACTCGGACTCGCTTTTGCTGGCCAGACGAAGCACGGCCATCAGAAACCCACGGCAGCTCCGCACGGCAGCTCCGGTTTAAGTCAGGCCGTGCCCGCGGCAAGGCCGGCGGCGCGGCTCCCTC
>VXAL01006840.1:16831-33030 GCA_013399475.1 Chauna torquata | reverse complement strand
GGGTGGCGGGCCGGGCGGGGGGCTCTGTCGCGTCCCCTCCGCGCCCCGGCGGGCTCAGAGACGGCCGGACCCCAGGGGATTCAGCGGCCCGGGCGCGCTTTTCCTGCCTCCGGCGCTGGATGTTTTGGAGCTGCTGCAGCCCGGAGGTGTACGCGGGCTGCAGGCAGCACTCGTGCCTGGGAGGCGTTCTGGGCTCGCCCTTCCGAGCCTCCTGCAGGGGCAGCGGCCGGAACCGTGCGCGCAAAAGCGCCGGGCCGCGGGGGCGTGAGGCTCCGCTCGCGCGGATCCAGTTACAGACTGGGGGCAAAGTGCTCTCGGATGAATAACCAGACAAAAATGGAGAAACTTCTGGTGGTTTTTTTTTTTTTTTCCCCAGTTGCTGGATGTGTAGCNCTACGTTTGTAAAAAAAAAAAAAAAAAAGTTGCAAAGTCATCCTGCATTTCACGTTCTCCTTTCGGCTGTTCTTTATTTCCGCCCTTCGCCAGCAGCCTTACTCGCTCCTGCTAGTATTCTTGCACTTTTGGTGTGTTGGTATCTGTAAGCGTGCTGTTCCTATGCTTTATTCTGCTTGACTGGCTGCGTTTGGGAGGCTTTAGTCTGTGGGCTGCAGCTATGGCCAACACCAAGTTCCATTTCAGTTCCACTACTGAAATCCGTACAAACAGTGATGCTAAGCTGGAAGCAGATGTTCAGGAGGTAAGTGGCTTGTACATTTAGAGCGGCTGAAGGAGTCCGTTTCCAGAAGCCCTTTTCCAGCCCCTCGGAGGAGCGGCGAGACCCTGTTGCTCTGTGTTGGCCTTGTGCCGCGTGGGCAGCGAGTGCAGTTCAGCTCTGCGGTCTCTGCGCCAGAAAGGTGAGGACCAGCACTGCCTCTCCATCCCTTTAAACGCCTTAAATGTGAGAAAAGGTTGGAGGCAAGGGGGAAATGAAAGCAGTGTTTCTTCCTCCTGTGCAGGAGGAGTTGCACCCTATCTGTACTTTCTGCATAGAGCTCTTACGGAAAAGGTAAAATCCTGACACAAACTCAGAGGACTTGTACTGGGGGAGGAACTAGTGGCGCTTGAAGGAATACCATGCGGCATTCACCTGCACGATTTGGTATTTGCAGGACGTCTGTGGCTCGGTTCTTCCGTGAGCATTGGTCCTCTGTGCTTCTTGACTTCCCCTTGGAGAGGCGTACGTGGTCCTGCAGAGCTTGTTTGTGTCTGAACTCTGCCAGGCTCTGTCGACTTGACTTTCCCTTAATTTTTGGGAGTGTATGAAGAGCATGAATGCGCACTTGTTGGCAGCAAAAAACAGTTAGCAGTCTCTGTATTCCTGTCTAATAAGTGCTACAGCTTCTTCATTATGTGCTCTGAGCACTAAAACAGCATCGAAATGTATATTGGACACTCAAAATAGATGCCGACAGCCCTTCTGTTTAAGTTTCTTTCATATTACTCTATTAAAATCAGTATCTATTGTTATCTTAAAAGAGGATTAAGCATTCCTTGAGGAGAATGAGAGCTGTCAGGACTGGTGTGTACATAGGCTACATCCAGCGTATTGCAAGACTCGTAATGCATTGGATTTGTTCTGAGGGGATCTTCACTTTGATACTCGGCATATTGTTGCTTTTCATTATTGCTATCTGCATTTTTATTCTCTAAGGATAGGTGGCTTTCGAAGAAGCCTCACAAGCTGGATGTTCACATCTCATTGAGGAGAGGTCTTCGAACGACCCACAAGGGACATCAGTTGGGTGGTTTCTAGCCCATTCTGCTGTAATCTGCTTAAAAAATAAAATATCGCAGGGAGCTAGTAGTTCAAGTTTTAAGACGTGGGCACTTTAAAGTTACTAGTCTGTTCATTTTTTGACTTGTTTGAAGTCAATCCTCAAGTAGGTGGATAATTTGACTGTAATGGCGTGTCTTTAAAATAGTGATTGCTGGTTTTTAATATGCAGAATTATTTCAACCTAGGTAGCTGGATTGGCTGCCTGCCTCCGAAGCTGACTTGACCCAGCAACAAGGCATTTCAATAGAATATGCTGAATTCCAAAAATAAAGTGTATTAAATAAAATGTCACAGGTATTAGCAAATAAAAATAGATGCATAGCAACTCTTGTCTCCCCTGGGATTTAGGATTTAGGATGGAAATCATCTGTCATTTCATAATGCCATGCATGCTAATTGCAGGTTCAGGGTAATCATCACTGTATAAGAGAGTATGTCAGATCTTATTTTCCATCCCATCCATACAGGATAAGCTTCTAATAAGCTCTGATCCTTCAGCCACATCCACACAATAGCACTTTCTTGGGTTATCCTGCCTATATCCCAGATCGTTTTCCAGATGGTTTCGGTTTTATAATTTGCATGCAAGCAGTAGGGCATTTTTGTCCCATGGATACCAGGCATTTTATACAGAAATGCCCAGCATTTCTGCATGTAAATCAAGGTCAGATTAGATATATTTGTAGCTGTAAATGAATATTTATTTTTGGCTAATTTGGCATTTAGAAAAATGTTATTTTTATGAGTGGGCATTTCCCAAAAGCAAAGTCAGTGTTGGTTGTTCTTGTGACTTCACTTTTGGATGCTTATAAGCCATTGAACACTTAAACTGCTATGATTTTTTCTGTAGACCAAGGACCTAGAAACTGGCATAAGTAATCTATGTATTTATATAGACTGAGCTGTAGTAAAGCAATATGTTGTTTTTATTTGAAGTTAGCACTTCGAATGTTTGTTTTGAAGAGTTCATTTTGTTCTAGTTTGAGTAGTATCCATATGCTAAAATAACCTGCAAAGCAAACACGTACGCTTTCCAAAGTAGAACTGAAGGGCCTGAGAATACTGTGAAATTACTTTAAAACATGTTAATCGGGTTCTTCCTTACATTCCTAATTCTCAAACAAACATTGTATACCCAAGTCTTCCAAACCACCTAACACAGTGTCTGCCTGACTCTGAAACTGTCTTAAACGTAGTGCATCTCCCTGTTTAAGCAGAAAGTTGTTAAGCGCCTTATCTAGAGCTGGTGTAGTTGAGCATCAAAGCTCTTAGGAGATCAAGAAACTAGGACACCTGGCAAGCGTGCTGTAAACATGCACGCTGATAGGATCAGTTGTATAGGCTTTCTTTTTAAAACATCGCCAGAAGAGGAACCAGTGCTCACCTTTCCATAATAAGCTGCTGAGGTGGGACTCCTTAAGGGTAGGCTGTGTGCTGGTAGTCAAAACCTGGGCTCCTGGTCCCTATGCCCAAGGGGTTCAAACCTACGTCTTCCCCCACCTCCACAGCTGTTGCATAGGCTGAAGTAAGTGAGTGGGAGGCATACTTCTACCCTTGTGTTTAACCTGGGCCATCTCATGGAAGATGCTGCAAGTTGCCAGAGGCTGAAATGAGGGAGCACCAGCAGGAACCTGACCCTGTTGCAGAGCTGCTCTGTGTGCTTTCCTGGGAGGAGGGCTGGGATGCCACGTCTCGCAGGGCTTGGTTGCTGATGATACGACTGTTACCAGAGGTAGGAATTTCCACATCCTCCATGTTTCAAGAGAAGAGTAACACTTGACTAGTTGATCTAGGAGAAAACTGGACTCAGGAGAAAAATGGACTCTGGAGTAGGTGGTAACAACTGTTTGTAGTCCTGACTTAGGAGTTTAAGCTCTGAAGCTGAAGTGGGGACAGCGTTCAGTGTTTCCTACCAGGAAGCCCCGTCTCCAGTGCAGACATCTCCATCCAGAGTCCCCTCTCTCTTGTGACGTGTCTATGGGGTGATAGGTGCCAGCCTGTCACCTGTTGTGCAGGTGCTTAGTCTTGTCATAACTGATCTCATCCACAGACTTGGGTGGCTACAACCTGACCTGTAACTGTGTTGAGAAGCTTCTTCCACAGCCTTTAGCACAAGGAGGAACAGGAAGAAATAAGGTTGTATCTTCACGTGGTCTTTTCACTTGGGTCTTTAAGATGCACATCATCTGACAAGGAGAGGGAAATTCCTTATTCTGTGATACTTGAAATGCTTTGTTTTGCTAGGACAGTGTTTCTTTGTTTTAGGGCAGGAAAGGACCTGGTTGTTGGGGGAAGTGTGGATAAGAAACATTGGTATCTACATATGTTTCAAAGCTCCTTTATTCAAAGAGATACCACATCTTATTTTTGGCAGTCTTGTCTGAAATTGCGAGGGTGACTGGCAGCCTGCTGGCGCTAACTGCCTTGCCAAGTACTGTTGCAAAATATTGCCACTGTAGAAGTTGTGTAACTTTATAGACCATTACATTTTTCTTGGAGTAAAGTAAATCAAAGGGGTACCAGCTTCCGACACTGTGATGTGCCACTTAAGCGGAGGTGGATCTCAGCTGAGAAACATGACACATCGCCAGCTGATTGCAAGGCACCCAGCACACTGCTCTGCTGCTGCCTTCTCTTCTAGTTCTTCCAATCTGTGTTCCTTCAATGGTACTTCTGCATCTGTTGTTCATTGTGGTGAAGTAACTGAGGACAGAAAACTACTTCAAACTCTTTCACTGTATTTTTAAATGCAAAATATTTTGGAGCAGGCTTCAGACAAAGGAATGCTTTACCTCTGATTCTGGACTCAGCGTTGGTAACATCGTAGGTATGTCAAAATGGATTTGCGGTGTCCCATGGAGCTACACTTCATATTTGAGTATTTATAGAACTACTGTAGAATTGAAGTCACTCCCATGTATTTATATTTATCTAAATAATATAGGATGCAAAATCTGTTATCTAAATATATGCATGCCAGTTTTTTAGGTCTTACAACTTTTCTGTTTGCTGTTAAAACATGGCACCAGTTGGAAACAGTTCTTATTTTTCAGAAACTACCTTGATGGTTATTTCACAGCTTTGCATCATTAAAATCTTTGCTGAAATTATTATTTTAATGAGAAGTTGTGTTTGGGGGACTTGTGAGCTTTATTGTTCTGTGATATTGCCGATAACATTGCATTATAGTGAGATTTCTGGATTCAAACAGGGAAGATGCGCTAAAGGTGTAAGTGATGCTCAGGGCTAAATGTCTTGGATCATGCAGTTACTCAGGTTAGAAGGAACGTTGGGAGGTGTGAGTGCAACCGCCTGCTCAAAACAGGGTTAACACTGACCTCAGATGAGGTTGCACAGGGCTGTCAAGCTGGGTTTTGAAAGCCTCCAAAGACAGAGACTCCACAGCCCCTCTGGGCAACCTGTTCAAGTGGTCAGTTATCCTTACAGTGATCTAACCCCCCAGTGTTTATATCTAGTTGGAGCCTCCACGTTTCCATTTAATACTCTTGTGTTTTGCTTTCATGCAATGCCCCTCAGTCTGTCTTCTTGGTAACCTTCTCCGAGGTATTGGGAGGCTGCTATTAGGTCCCCCTGAAGCCTCCTCCTCTTGAGGCTAAATGAGTCCAGTTGCTTCAGACTTACCTCCTAGGGCAAGTGCTGGAGCCCTTGACTGTCTGTCTGTCTTCTGAGCTCTTTCATTCACCATGTAGTTTCTGTTGAAGTGCAGGAATGTTGGACATATGTATTTAAATACTGATGTGCTGGGTCCACAATAGTCGAACAGAACAACTGTGTATTTAGACCATGACAGTTGAGGTTGATACTCTTTTTTTAGTGGTATCTTAGCGTTAGGTTTTTATGAACTGGGATCACTGTCAAGCACTTAAATGTATTTAATCCTAAGTTTACTAAACAAGAAAGGACTGAGCATTCAGAAAATGAATACTTTTACTTAAATGCTCTGGAATTTCCAGTTTATGTTATGTGTTTTGCTTTAATGTTGGAAGGAGCATGGAATAGGGATAGGAGGTAATTAAAGAAAAAAAATCACTTTTGGATGGGATTTAACCATACCTTGCAAAAGGAAGATGGATTAAGCCTGGAAGTTTGGAATGCTATCAAACACTACTAAATGGAGAAATTTTAGAACCGTTCAGAAATAAAAGCTACCTGGCAAAAGTACCCAGGCTGTCAAGTGCCTGAAGACAAGTACATCAAAGAACTGGGAGACTTCTGCTTCCTTGCTGCAAAGTAGTAGTGATGCATCTTCATTATATTTAAAATGTTTTCTGTTTTCTTTGGAATTGCTGGGTCTAACAACTCTTTTCTGCCATACTTCTGTGTACAGAGCCCTTATTGAAAACATATGAGGTTTCTCTGTGAGGAGACCGCAAAACTGGCCCTTGGTAGTGTCCCTTGAAAAATCACGTGATACTTGGAACAATGTCAGGAAAAATGAGCAATTACATTGTTCTGTCAGGAGACTGTGGCTGATGTGCTCATAAATTTTCAAATGTCTTACTATAAAGTGTTTGTGTCAAGAACAAACGGTCCTATTTCCAGTTATGTTTTACATCTTGTGTATGTGTACACACATATTATATGTAACTCTGAAGGCATACGCTAAATAGATTGGTTGATCTTCACTTTTCTTCAGAATTTTTTGGAGGTTGGCTGCCTTCTTGGTGCTCTTTTCATGTTAACTAATATGTTATGTGGTGAATGAATAGGATTCTTTATAGAATTATCTAAAACCGGGCACTGATTTATTTGAAAACAAAGGGTTTCTTTAGAGCTAAGTTTAAGCTGGCATTGCCATGAATCCTAGAATTATTCTACATTTAAATGAGAGAACAGTGATGCATTTGTACTTGTGCTTTGAACAGCACAGAGCTGTTGACCAGCGATTCAGAGGCTGCTGAGCAAATCTTTCTAAGTTCATTTGCTGAAGTTTCCAGGTCTACTTTTCTCTCCTTAAGCTGATAATGAAAAGCAAAGCTAAAAAGATGTAATAACTTGCATTGATCAATTTGTGTGGAGGTATGCAAATTGTTCTGAAGTGTGATAAAAAAATCTATAGAAATCTGAGTACCCTGTAGCAATTTGAGTGTGTACTTTTTCTCTGTTTTGGTTTGGGGTGTGTGGGACGTACTGTATAGCAGCAAAACAATACCTCACTTGTTTATAAAAAGCTTGGGAAGAAGCAGTGAGAAAGAAGAAAATATTTACAGTAGTTTTCTACCCAATTAAAAATCAGAAGGCAGACCAAAATGAAAGAGTTCATCTACCATCCAAGCCAATTAAAAATAAGTTTTGCTGCTTGGGTTTTAATTTACACATCCAAGGCAATGTAAATATATAGTAGAAGCTTGACTTAACCTCACCAATTCAGAAGACCTTCAGATTTATGATCCATTTGGTTTTGGTTATGGCATCTGGGTGTTTAAGCACGTTTTATGTGAACTGACAGAGGCCATTAGAAATTCATGAACAGCCTTAAAGTGTTAAACTTGTGGAGTACTTCACCAGAATGTGTAAATAATGCCTGTCTTGCAAGCATAGCTCTGCAACATGAGCTGGCTGGGATCCTCAGTGAAGATACTCTTATGTGTTTGATGCCCTCAGACCTTTTTCCTGTTGTTTAATTATCTGGGAATAAAACCAGAATTCTGTAGCTTCTCTCATGTATTAAAAAATATCTAGAATTTCTGTGTAAACATTTCAATTGTATTTGTTGATATTAGTTGAGGTCATCGTTTTTTTCCATGTTTCACGTGTATTTGTTTATAAAGAATTAAAATAGAGGTGGAAAAAGGAATGGCATAACACTTGCAGAATTTTACTCAGAAATGAAAATGCAAACTTGTCAACACGTGCAAAAATCAGTGTAATATTTTGTGTAGGGGCATCACTTGAAACGACCTGAAAGAAATTTTATCATCAGCCACCAAGTCGAAGCCCAGATAATTATTCAGGGAATCATGCTGGATACAGAGGTTAAGAAACCAGACAGTCCTTGATAAGGAATCTGTAGGTGCTGAATATTACAGAAGGTGCGCTGGCCCCTCCTTTGCTACGGAACAACTGCCTCGTAAGGAACAGAGGCTGGCCTTATGTCTCAAAACATAAAGAGCTGTCTTTCAAAGACAGTTAAACACACGCAGGCATGCACACACAGACGTGCACAGTTTCACCCTTCTTGGAAAAAACAAGTTGCATTGAAAATTAAAAATATGTTGACAAGAAATTAGGAACTGGCAGTGAGAAACTGGAACATTCTTTGTCTTGGTGACTGCTTTATGACTTGGGAGCTGTAAGAGATTGATGGCTTCGCTGGTTGGCCTTCTGGTTTGTTTCTGCGATTTTATATGAGTCAGAAAGCCCCTAGACATAGGTCTTCATTTTTTGGGGGGGGAAGCCAGATTATTCCTAATAGTATTTTAAAGCAGATGCAGCTAGTAAATGAAAGTTTTATGCTTGTTTGCTGCAGTTTGTTTACGGGCCTAAAGAAGACATCCATGCTTGTTGCTGCAAAGTACTGAGATCCACCTGACAGTTGAGACAAGCAGTGTTGCTCTGGTCTGCAACAGCTGATCTGTCCCGCTTTGCTCTCTGTGTCATGGATGCCCCTGCTGGTCCCGGGACTCTTCTGGTTTGGCTTGGGGTGAATCCGTGTTACTGTATCAGTTGAGTTCAGAAGCCAGTTTTTGAAGTACGCCATCTGATCCTTTCCACTTACCAGATTTTGGTTCACTTTGCCGAGTGATCCTGGGGAACGTGAACTGGATTCCTTTCAGATGAAGCCAGACTGGAGAATGTTCTGCAGGAGTGCTGCTGGCACATACCCACCACCCCGGGTGCTCTGCCCACAGGACCAGGCTAGAGCTGGCTTTAAGCAAAACCTGCAAATCCTGCCATGCCAGCACAGGTGGGCCTCAACATCAGCTGTCTTCCCTTCAGTGAATGTGCTTTTCTTGCACTGTGTTACTTGCTAAGGCAGACGTTGGAACAAAAACTACAGCAAGAGCAGATGAAAGCACCTGAAACGTGCTTTTTCTTTTGATTTCAGATGCAACCTCGCAAGTAGTTGCTCATGGAAGCATAACACACCACTAAATGGCTCTCCCTGCAAACGGCAGTCTCATTTTTCATCTTTCTTTGCCTCTGTTTCCTGCCTATCGCTTGACTTCCTTCAGTGCTTCCCTTCTCTGTGCTTTCAAACCACTTTTCTTTCCTCTCGCTTCTTGTTTGCCACCATCTCTTTCCTAGAACATTGCTTCCAGCCGTAAGTTTCCAGTCTCAGGAGGTCATCTAAACTGTCTCTGCCCCAAAGGTGAAATCTGTCTTTCATTTAGTGTTTGCCTCAGCTGTTTTTAAAGGTCTTTTCTTGTGGAATCTCTTCTAGTGCTTCACTACCCCCCTTTTTTTTTAAAAATGTTCTTGAATCTCCTCCTCCAGTGTCTAACTTGAGTCGTTACTGTGCTCATTATAAGCTCATTAGGGCTTGTCCTAGCCATGGTTGACTGAAAAAGAGACAATTCCCTTCTTGTCCTAGTAGTCGTCTAAAATAATAGCCATCCCTTATGTGTTTTTCCCCAGTACTAACAACTAGCTTGTCCATTCCACCCCTAAGTCATATTTTCTAGACTACTTTGCATTCTCCTTGCTGTTGCCTAGACCCTTTCTGATGGGTCCATGTCTCTCCTAGGTATTCAGATATGAAGAGAGTGAAGTAGAAAAAAGAAAAAAAGATTTTTGAGTTCAGCAGACGATGCTCAGGCATTGCACTCCAACACTTTCTTTGATACAACAGTGTTTGCCTTTCTTACAACAACTTGGTACTTGTCTCTTGTGATTCACTGTAGCCTGCTGTCATTTTGTTTCTCATCCTGTTTTTGATGTTTCCTGCCTGTGGGCAGTATCTTGTACATAAAATTTCACTCCGTCCTTCCAGATTACTACTCTATCCTGACAATTGTATATTTAACCTTTGTTTCTCACATCCTAAACTATTTATTCTTCCTGCATCTGTAGTTTGAGTGTTATAGTATCTCGAGGCAATTTTGAAGCCTTACTAAAGGAAAGATGTGACATGGTGCTTTCTCTTCTGCCTGTCTGGAAGGCCTGTCAAAGGAAGTTAGCAATGTGATTTAGCGAATCTCTTTTGGCTACTAGTTAAGATTAAGGTGCTGCTAATTCATTTGTTTCGTTTTTTTTTCCCCCCCAAGAATTTGAAGTTAAACTGACTCATTGGGTCTGTAATTTCATTCTGACTAAAGTGAGTGATATGTTTGCTCTTTTCCAGTTTTCTGCTCTAGTACGTTGCTTATCCTTTATGAGTGACCTGTAACTCTTATAGCCCTGAGCTACATCCTAGAAGGAAATTCATCAGGCCAGCCAATTTGTAAATCTCTAATGTGCCTAACATTCTTACCGTTTTTTTGTTGTTGTTTTGTTTACTTGTTTTTCTCCATTGTATGCACATGTGCGCGCACACTCTGCTTCTGAATGTAGGGCAGCAAGGTTTTTCTTGCTCCTAAGTTACAAATATATAATAAGGATTTTTTGTCACTACCTAGTTTTTTTATTTGCATTATAATTCTGTCTTAACCATGCTGATTCTTATACCTATGTACTCCTGCAGATTTTATACTTACTGCTAACAATTTGACCATGTTTACACATTCTGTGTCTGTCCTGAGCTCCTGACAGATCCCAAAACAAAAAAACTAGACAAAAAAGTCTCCTACTACAACTTCTGTGGTTTATTTTTACAGGGCACAAGGAAAGATTATTCTTTTGTATTGTTCCTTGGAGGAAACTGCTGCTTTCTTGTCTCTCTTCTAGTAGTTTCTCTTGTGAGGTGTTCTCTACCTGTGTTGACATTTGCCTTCGTTACATTTATGAGCTCCCTTCCTTGCCTCCCATTTCATGAGTTTTAGTGAGCTTGTCTTCTGAACTGGTTGTTCTCCGTTTGCCGAGAAACAAATCTAAAGGATCTGCTGCTTTCTATATTTTCTTCATTTTTTAATTAAAAAAAAAAAAGATAATTTTGAAATAAAAGAAATGTGGGTCTAAAGGACAACAAAGCTTCATGTTGATTCACAGGCCTTTGTTCCTGATACCACGCAGATATCAGAGTATCATGCGTTGTTAGGTTCCCACTCCAGGCTTTTCTGGTCTGTTTCCAGCTTGTTAACTGTGTGATAACTGGATCGGAGATACCCAACAGATAACTCTGGTGCTGCTAGATATTTTAAAGTGGCTACGTCACTGTTCATACTGACTAGCCCTGCTCGCACAAGTGGCTGGTTCCAGCAGCGCTCCAGAGCCTGCAGGCCGCTGCCTTGTCTTGTCCGTCACTGTTCCTGGTGCCAGTGGATCTACCACAGTGGGAAACCTTGGTTTGAAAATGAAATGAAGAACGGGTGTGCTTTCAGCTGTGCTGTTACTTTGTGTCCCCAGCTCTGGTTGGTAACCCATGCCCATCCATGGTGGGTGCAGATGGCCTTCCACATGTTGATCATCCCACAAAGCTGGGATGCTGCATCCAAGCTCTTCCAACCATGGATTTAGGCCTGTGATTTAGGTCTACTGCTTGTTCCAGCAATGGAAGGCAAAATTTTTAACAAAACCACATCATTAGAGTCAACAGTTCTGTGACTCAAGTGACCTCCGCGATTAAATGCTTCCCATTACTGTTTTCAGAGGGGAACGCAGTACTGCATCCCACTCCAGAAAGAGAAGAAATCTTTCATGCATCCACCTTCAGTGAGAGCAGTGATGCTAGAAGCTTACTGTTGACTTCTTCAAAGCCAGAGTGAGTGAAAAAGGACAGCATGAGCATTCACACCCTGCAACGGGAAGTGAATCCGGGCAGTGTTTCCTTTGAGTTGAAGCTTCAGCACAAAGGGATGGATCTCACCCAAGTCTTAAGAGCTAGGAATGGAAGGATTTTGAAAATTTAAAGGCTTGTTAGGTAGTCTGTTGAGCATGATTAAGAGGGTGTGTGCTAAAATACCTCAGTGTATGTGTAAATTTACATAGTTGTCTTTGTCATGGGCAGCCACCAGGTACTCAAAGCTGCATCAAGTCCACATTATGCTAGATGGGTTGCATAAAATTAGTAAAGATGACCTCTTTCCTGAAGGACCATGCTCTGGCTTTTATTCCTCGCTGGTGAGATGAGACAAGTCACAGCTGCGGTGTGAGAAGGATCCACTTGTACTAATGTCTACAGCCAAATAAGACTTACTGTGATCTTACTGTGATTTTGATGTTAATTTTTTGCAGCCCTTCATATTGTGTATGTAACTGGAGATTAAAATAGTTTTAGCAAACTAATTCCCTGAACATACTGATGCATGCACCCATATACTTGTAGGGAGCTCTGATCTCTCTGGCGTTGGTGAGTTGTCTACCAAAAATTTGTATGTAAACTGGTGGTACTGCCATTGCTCAGCTGTTACACAAATGAGCTATCAAAATTAGGGCTGGGGTGCTTTCAGAAGAAGGTAACAAGTGCAGTTCTTTCTTTGAAATGAGCTGATAGGGATTTTTTTTTCCTAGCTCAATAAAAAGGCTGTCCTTTGCGAGTAATCTTACTCCACTATGGAATAGTGACTAATACCTGACGGGAATTTGGAAGACTCAAGGTCTTTTCCTCATTCTACTGCAAAACCTTTCCATGTGCTTTGGTTGAATCTTTTTGTGTGTGTTGCAGGTACTTTTTTATTGCTGTTTCCATGGTTTACAATGTAGTAGGTTGTAATTTTATTGTTCATTGGAATCTGAACGGGCTTGGCCATGAAAATGCTGCTGCAGGCAAAGAAAATGCTACTTAGTCTATTTATTGGGATTCAGACCTTGGCTTATTAATGTATTCTCCTTAGCCAATATCTGGGATTTTGTTTGTTTTTTTAATCTGACTTCCTTCCACATTTGTGGTATATTCTATGCCAGCATGCTACGGAAGTAACCGCAGACCAGTGTCAGACCTATTTTCTTTTTAAGGCTCTTCAGTAAATTGACTGCTTAACTTTTCAGGTCTGGGCAGAGTATGTAGCAGTATTTGAAAAGTTTATTCTAAAATGTAAAATACAAATCCCATGGTTTATTTGTTCAGAAAATACCAACGTGTTCTCTGAAATAACTTTTTGTTACTCTCTGATTTACCTTCCCTCCTAGTAAATCTGGAACCATCCCTATATATGCGTGCACGTATATGTATATAAACGTTTTTTTCTTCTTACAAAAGAAAATCTCTGTATATTTTTCTCTTTATTGTATAGTAGAGGAGTGGGAGTTAAGCACATTTCCCTGTATGCTCCCTCCTGGCACTACAGGAAGCCATGGGCTGTGCTCTCAGCTTTCCTGGACACACAATAAAACAAAAATATAATCCCACGTAAATTCAATAACTAATCCTCACATCTTCATGTTTTCATACAACAATTCTTGCAACCACACAGGTATAGCTTGACACTGTACCTGCCCACAGTGGTAATGCTTTCAAATTTGCGTTTTCATGAAATGTCTGAAATTCCTTTCTCTTTGGTGTTAGCTTAATGTTTTGTGTGTTCTCTTTTTGTTTTCCTCAGCTTCTGGTCCTTTTGTTAGTTGATAGAAACTCTGCTGTCACTCCATGATCCAATAAAAGTGCTAAGTTGTTCTGGCTTTTGTGACTTGAGGCATCCTTCCCATAAAAAAGATTTTAAAATCTGGTACTAGTTTAACTATGCAAGTTCACAATGAATGCAATAACATGTATATGAAAAGCTTTATGGAGCAATTATGCATGTAAGAACACTGGAGCCAGGAATCAGCAGTATAAACACCACTGTGCTTGCTCTGACTTTTAAAAAATTAACTATTTTTTTCCCTAATTAAGCATTTCTCTTCTCAAAATTAGCCATTATTCTTCTAAGAGTGAGAAACTGAGTGCCGTGTTTTCTGATTTTGAAGGTACATCTGAATCAGTAGTGGAGGCAGATGGGTGAAGGCATGGAAATATCCATGGTTACGCAGACTTCAGCGGAGGTCTATGTTTCTTCCCAAGGGGCTAATACAGAGCATGTGGCTAGGGAAAGGCATGGTAAGGGGCCCATGGCAGGCATGCAAACTGAAAGCACAGGGCAGCCCTAGGGAAGAGATTGCATCGTGGTTTCACAGGTTAATTTTGTCATAGGAACCAACTGCAGTTTCACTGGGGTAGGTAAGAACTGCTTGGCTTGGCATCTGCCCGCCGCCCCCCATTTCCTACCAGAGGTACCAGACCTCTCCGATTCTTGTATGTTATCGACTGTCTGCAGGTAGGCATAAATCAGTGGCAAAGAAAAAACTGGTTAGTGTAGGGCCGGGAGAACCTTATTTACATAAAGGTGAACGATGAAACAGTATTTCTGAAGTGGGTATTTTGAAGGGCTGTTGTTTGCAGTGCTTTATATAAAATGAAAGGTAAGTTTGAATGGGAAGCAATTTGGTGTAGAAATCTGCTAGTGACTCATCCCAACTCTGAGGGGAAGCAGAGCTAGTGTGACATGGATAGATGTTTGAGCACTGGCATGGTATCTGCTTCAGGCTGAAGTTAAATTTTCATCAGTTAATCCAAGAGTGAAATATATTAGCACCCTCCTCCAACACCACTCCTGTTAGCTTTGGTTAGTGTGGTGCATATTCCAGTTTAGGTGTCCTCACCAACACTGCCACTGCATCTAAACAGAGGTTGATTTTTGGTAGTTGCTTGAACATTGTGCAGGTGATGAGCGGCTCCCGTATTTTACTATCAATGCAGTAGCAATATATTTATTGAGTGCTTCAGTTCATGAGATGTAAAACATACTCAGTTTTCATGGCTTTACAAAATTCTTTATCTTGCTTCTAGAACAAAATTGTTCCTTTGCTTAATTGGAAGATTTATAAAAACATCTAATGAATCAAGTTGACATAAAGTAAGATTGCCCTGTAATTACAAAACTTAGGCGTTTTGTTCTTTTGTGTTCTTGTGCAAGCTTAAAATTGTTCTGTCATCCACAAAAATTAATTTGCGCAGTGTTGTTAGAGAAGGCTGTAGTTGGAGTAAGATGTGTTCTTATGTCTTATAGAAGGAAAACAGTAGTTTAGATTTGTGTGCAGGAACATCTTCCTATGAAATGTTTGACTACTTTGAATGACGACTGCAAGCAAATACAATGTCTTTTAAATAATTTGCTTCTTATTGACCCTTTAAAATGGCTGTGCGTACATCAAAGCAAAATGTCAGCAGGTGCAATTTTGTGACGACTTCTCCTACTTAGTATATATAATCTATGCAGTAACCTACAATATCTTGCCCTGTTCTTTATGTTTTCTGTACCACTCAACACCATAATAGCTAACATAAAAAAACTACTGACCTGAAAGATTAAATATTGACATTTTCCTTTTAAAAACTGCATAATGAAATGGTGGTCTTGAGTTAATATTGAGATTAGAGGACTTTACTGAACTTTTAGTTATGTTTCATACTCAGATCTACTTTGTCTCAGGATGAACAATATGCTGTTAACTGGCTTCTGCTAGATTGCTGTGTTATTTCTCATAAAAAGAAAGATATGCTTAGTAGAGTCGAAAAGTTGATCCTCTGTCCTCTGTCCCAGCTTGTTCTTGGACATCCTCCTATATTGTACTGGTTTTAACTGGTGTAAGAGGACAGGATGTATGTATCTTTATATAAATCTATTCCTGAAACTCACTTAATAGTTCAGACCCGTGTAAACACTTGAAACGTTGACCCACAACTCCCAGAACTGAACAAGAGAGCGTTCATGCTTGGAGAACAACAACAACAACAAAAAACAGACTGTGGTTAGTAGGTGGAAATATATATTCTCTGTGGATTGGGAATGGGCTGGGCATCTGACAAACATGAGGAAAACAACTAGGTAAGGAAACAAAGAAAGGACAGAAAATAATAAACTTGTGCAACATTTTGCTTCAATCTCTGTCCTTTTTGGATTATGAGATACAGCATCCTGCTTTGGTAGCGGAGTTTTTAAATTGTTGCTACCCATTTTCTACTCTTGAAGTGATGTGCACCAGTGCTGTAGCAGAATGCATGTGTATTTTGACATAAACAATTTGTTAGAGGTATTAATAGAATAGTAAATCCAAATCTGGTCTGCTCTGTAAATCTTAGGGTGCCTTTAAAGTGCTGCTATTTTGGGAAAAGGCTGAGAGCAAATGAAAATAGGAAAACAACTGTCAAACGAGAAGACCCACGATGCGTCCTTCCTTCTGTCAGAGTAAGGCTTCTGAACCGTGCCGTGCTTGTGTTTATTTCCCAAGGCTCAGTACACCAGGAACTGTGAGAGTAGCTTGAGGGTGGAAAATTTTAGTAACAAGTAAACCTTCTTGATCTCATGCCCACTAGTGAAGGTATTGA
>VXAL01006834.1:335849-352427 GCA_013399475.1 Chauna torquata | reverse complement strand
TGCCCATTTTGTGATTCTGTGATTGGGACTAATGAGATGATCCCAGTTAATAAAATAATAATTTAACAGCAGTGCTAGTAGTTCATAACATAAAACTACTAAGCATACTAAACAAGACACTTTTCACGGTGGTTAGTTTTGGGAGGCAATTTTTATTTTTCTTACTTTGTTTTCTTATTAGCTATGACTAACAAGGCAGCAAAACACAGAAACGGTAGAAAAAAATCTCTTATCTGATACAGGTAGGTACCTGATGTTTTCTGCCCACCCCTCAGACAATAGGAATTAAAAATGCTGGAGCTGGTAAAATTGTTTCTATAGGGCCTAGCAGAACCACATTAATACCCACCCAAAGCCATTTTGTACAGTACATTCTGTACTTATATAAAAGTAAGATGACATGAGTTCTCTACATCACTTTAGCTTTGATTCTTACAGGCATAAAAATTTCTTCTAACACTTCTTCAAGTCCCTGAAAAATCTTAAATTATCAAAAGAATGATGTTATTAACAAGACTTATCTGAGAAAATAAGGAGCTATGCACAGAAAGCTACTGTTCTGTTCCTGTGTGATTTCATCAGCTTGACTAAGATTTAGATTTGTTCTAAACATCTGGACCAATGCTTTTTAGATGCTTAAAGACTGCCATTGCTCTCAAAAGAGATGTAGACAAAGGTCTGATGAAAGCGGAAGGAACGCCTCCAGGGATTCAACTGGGGAATAACGACTACGCTTCCAAGACCAGCAAGTGCTTCTCCAGAGGGAGAGATCCCGTTTTTTCTGACGTAGTTAAAACACACTGCGGTCCAAAGTAAATATAACTGTGGTCTAATGAGGGGAGGTATGCACATTCTCCAATATTTTTTGTTCCAGTGACATTTGTAACCATGGATGCTATGTATTAAGAATAAAGATTTTCTCAGCACTGGTTAGTATATTATTCCTTCCCTTGTATAGCTCATTTCTAGACTAGCTTTCTTCAGATCTCAGTACTGTCCACATGTTTTTACAGCAAATGAAATCATTTTGCCCTATTCACCCCCTAAACAATGGTGGACAGCTGTTTTTTGCTTTATTAATACAAGGAGACAGCTGCCTTTGGATACTGACACAAATGCATTTGGTTATTCTGAAATCTTTGTGTAAGGATATGTAGGATTTATTTAGCCACTCTAGTCTTACACATGCTAAAACATTTTGATGTCGATGTGCTACATATACCTCATCTCTATTTTATTTCTTGGACAATACAATCTATCTTACTTCTAACCAGAGCACAGTACCCTCTTCAAATGCAAAGTGACATTGCTTTAATATTGCCAAATACATCTTTCAACATGGAACAAAAAAAATGTACTGAATGAGAAGCTAGGTTTCACGATTTTTTAGCAAGTTTATCAGGAGCATATCTGCATTTTTTACATACCAATGTATTTACATTCCTCTTCCTCTTCTCCTCGTCGCTTCAACTGGGTGTTCTTTTTAACAGTAACTGGTGGAGGGGCTACTTCTGTCTTTTTTCCTTTCCTTTCTTTTTCAGCTGTCTTGGCACTAGGGGGTTTCTCCTTCTTGCCAAGAAGTTTAGCTTTCTCTTTCCCTCCATCTTTTTCCTTTTTTCGCTCTTCTTCTGCCTGACAAGATGAAGAGACTGAGTTTTCATTGTAGCCTTTGTGAAGAACAAAGGGCAGACTGCTGTAAAATTACTGGATCAACTTATTTATTTGAATATTTTTCCCTCTCAGTGTTATAAAGTTGTTGTGGTGAAGAGGTCTTAAACACTGCTTGTTTTCTTCTAGAACACACCATTCAGTTTATTACATTCTTACTAAATCATAGTGTTAAGACTTCACATTAAAAAGGAACTATGACAGGAAGGTAGACATTATAGCTACAAAATTAATGAAATGTATACTGGTAGAAAGATAAGTAAAGAATCACTGTTCTTCGGTTACTGCCACCACAGTACTGGCATCAGCCAGAAACCTTCCCTGGACTGAAGAAAAACAACAGAAATTGAATTTTTAGTCTTAAGTCTTCAGCATCTCTGTTAACACTCTTGAGTATGGCATAAAATAGTACCAGCACTATTTTGTCTTTGATGTAAATATCTGTCTACTATAAACTAGAACCAAGAGCCTTGTGCTCATTTCACACAGGATATTACTTAGCCATTCTCATTATTTTCTAGCAACTCCTTCTACATAAAGTTCTACTCAGTAATTTAAGAGTAAAGAATGAAAAAAGATGGTGAGAGTATCCCAAAGTCTCACATTATAAATCCAAGAAGCTCAGAATGAGTCTAAAATTAAAATAATCCAAAATATATTAAGGTAAAGGGAGGTGCTGTAAGAGCAAGAAAAACACCATATTTCTACCCAGCAGCATGACTATACACTATGTGAGAATGACATTTAAGTTTTATAAAGCTAAATTAAATACATTAAAAAGTTACTAAATTAACTTACTGCTAGCATCCTGCAGGTCTCACTTTAAAGGCTATTAAATCAATGAAAAAAAGCTCTCCATGCAAATGAGATAGGTCACTTGACTCTACACTGTTGTTTTCCTTACACCCAGCTGGAAAAGTAGACTTTCCAGCTCTAGAAGTTGTGTTTATTTCAAATTCAAAACCAAAATTGAAAATCTTTTCCTTCCTTCACTTCTTCACACATTCCCTTTCTGTACCATTTAGAAATGCCTTCAGTAGATTTTTAAAACTGTTTGTGCTCTAGTATGGGTGATTTTGAACAGTTTTAATTATTTGTTTTCAGATTTATTCCACTTTGGACATTTCAAGCAAAAGATTTTGGTAGTATGAATTTGAATTCTAAGTTGATGAATGCATCAAAACAGATGATACAATCATCAGGCCACAGTGTTTACAATCAGCTTTATTTATTGCACCTGAATCATTTTATGTAATTAAGCCTCAAATAAGCAGAGACTTATCTGAATTTGTCAAGATTCCAACAAAGCACTAGTTGTCCTTAGTACTTCAGGAAGTAAAAGCCTATCCTTTACAGGACTCTTTCCTTTTCCCCCTCAATGTCATATTTCTCATTCCCTACAAGGTGCAGATCTTCGTGGAGTTTTTGCTCTTCCATTAGTTTTACACTCCGTACTTTTGTCATCTTAAACTTTGTATTACATAATCTTACTACCTCACACACTTTTCTAATTATGCAGAAGTGTCTCTGAATAATTCAAATGCATACACTTGTCAATTAATGACAAGCTTCTGCTCCTACTAAAATATGGAAATTTCATAACGGAATTATGGTTTATTTTTGTCTATTCACTTTCTGCTTCTCTTCTACCATTCTCTTTACTGGTGTCTATTCTAAAGAAAAATGGACAGTTATATTAGTTTTCTGAGAATTAATTTGCCAGTAAAGTCCTGGTTTCAACACCTGAGTTGTAAATGGAACGTGTACTGTACAAGCTAGTTGGAAAGGACTGAAATTCTATGGCAGGTAATTTGGAGTTAAAATTCTAAATTAAAAGCCAGCTTCTGTCCATTCTGTACTGCAGAGTGTCCTTATAGCCAAGAGGCCTCCCAACTGACTCTCTGTTTGCCCTTCAGCTGCTCCTCTCATGCTTGTCTGTCACACTTTGATAGATACACAATCCAGTGGAGCAGACAATTTTGTCCAGATTGCTTGGCTAAAACCAAGAAGAAACTATAAGTTCCAGAGATTCTCCTCCCTTCAATACCAACTGTCCTCAGATTCTCCAGGGAAATAAAGTTATACGTACAAGAGTAACCTTACCAAAACAAAGCCTAAGGCTCCATTTTAATACTGAAGTGCCTAATTTTTAAACTTCAAATTTTTGTTTTACTTACCAGCATTAATTGATATCTAAGAGAAAAGCCATTTCTCCTCCATTTGTTATAAACAATCTGCACTTTAGCTTTACCCTTTCAATTCCTTTGCAGACTGAGAATGATTTTTTTTTTTTCCTCAGATTCTTTACATATTTCCTTGGCTTACATTATCACTTGTAAAAGTTCTGCAATTGACTTCAAGACTTCAATGGGACCAGGACACTAATTCATCAACTAGCATTTAATGTTCTTGAGTCTGTGCTATGCTTCCTCCACCAATTATTCCCACAAATAGAATTATTTATAAAGACATTTACAGACTTTTCAACTACACAAAATCCTTGAAACCATTTTCTTCTTGAATCTTTTACATGCACAGACTTCTTAGGTCTCTGTATCATCTCATTTTACAATTTTTATGTCATGTCTTGTAATACTTATAATTTTTGATCATATGAGTAACCTGTTGCAGCAAGTATATGATTTTCTGTTAATGGAGGTCTTCAGCTTTATGAGTATTTGTTGGAAAAGGACTATAATAAAAACTAACTGTTCAGTAAGTTTTTGAAATGTACCACTGACAACTTTTTTCTTAATTACAGTAGTTAGAAAGTAATTAGAGGTCTGATATGATCGTAATTCTGTGCAACGTTGCTGAGATTCCTCCTAGAATACATAAGCAACCTGACTATGGCGGTTTGGAGTTAGTAGTGATGATCTTGGAGAACACGTAGAAGTGAGTTTTGGAAACACTGGAAAAGGACAATGGTGGTACTCACTTCTAAGAAGAGACTTCAAGATATAAACTAGAGAACGTTCAGGGGACAACAACAAGCATAATCAAAATCTAGAAACCATGACTTGTATTTGGGCTTGTTTAGTTAAACATGTAATAAATTTCTGCAAAAGGGGAGGGTAAGAACTGTTCATAGATTCATAGAATGGCTTGGGTTGGAAGGGACCTCAATGATCATCTAGTTCCAACTCCCCTGCCATGGGCAAGGACACCTCCCACCAGATCAGGTTGCTTAAAGTCCCATTCAACCTGGTCTTGAACACACCCAGGGAGGGGACATTCACAGCTTCTCTGGGCAACCTGTTCTAGTGTCTCACCACCCTCACAGTGAAGAATTTCTTCCCAATGTCTAATCTAAATCTACACTCTTTTAGTTTAAAACTGTTACCCCTTATTCTATCACTACACTCCCCGATAAAGAGTCCCTCCCCATCTTTCCTGTAGGCCCCCTTTAAGTACTGGAAGGCCGCTATAAGGTCTCCCTGGAGCCTTCTCTTCTCCAGGCTGAACAACCTCAACTCTCTCAGCTTGTCTTTGTAATAGAGGTGCTCCAGCCCTCTGATCATCCTCGTGGCCCTCCTTTGGACCCCCTCTAACAGATCCATGTCTTTTCTATGCTGTGGACCCCAGAGCTGAATGCTGTACTCCAGGTGGGGGTCTCACAAGAGCACAGTAAAAGGGGGAGAATCACCTGTCTCAACCTGCCAGCTACGCCTCTTTTGATGCAGCCCAGGATATGGCTGGCTTTCTGGGCTGCAAGCATACATTGCTGTCTCACATTGAGTTTTTCATCCACCAATACCCCCAAGTCCTTCTCTGCAGGACTGCTCTCAATCCACTCATTGCTCAGCCTGTATTCATATTTGGGATTGCCCCCACTCAGCCTTGGCCTTGTTGAACTTCATGAGGTTTGCATAGGCCCACCTCTTAAACCTGCCAGGGTCCCTTTGGATGGCATCCCCTCCCTCCAGTATGTGGACCACACTACTCAGCTTGGTGTTGTCTGCAAACTTGCTGAGGGTGCGCTCAATCCCACTGACCATGTCACTGACAAAGATGTTAAATAATACCAGTCACAATACAGACCCCTGGGGGACACCTCTTGTCACTGCTCTCCACCTGGAGATCGAGCTCTTGTCCCCATACACAGTGAGAAATGAAGTAGCAATGGATTTAAACTAGAGCAGGGTTGATGAAGTTAGAAACCTTTTCCAAATACCTATGTTGCAAAGATAGTTAAGCTGTAATACTCATTGCCATAGAAAAGTGAAAGCACATGAGTGGAAAGTTTTAAGAACGGGTTCAACAAACATCTACCAAGAATAGTTTATGTGTATCTCATCCTGCCTTAATGCCAGAGGATGGAATAGATAACTTCTCTAAATTTCTTCCAGAGAAGTGATTAATGACAATAACTTCACAGCGCTGCACTGCACATAGCCCTGATACCTCTCAAGCAATATAACCTCTCCTGCCTTTACTTCAGCAGACATATATCGAGCTGAAGCAAGTTTCTAGCTCTATTTTCTAGTGGTGCTATGACTCAGCTAAGACATTACTACTTTTTACTCAAGCAAAGAGTTCTCAGGCAATATTTTTTCCTTTCTAGTTTTTTTTCCTGTCTCACCTGCATTTGAGTAATTAGGAGCTTCTTCCCGAAAATCTAATTAACTTAAAAATATAAATTTCAATTTAAATTTCTCTTCAATTATGGATACAGGAAGTTAAGCATAAGTAGAAAGCTGAATTTATGCAAATAGCTCTTGCACAGAAGTCGCTTCCTAAAGTTAATTAAGCATCCTCCCTGAGGCATACTGTAGTACCTTCTTTTCAGCTTCCCTTCTCTGAAGGTCCTTCTGTTTAAGACAAAGCAGTTGAAATTTCAATAGCTTTCCAGTTAGTGTTACAGGAATCTCTTCTCCACTGTCCAGAATGGCTTTGGCTACTTCTACTACCTGCAGAGAAAAAAACAAAAATAACTATTACTTGTATGGTTTTAATATTGCACTTGACATATTTTGCATGCAGAAATGATGGGGTATTACTTCACATTGTACAATGTGTGGCTCAAAATGGCCAAGATGCATAGCTATTCTTTGGTTCCAAAGACCTCAAATGAAGTTATACCTGCTATAATGAGATAAAACTAAAGAGAGAAAAATTCTATGATTTATGAAAGGGTCAACAGATATGCAGTTTTTACAGTAAATTGTATTTTTTTTTTTAGGTTTTAAACAAAGAAGCAACATTAAGCAACTACTTATTATTAAATAATAAATTAAAAAGCATTTAACAGATACAAAATCAATGGGAATAGTTTGGAGTACTATTTACAAAGTGACTAGTGTCTGAGGCACCAGCCTTGAATGAAAGATACAAACTTCTTGAAGGGAATTTGAGAGGGTCTGTCTTGGTGAAAATACACCCCCTCTCTGTGTAACGCTGATTCTGTTGGTATGCAGCCTAATTGGGGTGAAATAAGGCTATTGAGTTTTCTTAGGGTGATGACAGCAGCGGGAACATACAGCTGCATTGTCCAGATGTGTGGCATTGACAGGCTGTTTTATGACTATGTTTTTTACAGCTTGTTTCCACTAAATTTCGTACTACACACTAACATCTGGGCCGTTTTCCTTGGAGCCTCATAACCACTTTATTTACTGCGAAAAAAATAAAATAACATAAAAATACCATAAAAAGTTGTTATATGTTTCTTTTCACTTGTGTTGTCTCTGTGTAATAAAGTTCACCTATGTAGGAAGCGCTGTTGAGGAATAATATAACCATAATATTTTCCTACTTTTGTTTTTAAGCAACCATCAGCTTTATTTATAACCATGGGCTGAATTAGGTGTTACTCAAATGTTCTGACATGTTTCTCTTTTCCCCTCTTGGAGCAATTACAGTTGGGCACATATGGTGTCAATTTTGCTGGCTAACATTCAGACAATGAAGCTGCATACTGCATATCACTGAACTGTGTCTTCTCTAATGCAAATGACACCATTAGCTTTGAGATTTCATAGTTTCTTGCCGAGCTTAGAAATTTTCACTTATCAAGTAAAACCTGGGTAAGTAAATACAGCCACTAAAAATGTTTCTCTGAATAAAACAAAGCCAGAATAGAATCCAGACTATTATAAGTCAAATTATTATTTCATACAAATGAAAGCAAAACACAGGAAAAAAAAAAGCTGTTAAAATATAGATTTTTCTGGATCACGTAACAGGGAGACAAAACAAACAAAATATTTGTATTTATAACCCCCCCACCCCCAAACTATCCTGCTCCTTCAACATTAATAAATCTGACAATCTCCTTAACCTACACGTAAGAAAATACATCATGGTTACAATCTGTTTTGCTTTACATCTTTTTTATTCTGAGTAAGACTACTTACTGGTCACTATCTCAACAACCCAACCATACAAGGCTTCTGGAAACACTCCCAGTAACTTCAGAGTCATGGCAGAAAATCAATGACATGTTAAGAACTGACTTAAAAAAATCTCATAGACTGTATGCGCCCTAAAAGCTACTAGCCATTCCAACAAAGAAGAGTCACCCAGAGCTATCTACAGAAAATTTGAGCTCTGAAAGAAAGAGACTTTGGTAGAAATATCACAGCAATTTCCCTTAGAGAAAAAAATTCTCACATAGTTTTTTGCAGTAGTGTTAACAGCCTATGGAAAGAGAAGCTTCCCAATTGCCCAATCTAGACGAGATGCACATTTCTTGACGCACAATAGAGGGGAAATGGAGAGATTCTGGAAGGATTCCTGAAAAGTATATATAGCAACCCAGCCTGATGGCAGTTGCTGATTTATTGTTCATGGAAGAAGGAAGGAATGCTTGGACTCTTACAACCCATTCCTCCTGAGAAATTCAAAGTGCTTTACCAGTTAAATGTAATGCATCATGATTATACCTACTTTGTAGACAGAGAATGCAGAAATTACGAGACTTGTCCAAGGTCTATAGTGAACTGGACAACCCTGTGAGTGGATGGGAAGGAAAATTTTTTTTATGTGAGGTGTTAGAGAGGTATAAACCAAACTCTATTTAACAGGAGTACATTCTACTACCATGGAGTGAGGTCAGACAAATAAGACAAAGAAAAAATGAGCACCCTACACTTGGTAATACAAAGAAAGCAAACAGTTTTTCACACAGCAATGTAAAATCTGCTTCATCCATAAGCAAATAAGAAAAAAAAAATCCTTCATCACTGCTAGTTTAAAGATAGAACATAAATCAATCCACGCAGAGTAGATAAAAGAATTTATTACGCTCATGCAAGTTTTCTTCATTTGTGGCCCTGTGAATTATTCAGGCACCTGGCATAAACAGCTAAGAATCCACAAAGCCTCAATAAAAAAAAAAGCTGAAGACAAAGACTTGGTAGGAGTACAGAAGGAATTTTTTGGGATACTACGAGGTGGAATCATTTCAGATTGGCTATACTTTATCCTGCCAATGATGACCTTTTCCTTATGTGAGAAACCATGGAAACTTGGACAGACAAACTCATTTAGGTAGGGCCTCTTTTCCTTTAAAGGAAGGGGAAACTTCGCATTCCTCACACAGTAGGGGTCACATTTGTGAAGTGCAGAAAGGCTGCAGTGATGCAGTATTTGATCTCATATGGTGGCAGTATGAACCATGCAGAGACTTAGCTGCCTGGTGCAAACGGCATACATTTGAAGCCATTCAAACATTGCATGAGTGATTGTGATATTATACCATTGGCATATGCTGATGTCATTTAGATTGGAGACAGGTCTTAAATGTTTGGAAAACATTTAAAGCCAGAGTCTTCGTGGTATCTTTGAAATGCCTCCTTTTCAGCATACAGAACCATTGTGGGTGCTAAATCAGTGCTAAATCATACTCAGAAAAACATTTGAAGTGATCAAGTGAATTACCAGCTTTCACAGCTTTATCATTACTTGGAAGTGGCTAGCATCACTTGCCATGAACAGTGGTCAGCCCTACTTATCCTACATCCAAGATAAGCTTTCTAAAGCCCCATCTTCCCTCCTGTTCTTGAAACTGTAAGAAATCCAAGCCATCATTTACATGTCAGACTCACATACCTAATGGTTCCTACAAGAAACACAAAGGTCTCTAGAAGAACACCTTAGTAATACAAATCCCTTAATAGCTGACACAGTTCGAGTCAGTTTGAAGCAGGTAATCTATCTTTAACAGGAGAGCCATCAGTCAAGAGGCTATATGGACTACATGTACCAATGAAGCTACTATTTACTGTTCAAATATATTTTGTTGAGTAAGCTAATAAAAGCAGGAAAAATAAGTGATCTTCACTTACAACAATCTGCCATCAGTGTTGTGAATCCCTCACAAGAAGCTGTCAAGACAGACTATGGAATAAAAGCTGCATGTCATACTGAAAAATTACTTCTGTCCAAAGAAGACTTCTGTATGCATAGTATTAAATATTTCTGAATCTAGTGATGTCATTTCATTGACTATAGCATACCATGATATCATTTTGAAAGAATACCACGAAGACCCTGAGCTGACTGAAACAACTTCTTTCGGACCACACCTGCAGTTTGTTGAAAGGTAATTTAGTCTGTACTGTCAGACTATGCCCCTCATTTCACTTTTGCCTCTCGAAGATGTCAAAAGATCACTTGTATAATCATCATTCTTCACTTGTGAATTAAGGACTTACAATTCAATCTGAGCTTAAGGATCATCTAAATCAGTAGATTAACTGCATATCTGAAAAGAGCTCCATATAGAGCTTATGTATCCGCAAGGTAGACCATGAAACTTAAGCCAAATGAGTGAATCGTCTTCATTAATCAATAAAGACTCTACCAACATGTATTCAAGAGAATTTAAAAATTAATAAAAGTAGATTTGACATCTCCTTCTTCCCCTCAGTGTCCCTGTCTAAACCCTAGTTTTCAAACAAACAAACCTGCTAAAATAAGACTAGGATACTTTCACTGTTGAGCAATATTGAGCAAATATGTATGCTGTTCATGTATTAAATATCTGCCTTTCTATTGTGGGAACATTTCTCAAACCAGCAGCGATGGCTGTTTATGCTCTATAAAAATAAGCTGTCACTCATATGAATGAGTCTGTTTTTGCCAAATCACAATATGGCCTGATCTGGTTAGCAGAAACCTAGTTAGAAATATTCATCGTAAGAAAGTCTGTGCTTTAAATTTCTCTCTACAGACGTGCAACCTGAGGGGATCACAGAATCATATAATGGTTTGGGTTGGAAGGGACCTTAAAGACCATCTAGTTCCAACTCCCCTGCCATGGGCAAGGACACCTCCCACCAGATCAGGTTGCTTAAAGTCCCATTCAACCTGGTCTTGAACACACCCAGGGAGGGGACATTCACAGCTTCTCTGGGCAACCTGTTCTAGTGTCTCACCACCCTCACAGTGAAGAATTTCTTCCCAATGTCTAATCTAAATCTACACTCTTTTAGTTTAAAACTGTTACCCCTTATCCTATCACTACACTCCCCGATAAAGAGTCCCTCCCCATCTTTCCTGTAGGCCCCCTTTAAGTACTGGAAGGCCGCTATAAGGTCTCCCTGGAGCCTTCTCTTCTCCAGGCTGAACAACCTCAACTCTCTCAGCTTGTCTTTGTAATAGAGGTGCTCCAGCCCTCTGATCATCCTCGTGGCCCTCCTTTGGACCCCCTCTAACAGATCCATGTCTTTTCTATGCTGTGGACCCCAGAGCTGAATGCTGTACTCCAGGTGGGGGTCTCACAAGAGCACAGTAAAAGGGGGAGAATCACCTGTCTCAACCTGCCAGCTATGCCTCTTTTGATGCAGCCCAGGATATGGCTGGCTTTCTGGGCTGCAAGCATACATTGCTGTCTCACATTGAGTTTTTCATCCACCAATACCCCCAAGTCCTTCTCTGCAGGATATCTTAACTGGTTTAATCTCAGCAATGCAGAAGGAGAACTTTCTAAGACACATATGTACAGTGTATATGTCTTACTGTTACAAGTACTCAAATAATGTTTTAAGACAAATACAAACAGTTGAATAACCCAATTTAAGTAAAAAAAGAGAAAACATTACATAAAAATTAGGATGACTTCTAATCTTGGCTTTATTAGAGATCTCATACAACAGCTCTAACCATCTATGGCATATACCTCCTATGCCTTCCTGACCACCTAACTGCTACCAAAACCAGCTGCTTTAATGGAAGACAATATATGACATGAATATCCAGTGATTCAAAAGAATAGTCATTAGCATTGTTACCTCAGGAAACTTGTTCACTTATAACACTCTGACTGGAAAGAGAGAGTTGAAACAGCATTTAAGTGATTCCTGAAGAACTCCTAAAGAACCCAGAGCTCTTTAAAATGAGAAGATATGACAGTCTGCTGTGATCTGTTCTCAGAAGAAGAGATACATTGCTGTGATCGGATCTTGAAACATTTACATTTCAGAGGTATAAATGTGCCCAGCACATTTTTTCATTGTGGAGCAGAATATTTTGTGCTTCCGAGAAGTAAATTCTTTCCAGGAATTCCAGCCAATTGGATTCGCACAATGAACATTACAGAGCTAAAGTCATGCTTCTCTGATACTGCATCTGGCTATGGAGTGAACCCAGTAAGAGGTGGAACAAAAAGATTTGAGAGGTAAAGTTGTCTCATCAACCTTTGTGCTGGCACAATCTTCCTAGCTACGCATTGCCAGAGTTTCCTAAGAACCCTCAGAACATGTGGGACAGGAAGGACAATGGCCTCATGGGCTTGGCACCACAAAACTCCTCGGTGGGACATTTCTGCTCGAGTCCATATTTGCAATAAGGCTTTGGACATTTTTTTTTCCTTTGGGGATAAAGGATTCTGTGGTTATTTACTCTACTTGAGAAACGTGTCCTACACTCTATGGCCCTTAGTTAACCACCTATAGTCACATTAAATTTTGAAGGCAACAAAACAGAGAACAGCATTTCCTTTTCAAGAGGGTCCCTCTACCAGTTTAAGGATGCCTTTTTTACAGACATAGTTGCTTAGTTATACAGAGATTTCAACAAAACTTGCACGGAAAAACCATGAAATTTTATACGAAATTGCACGTATGCAAGAAACCTTGTAATGTAGGAAGCAAAAAAAAGGTCTCACCAGTGTTCTATGGAATTTTTAAATAGAGATAGATGAATTTCAAATGGTATGAAGTTTCTTTCCTAGACAATAAATTGATACCAATTTTGAGTTTTATAAATGGCCTCAGGCCAGATAATTACAATTAACAGTAATAAAATAATATAACGGGCAGAGGGTATTGCTTGAAGAATCCTAGAGATAGGATTATGAAGAAGAGTCACTATTCTGAAATAGAAAGAAAAGACGAACATGTTCAATCGTCTCATGTAAACAATAGAATCAGACCTCTCAGTTTCTAGGAAAAAGAAATCCAGAAGACACAGATTGTTTTCCTGCAGGAGCTCAAGATTTTTTACCCTGGTTGTAGCATTTAGAAATCCTGCAACTTCTTAATGTGACATACTGTCCTTAGATGGGCCCCTGGAAAGGGATGCAGAACTGCAGAGGCTTTAGAAATTGATTGGAAACAACTAGAATTTCTAGGACTGATCAGTTCATAGCAACAGCACTTCATCCTCAAGGAATAAACAAATCCCAAGCTGAAGGCACTTTATTTGATAACATGAAGGAGTACATATGCCACTCTTGAGAAGATACTTGACAATGATGTTCTCCTCACTTGGATATTGGCACTAGCGAGGCAACTGTCTGCCAGAGCAATGCAGGAAGCTCTAAGAAGCTCACCAGCGAAAGGCATTATGAAATATCTAGCTATTAAGGTAAGAATGACAGGTAGAAGCTTGTGTAGGTGAAAACACTAGTTCTAGCAAAATCTTCAAAGTATTTGTGGTAGTTTAACAACTGATGTGCAGCTAATTTCCACCACGCTGCTCTCTCACTCCCCCTCCTCAGAAGTACAGGGGGAGAAAATATGATGAAAAAAGAAAAGCTCGTGGGTTAACATAAGGAGCACTTTAATTAAAGGAAAAGAAAAAAAAAAGCAAAGGCTGCGTGGAAGCAAAACGAGAAAATAATTACTCTCTACTTCCCATCAGCAAGCGATGTTCAGCTTTGTCTTGGGAAGCAGAGCTTCAATAAATATGCGTAGTAGTTGCTCAGGAAGACAGGTATTTTCATAACAAGAGACCCCCCCATGTCCCATCTTTCACTTCCTCAGCTTGTATTGCTGATTCTGACAGCATACGGTATGGAATATCCCTTTCGTTAGTTTAGGTCAGCTACCCTTGTCTGTGTCCCCCCCAAACCTCCCTCTTGCCCACCCCAGGCTTACTGGTCTTTGAGTGGGTGAGAGTTGGAGAGACAGCCTTGATGCTGTGCCAGCACTGCTCAGCAACAGACAAAACATTGGTGAGATATCAGTGCTGCTCTAGCTACAAGTGCAGAGCAAAGCACTTTATGGGCTGCTGCAGGGAAAGTTAACTCCAACCCAGTCAAACCCAGTACAGTATCACAAATCCTGGAATACTTTAAGATTATCTAGGAGGGATGTGGATAACCCAAAGTTTGCAGTTCATCTGGAGGTGCCAAATATTTGTGTCTTGCGGTGGGATGGTCTCTGTTTGGAATAGTTCAGCACAGACCTAAATCGTCCCTATTTAGTTGTCAGTAGAGCAAACTGAAATGCTTGTAAAGGTCTCCTGTGAGATAAAGAGGGGGGGGTATCTAACCTCAGCTGATATACAGATATTGGTAGACTTACATAAAAATTATTCATATTGATATCCACAAACTGAGACCATTGTGAGTTGTGAAACTTGCTAAACCAAAGATAACAAAATTTTTTCCTTAACTTCCTTTTAAGTAAACTGACCTAAATACTTGGACCCAGAAAGCAGAGTAATTAAACTCTCCTCAGAAGACAATAAACAGCTCTAAGTTAAATATACCACTTCATGCAGTGGGATCATTTACAAAACAAGTTATATTCCATACAACTATTGACCTGGTAGGTGTTTGGCAACAGGTACTACAGAGCTGAAAACCAGTAAGTAGATAGTGTCCACAGCAGAATTTAAAGTTCCCTACCCTTCCCTGGGGCCAATACTTCTCTAAAAGGCATCTTCATTTAATGACAGCTCTCAGCCATTTCTTGAGCGTTAATCCTCCATATACCCCTACAGTGTAAAGGCCAAGCGCTCCTGCAATAAAATTCTCTTAACTCATATACACACAGTTGCACTTGACAAAGGCTGACTGGAGAACAGTTCCATTCTATCACAACATTTAAGACTGCGGTATTTGTTTTGCTCTGTACTGGAATTAAAAATAAAATTAAATCCTTCTATCCTTCTGACCATTCAGCATGGCTGCCAAAGTTTTTACTGTCGAACCCTCTCATCAAAAAAATGACAGCTGACAAGTTTTGGCTCCTAATCTCTTCCATTTTACAACCACTTTTCAAATTAATTTTTATTCTACAGTGGAAAGAAAACAAAATCTTGCTAACTTTTACTACAAAACAGAATTCTATTGACACATCTTTTGACTGAGAAGGCTGGATTTTACAAAGACTATCTCCACTTCTGAGAAAGTCTGCTCCTGATCCCAATCATTCTAATGGTGCTTTGTAAAAATCTATACACTTCAACAAAAACATTTCACCTTTAATTATATGTTTCCTCACGAAACCAAAAGGCCTCCCTAAAAATACTTCTGACTAGCATTATTTTTGTAACTTGTTTCTTCAGTGACACATATCCTAGCTATTAACCACTCTTTGCTCTCCTCCAGACGCTGAAAAACTCACAACGGTTTGTACCTTCTTGGGTAAAAATATTCCTAGCCACAAGCATTATGTCTGTGACATTAAGAGTTTTGTTTCTACATCAAATTATTAACCTGATGTAAAATCCCAGTGAAAAAACATTGTATATATCAATCTTATGCAGCAAGAACAAAGCAGAAGGAATATATGGCATTACAAAAGGTATTCTATGCTGTTAGACTGTGAAAATGCTTATGGTAATAGGGTAGAAGAAACTGTACAGCTAAAATGGAGATGTGGAATCATAAATGCAATTAGGGACAGGAAGCTAATGGGCGACACAAGAGTTTATGGGAGGGATCACTACAGAGGATAATAAGAATTCTTATAAGAGCAGTGGCCAATGGGCTGGAGATGTTGATTTTCATTTCTGCTCTTTCAAAAGCAAGATCTCTCTGAGATTTGAGGCTACTTCATTCTGGACAGTATCATAAGAGAGATTCATACCACTTTTTCACCAAAGATATGGTATCATTAGCTATATCACAATTTAAAACAAACAAACAAACAACAAACAAAAAACAATAAAATCAAAACTTTTGTTTTTGCTATGTTAGAAATTTACTGTAATATCCTTAAGGCAACATAAATGCAGACCCCTTATCCCTAGTGCCATCCTCCCCCTGCTTTTTTTGTGTTTTTTTTTTTTGTTTGTTTGTTTTTTGTTTTTTTTTTTACAGTGAAAGTAGTTAGAGACAGATGGCAGAATTCAAAAAAAAGGACATAACGGGAAAGATCATAGAAAGGCATGAGGTATTTAGGGCCAACTGAAGAGAGGATATAAGAATTATTTAGAATTTCTGAATGAAATTCATGCCACTGAGGTGAGCGAGTATTAGAATAAGATAGCTCTGAATACTTATGCACATGCACGCACACATATATGTATGCGTATATGTAAACTTTCATACTATAGTAACAGCACCTATCCCAAGAACTACATGCTGAGTTCCAATCTAAAGTGGACCTTCTCCTTACATTGTAATACCACGAACAAACACTTCAAATAGTCTTACCAGCAGCAACCCTCACTTCATGAACCTATATTCTACGTACTTCCAGCAAAAAAAAAAAAAAAAATCACAGAAATGCT
>VXAL01006834.1:319640-335830 GCA_013399475.1 Chauna torquata | reverse complement strand
TGCTTAAAGTAAGGCTGCTTTAAATCCACTGTTTTCTGCCAGAATTCATTCAATTTGCTCTGCTTCAGCTTGTTTATCGCTACGTTTCACTATCCTACAGGAGATCTTAATATCTTAGGTAATGTATTTTGTGAAGAAATTGACAGGAGAGGAATCTGTTTAACTTACACCTAGAAAACCCAAGGATCCTTCTGACCCTGCTACAGCCTATTATTAATGCAGTAAGTACTGTGTACATTACACAATTTCCCAAGGATTCTGACAGCAGAAACTTAGGCAAAAAAAAAAAAACCAAACCAACCCCCCCCCAAAANGTCCAAATGCAGTATAGAAAAATAATTAGAGAAAAAACAAAACAACCAAAAAAAAAACAACAAAAAAACAAATTAAAGAAGAAAAAAAAATTGCACCCTATAAATAATTTTAAAACAATGCAAGATTCTGTTTCTAATCAATAAGCTTTTAGTCCTCAACAATGAGTTGTACAAAGCATGAACTAATTAAGATTTATGTGCAAACATTCAATTGAACTGCATTTTGATGGCAAAACTGCACATATGCTTAGCAGTAGGATTTAATTTGGGGGTCTCTTTGGTTTGTTTTTTTGAAATTGCACAACTAGGCTGATATCTCTAAATGCCTGTCAGTATGGGTTGGCTGTTATGTATCTTCACTCAAACAATAAAACTGACACTTTTTCTGCTTTTACCAGTGCTGAAGTTTGAAGTATCTGAGTTGATACTCCTTCCCCGCGAGCAACGAGGTAGAATAAAAAAATGAGGTTTTTGTACTAAAACCATTTGCCGTGCAGATCTGGAAGAAAGCCAACAGGAGAATTAAACAATTAAACAGGCTCTGTGTTCAGCCAGTGATGACAATTTGTAATCAACATTCTCTATTCTCTTCTGTTTAAATATTAACAGTTCCTGCATGTGACACGCAAGCTAATGACTATGATGGAGAAAAATTATTTTTGGGTTGCAGAATCAGAGACAATTCAGTGCAATCAGATGGGTAACAACATCTTGGACAGCCTGATTTAAAAATCCTCACTATTTCAGATTTATGGAAGTAAGGAGTTAGTCATGAAAGATATACAGAGAGACAGGAGAAGTCAGAGGAAAAAGACAGGCAATTTCTACATAGTAAACATGAAAAAGGAGCATGGTTACAGAGATATAAGGGTGACCTGGCTGTGAACAGCAGAGAAGATATGATCAACAGATTCTCCACGTAAATGAAGTGCTTCCAGCCATAACTAAGCCTTCTTTATGAAAACTGTGGAAGATTCCTTAATGATCATGCTCATTAAAAAAAATGGTTTGCATGACATGGCTGTGGCTCATCCTGGCCTTAAGAAAATCAACAGTGCTGAACAAAGATAAATCTTGTTGAGAATTTTACACTAAAAAGAATGAAAGGAACATGTCATAAAAGGTAGGCAGACAGTGGAATTGTATGCAGTCTTCCCACACTCAAAATGTGAGAAATTACTCTAAAATCAGATAAGTCTATGAAGTTGGTATGCAGGATTGTGCATTTTGACTTTAAAATATTTTGCAAGATACCTCATAAATTATAGGCAACTTCAGAAAATTTGGAAAGATGCTGTAAAAGAAGTGTTCATGAGTTTTGAATATTTCCCTGTGCAAGGCAGAGGACTCCAAAGCGACCATCTATCAAAGCACACACTACAACATTCAGCTTTGGTTCTACGAAGCCTGGGAACACCTTCCAAAATGATTATTACCAATTTAATTTTGTTCTTTTCCAAGAAAAGAAGGTGGTCTTTTTGCAAACAGAATAGCTTTCCCTAGTAAGGCTGTAATTTTGGTTGAAACAGATAATAACAATGATATACTGAAAAACAGATTTCACTACGTGTTATTTAGCGATTTTGAAATAAGCATTCTACAATTAATAAACCAATGTAAAACTCATAAACTGACAGACCTAAAAATGCAACCATAAACAAGGAATCACCATCAAACAGGTGAGTTTCTTGTGGGGTCTGAAACATACAACATATTGAGATTATTTAAAAGATTATAAGCTATCTGGGAGAAGACAGTCTTCAATTATAAGATTTCCAGAAGACACAATAACCATAGGAGTTATAAAGAATGTAGTGAAAAACTCATTCATACAAAGCCATTTGGCTAACATAGTCAGCACAGTGTGAGAAAGCAATATGATTTGATTTTGTTAAATTACAAGATATGTATCTTCGAACAAAGCAAACACCAGATTTACAGGATGGAGAACCTGAAAAGTGGTAACTTTGGGAAGCACTCATTGTTAAATGGTGAACCAACCAGTCTAAAATTCACTCTCTGTGCAAGGCAGCAGCCAAGGTAACTTACACAATCTTCAGACTTGTATACAATGAGCCATCAAATAGGAGTACATGCATTATGCTATGGTTGTATTGGATATGTGTTCAACTAAAACACTAAGTCCCTTCTAGTGTCCGCAATTAAACAAACATTTACCATTCACTGCTTTTTTTAGAGAAGATTAACAGAAACTACTACAGAATTGAAAAACATGAAGAACTCTATTCCACATTGCTAAAGAAAGAGAAAAAATTAGGGACAATTTGAACACAATCTCAGAGTTTTTACACTAAGAAGAGATTAATTGCAAGATTTTCTTTGATCTAGTAAATATGCCCATATACTGAAACATACATTTACACTGAAACTAGAAATAACTATTATCAGGAAAGGTCCTCCCAGGAAAGAAATTAAGCTGTAACAGATTCCCAATTGAAATTAAGCTGTAACAGATTCTCAACTGGTTTTAATCATTTAGAAAAAAACATCCAAACTTGATTTTAAAAGTTTCAAGACAGATTATTTTTGGAAAAAAAACCCACAGGTCACAACAGTCTCTTCTACTGATCAAATTTATCTTTTTAATAATTTCACACAACATAAAACAAACTGCTGATAGCTGCATTAATAAGAAATCCAACTTTTGGTCTACAGAGTTGACAATTTTTTCTCATCAGTAGCCTTTCTCACTAAAAAAGAAGAATTGAAACAACTTAGTTATCTTATTTTGCCTATATATATATTTATTTATGTAGCATTCACTATGGTCTCTTGGGAAAAAATATATTATTTACAATTGAAAAATGAGTTTGAAATTATCACACCTGATCAGAAAAGTTAACTAACTCCTAGAGAAGTGACACAACTCCCATTTAAATCCTCTTGTAAGCTGGAACAGTGTAAACCAGAACAGTGTAAACCTAAAATACTACACATTTAACCATCAAGCACTTCTCATCCTAGACTGAGAAGAACACTGACAGCTTTGGATCAGTTGGAGATGAAGAGGAAGGAGATGAAGGGAGAAGGAAAATCTTCCTTCTCTCCCTGGAGATGAAGGGAGAAGGAAAATCTTCCTTTCAAAGCCCTGTGTCTCACAGGGGAAGGAAAGATGGAGAGGAGAAAAAAGGCATCATTAAAGATACGGCACAGGAAGAAAAAAAATCATTTACAGGAAACTTTCCTTTCAACTACCCCAAGCGCTTCCTCTACATTTGAAGTCCAAAGCCCAATACTCCATTTACTTTTTCCTTCCCCATTTGAATGTCTTCTCCAACCATCTTCTCCATCCACACCCTGCAACTTACAGGATTTGCTGCTATCACAGACTTTACTCCACTTTTTAATGGCCTCTTCCCATGGGTTGTGCCCATCTTTTCTACTTAAAACATGCTTGCAGAAAGGCCTTTAAAATCCACTTTTCCATAGCATACTATACAGAGCCTAACAGAAGATGAAGTTACTCTTGGCTTAAGTTTTTAAAATTTTTTTAATAGTTTTACCATGCCTGAAAGATTTTCTATCTTGCATTCACCTATACGTGTCCTGAAGGAATCAAAAGTCTAACAAGGATTTCTGGATTGCAGTGCACACTGTTTACGTTGCCTCCCACCCCCAAAATGCAGCAGACGTCAGTAGCGTTAGCTATCTACCCAGTGATTAACAGCTGAGAAACACTTATTTACAGTTGTTTTCATCCAGTGGCACAGAATTCTAGCATGAGAATGGGCCAGGATTTGGATTTGGCCCCTGCTTTGGTAATATTTTTCAGTTTGACAACTGTAGCTAGGAGCCATTAATTCTGCTGTGAGAAAGCAGAACTAATATACTAATTTTTCACATGTAGTGGAATAGATTAGTATTTTTAATTGCAGTCAAGCTTTTTTAGTTACACAGGATTCACAGGCTAGCTTGTCCTGGAGATGAGTCAGAACTGTGTGCAAAAGGATGCTGCTCTTACAAGACTTGAGTTTTGCTGGCTTCACAAGCACAAGGGCACATTCTGAAGACAGCAATCTGAGCTCCACATCCAAACAAAACTGCTCTGGTCTCTACCACTTGTGCCTATTTCATCTTTCCATGACCCTTAATCTCAGTATCTCAGCTTGTCTGAGAGAACCACAAAATTGTTCCATGTTTCTCTCCCTCCCATGCCCCTCTCTCATGGCCATGTCCACTACTCAACTGTTTATTTGCATCAAACCTGTCTATCTACTTCCAGTCTTCTCACATGAAGGGGCCACATGAGGTTGCATCTTCTTTCACAATCTTTTGTCACCATGGTACTACTCCCCAGCTCCAGCTTATTCCCTTCTGACTATGTGACAAGAATCCTTTCCAAAATTTCCTGAGTAATGTAAAGGCAACTTTCCTAACCCTGTCTCGATGAGTCCAACAAAACTGGAAAACAACTGCTGCAAGGAAAACCATCTTTCCATCCACACAGCCCCTGAACTCAATCTCATCAGAATTTTCCAGAAAAACAAAACAAAACAAAAAACAAAACAGGTCGATGAACAAAGCTAGTATGGAAAACTTAGGCTTGAATAGATTTTCAAAATTCAAAGTATGGAAACTGAAAAACTGTTTCATATTTAGTAATGGTAAAGCACCTTAATTACACATGACACTACCAACCCTAATAGAAAATGGACAAAACAAACAGATACATAAACAATAGAAGTTACATACCTTGCATATATAACACATATATTCAAACATACTGCAGCTTTAGCTCGTCTGTTAGAAAAACTGTACATGATAACTCAACCTGATTCATTCTCAAATCTATTGCTATTTTACAGGAAACTTAACATTTTCCTTTCCATATACAAGGAAAATAAATCATTTCCATGGCATCTTTACGAGGGACCCAGCCTAACATCATTTAATTAAGTGCTGGAATTAGCATAAAATTACAAATCAGGACTCCTACTCCTCATCAAGTCACTTAAGAGAGAGAAAAGCTGTTAGACATCAGATTCTCCTGGATTTGGAAATCTTTCAGCTACACATTCATAAATCCTGCCCTTATCCTACAATAAGAGTGATATGAAATCAAACACAGGTTAAAAACCCTGAAGGGAAATAATCTAGAATAGACAAAAGCAATTACTTTAATATGATGTATAACTAGCTTGCAATATACCAACAACAGTTTGTTAACACTTCTTGACTTAAAGCAGGCACTGCAGACTGCTGCACTGAAATTTATTAAAATACCCCACATTTGAGTAGATGTGATGTGCAAGAGCAATGGCATGGGTAACTATGTTACTATTAATACCATTAATAACCACATTACTATGCATGTCATCAGTCCCAAATTCACACATATGTATACTTCATATGTTCAAAGATCATTAAAGGTTCAGTAATCTTATTTACTGTCTCACTAGAAATGAATATGCACTTGTGGAAATCCCAGTGTGTTGAATCCCACAATGGAGAAGAGAACTGTATGCAGCAAGGACAAAAATGCTCCTCTCAAGAACATTTCACAGCTCTCTGTTCTGTGCTAGACTCGTACCTGTTTATCCTTACTGCAGTGAAAGCTTTGAATGCACAAACTGCACATGGACTTTAACTGCAAACTCAGGAACAAAATTCTGCCCAGAGAGGCAGGTTCTTAATGCTCACGGCAACATGATCAATCTTTTAATTTGCTACAGCCAGAACGGAAACTGAGTCAAAGCAAAAGGTCAGAACAGGCATTTTATATTCTCTGTTAAAGGAGGGAAGGAAAAAAAAAATGTCTTTGAGGAGTAAAGTAAGTAGCTAATGAGACACAGCACTGACAGCTGGAATTTAATAAGTATCCACTTCACAAGGAAAATTGCTCTTAGTAATTAAATACAGGTATCATACAAAGCTTCTGCTTAGAACCAGACTTCAAAATCCTTCTGTCAGTAGGACTGAAGGGTTTTACATCCCAGGTAATACAAGGGTGAGTTTGCCTGGGAGGCTAGTCCTAAATGAAGAGGGTTAATTGCACAAAATTCACAGTCATGTCAGTGGTAAATAATTCCAAAGGGACTTGTTCGGATAGTAGTCTGGCAATACTGAAAAACAGACTGCAACTAAAAAGACTTGTTATAAAGTCCGCCAAAACCTGAGACATATAAAAAAAGTTTATTAGTCATTTCAGAACTAAAACGCAAACAAGATCTTTTTAGATGGATCCAAAATTCTTTATGTTCCAGGTCTGCAGGGCCATAAAACTCTACCTGAGAAAATTTTAAACAATCTTCTAATTAATCACAGAATTTTATAACCTCTCACAATTTGTACATAAAACATTAACAAGATAGAGAGAAGGAAGTCCTATTTGTACTAAGCATGATTCCCAGCCCTGCTGACATTCCCCACTAAGACAAACCAGGTTATAATTTAACATCAAACTGAGATTATAATGGATACTAGCACGTGGAGATGGTATTTCATTTATGGGACTGCATGCCCATAAATGAAGGAAGGTATAAGTCTTTATATTGCTGTGAGCATCTGGCAGAGCAGAGTCTAATTATTCTTCTGTACTTTGTAACACCACCACCTCAATATGACCATGTAACATATTCTTAACTTAATAAAACTCATATCCCTAAAAAGACATCTTGATCCTCACTTAATTAGTAGTCCAATGGAACTGTGTTGGTATCAGAAGAAGAAAGAATTTTAAGTATCTACATGGGTGAGTGCCTTTACCAGGTACATTCAGTAGATCTGCATTTACTCTGGTATGCATAACATAATTACACAGCTGTAATTACCTCAGTGTAAAAGAGTGCTGACTCTGCAATACATCTTAACCTACCTCATAGAATGTAGGCACATCCTTAACCTTTTTTCCCTTTTGATTTCCAGATTCCGTGATCTGTAAGGAAATAAAGCATTATATTGCGAGTAGATTTTAAATGTAAACAAATTATTTTACTCGTTATTCCCTTTTGTAAACACTACAATCACACTCCAAAACAGTAAGGAATCACCTTAAAGTACCCATGTACCTTAGGGAGGTAGTCTTGATGACCAGAACCTTAAAGAAAAGTTTGTAGAAAACCTCACTGTTTATAGGGAGCAGACCAACTTACACAGTAAGCTTTTTTTCTTCCATTTTTAACTCCTATGAATTAGTGCAACTTTTAAAACTTCCACAGAGTAGTTCAAGTAGGGTTTGGTTTGTTATTAAAAGTTCCTTTCTTGGAATACCTGTCTGAAGATGTCTTCATGCGTTACCACACTGAAGAGCTTCCGCTGTGGCACCTTCACAGCAAAAGACAAGGCCTTTGTGTGGATTTCATCCTCAACTTTGGCCCCAACAACAAAAGCAATGCTAGGCTTCCAATCATCCTACTTTCCAAAATAAAATATTTAAGGCATTAGAATGTGAGCATACAAAAATGCTTAACTTTCAAGGAGTAAGACTATAGAGATAATTACTCCCTTTACGACATATTCAACATTACCATATGAATCACACAGAAATAAACTGTACAATCTGAAAAGCCACGTACTGGTTTGTCCTAATTCTTTCTGCCATTAGGTGGCAGCATTATGCTGTGGAAAACACAAATGCCTAGTAACTCTCTCAAATACCTCCTTGCAGACAAACGCTGCATTAGCTTCACACGAAGATAAAATAACTTTTACATGTAATTTGCAGATTTGACAGTTTGGTAAAAAAAACAAGAAATAGAATTTTAAATGTATGTATTAATACTGTCTTCATTCTTTGTTCTAGAAAAAATAAACACATTTCAGCAACAAATTTCAGATACTATTTTCTGATTTCGAATTGTAGCATTGTCTGTACAATGTTTTATGAGGGTGTATTTATGCATGCCATGGTTCTTACATGTTTTCAGTATGTATTTTGAAATAAGAAAAAATTTGTATCAATGGCAAGTTATATTTCACTACAATATCAACAAATAAAAAACACTAGCAGCTTGCAAACATTTTTAGGAAAATACACATGCATTTTTAAGAAGAAAATTTTGATTTCAGCATTAAAGAAATGCAGAATGAGAAGATTGTAACATGTTACTTAGGGATATACATCCAAAAAAGCTTCAAAACAATGCCATTTAAGCAACTGGTTACTCTTCTTCTCCACTTCTTTTACTTTAACCTACTGGAATCCCCTTCAGAAAGTGAGTGGTTATCTCCAGCATATCTACATCTCTCTCCAGTCTTCTCTATCAGCATCAGTGACACCTGAATCAGAAATACTTCTAAGAGTTGTGCTTTCCACTCTTCAGGGTGCACCATGTTCTTTTTTTTTTTTTTTATTGCTCATCTGTATGTGCAAACTGCAAGGCTATCAATAAAACTTCATAAAGGTCAACATGGAAAGAGCTTCAGTAAGATCCCGGTGGTCCAAGGACATTGTCACACTAACCAGGACCAGGCTAAGCAGACTCACATGCCAGTCAGTGCGCTTTGTGGCAGGGAAAGATTTTAAAGACAAATGTAAGAAAGGTTGGTAGCTGTAGGATTTTGATGGAAATATTTTCATATGCATATATCATGTACAATGTATATATGCATGCTTGCGGAAAAGAGGAACAAAGCCTAAGTTTATGGTAAAGTGAGGGAAAGGACCCTTCAAAAAAAAAGTTAGATGGAAGTAGTAAAGGGAGAAATTTCTTTTTCCAGTTTTACAACACCCTTCTTCATTTGTTCCTTTTCGTATCTGGAAAAAAAAAGAAAGAAAAAAAAAAACTCTACCCTAAATGTTTGCAGTTTTGACTAACTGATGACTTTGGATGGGAGAAAGTGACAGTTGACATAAGTTTCAAACTAGTAAATGCTTGCATGGAGTGAAATAGTTTATCATACTCTTCAGGTAACAAAACATACCATCACATAAACATGGCATAACGTGATTATACAAACATGCCCTCTCTTTTTAGTCACAAGATATTCAGAGAAACAAAAAAGTGGGAAAGAGTGTAGTCTTCTACAAGTGCAGTCTTCTGAAGTTGCAGGTAGCTACAGAGTAGACACCTAATCCAAAAGGGCCCCTAGAACTCCACACGTTATAAACCTCCTTGATGTTCTATAACAGCACAAAATACACCTTCAGAATTTATTACAAAACATAGGCGAGTGCAAGCACATCACTGATGTAGTAACAGCATGAAAACACTATGGAAGTTATTTATTAAAGGGGAGTGTTCAGCCGCCCTGAGGCAGTGGACACTGCTCATCAGAGAAGTGGCAACTGCAGCAGTGCTGCTGGCAATGCTCTGGCAATAGCCCACGTGGGGAGTGCACCAGGTACACTGAATTTCTTTTTCTCCTTTCTGCAGAGCTGGGGAATAATGATAGCTCACCCTGCCTAAAGTTGCCAAGATAGCTACTGGTGCAAAGTATTCCAAAAAAGCTCGGTATTCCAACATTACCATCAAAACGTGTACAGGAGTTGCAGTTAATATGAATTCAAGTTAAAGTTGTCATTGTATTGCTGCCAAAAGTTTGAGTCATAAACCTTACCATTCTTTGAAGAAAGCATTTGGATGTCCATACTTGTGTGGAAACTTCATTATTTTCTAGGCTTTTGGAATTGCAAAGTGTTGAGATTGAAAGGCCCCCATGTGGCAGTATCCTTGTGTTCCCATAGCTCATAAGCAAAGCTGGAGCCTTTAGAACGATCATCCACATGCAAGGTGAGCTAATGGAGCAACCAGTATCACCAGGATGTCCTCTTCAGTATGGACCACCAAAAGAGGGGGCCGAGACCTAGTAAGCGTCACAGACACGCTGACAGCACAAAAAGTGCCATACTCAGGAATGTTAGGTTTTAGCCTAGACTTGAGGCAAGGCATGGTACAGCACCAACAGAGCCTGTTCCTACAATTTCCTCCAGTTCTTTGAATATGTGAAGAAATCTCCACCAGAGTCCTAAAACTTCTACCTTATGCCTTCTTTAGTTCCTCCTTCAAACATGTTGGTATCTTGGTGTCCACAAATTACAGCTGCTTAGAACTGGTTAACATCATCCTGCAACAATGACGTCTGTGAAACCTGTCTTCCTCATAGACCTGTCTCTTCTCGACCTTTCCATCCCTTGCTCACAATTGTTGCTAGCTCACTTCTCCTTCCATTTCCTCTCCCTGCTCCTTGTCAGTGCCATAACTTCTCCGAATTCTTACCGCATCCTTTACTTGCACCCCTAGCACCATCTTTTCCTCAGTCTTCTTGTCCAGTTAGCCCCTAGCTTCACTATCTGACCCCATTTCCAGCCTTCTGAGCCCTCACATTCCTTGTCCAATTCCTAGCACCTCTAATATTTTCCCAGGCACTTTCAGAGTTATGTCTGAGTAATGAGACTTTCTCCTTCACAACGCTTCTGCATTCCCTGGGAAGGCACTAGAAGCAATGGAGAGAATTTTCCTGATTTTCACCATGGTCGCCACCTTCACAGCAGCCTGTAACACCAAAGCAGAACATCAGGGTAAGCCCTGCTTGTGAAAAATGAGTTTTTCAGAAAAAAAACTTAGGATTTATGCAACAAAACATTCTGAGGGATTCAGCAAAAGCTATGCCCCTGATATCAGTACGGCACCTCTTTTTCCCTCTGTCAAAGAAACAACCTGCTAGAGCTTCTCCACAGAACAGCTATGAGAATATTTATAGCGTATGCAAATACATTAAAAATAAAATACAGGAATCAGCATCTAAAAGCCAACTGGTAGTGAAAATTACAACCCCACCTATGAATTCTACAGAAGTACATGCAACATGATACAAGGTCTTTTGTGTAAAAATTTTAACTGTATTAAACAACATTATCCTATCCCTCTTTAGCTGTAATATGAATTAAATATTTATTCTTTTTATACAAAAGGTACAATATCTGGGAATTGGAGCTAGATAAATACTAGAAACAGCTACACACACTTTAGCTGGGAATAATGATCTAGAATTCCCAGTCACTAACAGCATGTCACCTGTTTCTACACTGACTGATTCTGAAGCCCCTGAGGCTCATTTTTTCAGAAAAGCTGAACATTCAGAACAGCAACTGAAGTCAATGAGGACAGAGAACGTTCAGCATTAGTACATAGTTTAAGGTGTTTAACTGACTGCTTTCCTTCTGACCTTAAAATCTATTATTTTTGCAACACTGTCCTTATATTATCAATAGTGTAACAGTATCCTTAATGTTCAAGGCACTGAAAAGATAGAGAAGAAACAGACCCTGCTTCTGCAGCTCACCACCTAAAATCACAACATAAAAATGAGAAGTAAAAGTAGTAAAATGTATATGGTTACTTTAAAAACATTTTCTCCCTCAATATACAACTGTTCCTCTACTTAGTTTAATTCTTTCAAATGTTATTGTAGAAGTGAGACCTACGAAAGGATCTGAAGGAGGACAGATTAGTGACCCTGAGGCTACCTCAAACGAGGTTCCCAGCTTAAAGAACAGGACAGAGCAGACCACGCAAATAACTAGAGGAAAAGCATGGAAACAGCCTAGGGAGGCTGCCACTGGGAGAAGAGCAGAAGCAATACCTACTGTGTGTCAAGACGATTGAAATAGAAAGAGCAGCTAGCCCAGACAATCAACAACACTAGTTCAAAACTCAATGAAAAAAAAATTAATGCTGGAAATGTGACATTGGTAACTGAATACTTTTAAAGCAATTTGAAACAAGTTCCAGTTATGGGGAGGCCCGACCACTCTCACTGGAAGATATCCAGTTACAACCATTGTCACAAATGACTCTGTGCCCCCTATTTTAAAACTCTTAACCATGTCAAGAGTTGAAGCACGTCAAAGTGTCTCTCAGTGTTAGAAATGACCATCTGTGGGGGAAGCTTGTAAGTCCCTCAGCTGAAGAAGCTCCAGTCCCATCAACATCCACCTCACTCAGAAAGCTCCACAAAAGCAGCTAGTGGTTTTCTAAAATCTCTGTTTTCACAGTGCACAGAAGGTATCTGATCTTCTGCTGATTTTGTTCTCAAGCCTCCATTGTGTTCCTCTGTAATATGATTTTTTTTTTCAACCTGTTAAAAATCAGCATACATAGTCTACATATCTTGTCACAGTACTATTGAAATAATATAGGTATGTCAAAAAATCTCTAACTTCAATTCACACTGAAGAAAAAAGCAGATGCAGCTCACAGAATTTTCTTTCCTTTTTAAATGTCTTCTACTTTCTGCTTCATTTCCTAGACACAAAAGAGCAGCTGTATAGAGCAGACGTTTGAACAAATCAGTACATTGGCTACATTTGCAGTACTAGTTTCTAGATTTCTTTTGCTAGGAAAAGCATCAAGCAGTCATCTCATCCCCCTTTCCAGGCAATCTGAGTATCTGTCATTTTTCATTGTCACTTGTTCTTGTGGTATTTAATGTTTTTTCTTTTTTTTTTCCCCTAAGGGCCACAACTAGTAGGCTCACTTCTTTGCACCTTAATTTCAAATGTAACTGTAATGGCTGAACAGAAACACTTGAAAACTTACCAAACACTGAAGCACCAAAAGGTAAGAGCTCTTTAAGCTCCTGATTTTTAAGTAAAGCCTTAGAAATAGTAAGATTTATTAGTGATTTACAAATACTTAGGAAAACATGCCCTCTAGCATTCTTTGCTTTCAATAATGAGGGAGCTTGTAAATCAGTAAATACAGCAGGCATGACTGGAAAAGGTTGCTCATCAGCAATTTTGCAGCCCTAATGTAGTGACTGTGTAGAGCACCAGTGTTAAGAAATCTCCAAGTCCACTTTCATTACCTGCTGACTTACACATGGCCATATTACTACTGGATTCTGGTTTTAAGGGCTTGAGCTTTTGCTGTATGATCTCTGCAGGTTACAGAATACTGCAATTCAATTGAATGTTTAATTCCTCTCCAACGAGGAAGCAGTATGAATAGTAATCAAAAGTAGAGTTATCTGATTCAGAACATTTTAAATCTTTTTACAAGGTTTAATTTCAGTTCATTTTTCAGGCCCTAAAATGCCAATAAAATGACAGAAACAGTACATATGGGACATCAGAGCAGAATGTGGCTTCCAGTTGCTATGCTTAGTTACAGTAGCTAATAAGGACATAAAATAGATAACAATTATTTCAATTGTCAGGGCTATATTTGCCCAGAATTCACCTTTCACTTAGCAAATATGGCCATTTAGTGGCCTAAAGCAAGCAAAATTTAAAACTAAGCATCTTCGTTTATATTTTGTAATTTAATTTTGCTGTGAATCCAATCAAAATAGCTTGATAAATATTTGAAGACAAACACAACTTGTACCCGCATGTTCTTCTGTGCAGCACGTTAGAAACAAAAGGTGTACATAAACTATAACATGAGGCTCTGCAAAATCCATATTTCCTCTGTACATGTTTTTATGTTGTCTGTTTGCCAGTTTTCACAGTGTGTTTAAGTAAAAGCCATTATTTGGTTAGTAAATACCATTTAAATCATATTTTAGCTAGCATACCCTTCCATAAAATGTTAACACCACTGGTAAAATGACTCCTTTTCATAGATCAGACCAATAAAATATTGTAAGCCATAAACACACATTAAAATGTTAAATTTCATTGCTCAGCCTATCTGGTACAATGTAAAACCAGTTCTTGTAAATTCCCTTTGACTCCACTAATAGGAAAAAATATTCTCTAGACTGATAAAAGATTTTAAAATTCATTATGCATGATTTACCAGGAGAAAAATGTATTTAATTGATAGGAGTTCCTGTCACCTCCTAAATAAATTCAGATTCATATGGTATATCACACACAATGTAAGAAATAATTTTGTGCAGTGTGGCTGGTGACACCTATAATTAAAGTAGCTTAACACTCTCTGTTACAGGCTGCTTTCAGTTTATATAATTGAGTTTAAATTTTGTATGCTATAAGATTACTGAGGAGGGTGGACAGAGAAGAGGATAGCGTGGTTAGACTATTTGCAGAATGAGCTTTGATTAGAAAGATCATCTTTATCCTTTAATAAAAAATCCTATATGATTAAGTAATTAAGAAATCCAGTTTTCTCCACATAAAACACACAATTTACATTCTGGTAGCATAGACATACTTGTGTCAAAGGTGTGCTTTTACACAGCATGTTTATTTACATTAAGTATATCCATGTTTGGCCATACTTGATGAACTGTGATGCTCAGAAGAGATCTGCTAGCATTTGACAGCTTTGCACCACGTATGCCCCTGCCCACGACTATCAGAGCTGTATTTTCCTGCAGTAAGAATTTTTAGCAGCTGCTCAACATCACAGAAGCCTGAGCTCAAACAGACCCCAAGGCTCTGCCTGCTAGCAGCAAGACAGAGAAAGTGGAATTAGTTTAACTGGAACATAAAACAGATAGACAATACCAGAATTAAGGAGCCAAGGAATCTTAATTAAGCCCTGCTGGGTACAGGCATTATGATAACCTCCAATTAGGTGATCACATACTTTTTTCCTACAAGATTCTTGCACCATTCAGTGAAAATATTCAGCATTTCTTTCCATTTGCCTCAATGTGTGGTCCTGAATAATCCGAATTCTGGCATTTCCTAAATTTTGAGCATTTATTTCTTACCTTTTAAAATACTTCAACATAATGGTTTGTATTTAACAAATGTAATAAATAACATATAGAAGCAGTAAACAAAACACTTCGTTCAGTGAATTCACTGGACAATATCCACAGCCACAATAAACAGCACCATAAAAACAAAATATCGCTAATTGGCACCTTGCTAGCAAGCCCAGAAAAAAGGCCAGGAACTGACTAAGTGATGGAGATTGAACCTCCACCACCTTCTCATGCTTCAGCGAGGTTCTCCTCAAGTAGGGATGGGATTCACTAGCAAAAAAGGGCTCAAGTGCTTTTGAACTCTACTGACAATGTACCTTCTGGGAAAAAAATGCGAAGCAACAGCCTTAGCTGAGCAGCACTTACTTCAAACAATGATTTTGTTTGGCTAAACTTGTATGATACGGTGACTACCAAATAAAAAATAAATGCAAGTAAGTACTTAAGAGACTTTTGGACATCTGTAGCATTTTTGGAGAGCTGATAAGCCAATTTAAAAACTGCCTCCTGAACTCAGAAGTCTTCATACTTACCAGAACTGCTAGTGCATTAATAAAAAAAACCCACAACAACAAAAAATATGCTTGGTTTTCAAGTAAGGCACAACAGGAATCCCACAAACAAGGGAGTCATGGAAGTCATTTGTCTCACTTGTAGAAGTGGTGGTAGGTAAACACATGCTAGACAAATATTATTGTTTGCAAAACTGCTATGCTATTTTGAAACCAAATTCTTTCTTGCAAGTCAAGATTTATTAGAATTACATTGCTTACATAGAACCTGGAAACCCAAATACGCCTTTAGATCCTCACACGCTGTTAAAAAGAAAAAAAAAAGTGCCTTTTAGCTGCACACACTCAGGCAGGAAAATTACAGCCTCACATTTTCAACGCTGGAGTTAATGCTGTGTCAGCACCTCCATCAAACCCCGTTGTTCAGCAGTTTATAAAAAGCTCACTCCAAGCCGAAACTTGGCATCCAACCCCGCGGAGAGGAGAGCGAGTGCCGAGGAGCAAGCGGGGGGCCCCCGCCGCGTCGCCTGTCAGAGGGCCGGCAGCTGCTCCCTAGGGTCACCGGTGGGCCTCCCCGTCACGACCCACAGCCCGCGGGGAGCCCCGTCACGACTCACAGCCCGCCCTCGCACCCCTCGCCCCAGAAGCCGCACTGCCCCAGGCCCCCCTCAGCGCCGGGCCCCGCCGCCTTCACCTCCTCCAGGGCGGCGGCCACCAGCGCGGCCTCCCAGCTCTTCGCCGCGGGCCCCGCGGACGAGGCGGCGGCGGCCCCGCCGGCCTT
>VXAL01006834.1:258858-319618 GCA_013399475.1 Chauna torquata | reverse complement strand
GCAGCGGCGGAGGGGCTCGGGCCTTTCGGGGGCAGCGCAGCGCTGTGCGCCGTAGCCTAACCAGCGCGCTGAGTTTCAGAGCCGAGCCGCTGCGCGAAGCCGGGCCGCCGGCGGCCGTGGCATGCTGGGGACGCGGGCGCGGGGCTGAGCGGACGCGGCGGCCTGCCGAGCGAGCGGCGGCTCGGGGGAGCGCACAGGTGTGGGCGGCGAGGCCTGCTCCCAGGCCGAAATCACACCCCGAGCACTGCCAGATGTGCCTGCATGGGGACCAGAAGGGAAGAGGGAGGCACAGTTGGGAGAAAGCAGGACAGCTGCCAAGATAAAGAATTCATTACAGAGGAGTCATGTCGTGATCTCACACTGGAGATGAGTGAAATATTCTGTGTGATTCAACATTTGGTGAAAATACTCCAAACCACATGGTGCCCTTCCCCCACCCCGTTGTACGGACCAGCATTGCTCGGAGCCTCCAAATCTTTAATTTCACAGGAGTTTTAAAGCCCTGCTGTGCAGCCCATTATTGCTTTAGTCTGAATTTTATTCTAGGATGATACTGACCTCATGTATGTGCTTTATAAAACACCTTTAATTACATGCTTTTAGTGGAGAAATAGGAATTTAGGTTTATAAGGGACATAAGATACAAGTCTTGTATCATCTTAGTTTGCAGAAGAGTATCTTGCCCGGGTTTGTAGACAGTGATGTAGTTTATAATATGGGAAAGCTGCACAGTAGATTTGCCAACATCCATAAACATTTTCCCCCACCCCATTTCTTGGCTGAGTCCATTTTTCGCTTTTTGAGGTTTTCTTTTGTTGTCCAGAAAAAAAATCAGACTGCAATAGTTCACAGAAACAGGGAGTGTGACATTTCCACCATACCCTTGTTCTTCATTAAGGTCTTGGATATGCAGACTGTGCCTGCTGAGGTGTATTGAGAGAGTATGGGGAAGGAGAACCAGGCTAGGAACAGCTGTTGATACAGCAGGACAGGACAGAGGTATGGAGCAGAACGCACAGGTAATGTTGCCAAATACCTTTACTATTAACTGTCCTGATTTTTTATGGTTCAGTTTTCAGGGTTCAATGTGAGCTTCAGGGTGACCAGCAGGAGGGTTATGCACCCAGTTCCTGATGGTACAGCTGGGAATAAGCACCACCACGATGTCAAGAGCAGATGAGGACTGCTTAGAAGCACTACCTGCTGTGCCCACACCCAGCTGTAAGCTCAGGGTTGTTAGGAAGGCTTGAAGCCAGCAAGGCACAAACAGCTCTGAGAACATGAACAATAGCTGTGAGAATCATGAAGTGGCCTGTTTTTATCTATTGTGTGTTTGCTTGGATGAATAAGGATTAGTTGAAGGAAATTGCTTTATTCTGCTTATCATCTTAGTAAACACATCTAGCTAACTTGCTGTTTATTGTTGTAGGATGCTGTAGCAAATAGTGAGTCAAGCTGAAGTGGGACAGCCAATCACTGGGAGCTTAGCAGTTCATTTAAAATGACCTCCACCGCTCTCCAGAACAAAGGAGAGAAGGAAATTATATTTATTCCATATTACAAAGGGCCCTAGTGTATATTTCTAAAATAAGTTCTCCAGTAGTGAAGTCAGCTAAAGATGTCCCCTGTTTGGCTGCTTGTCCCTGTCCATTCAGTTGTGCTGCCAAAGATGCTTGTAGGCCAAACTATAAACCAGATCGCTGAAACCCTCTTGGTTAAATCTTCCAACAGACAAAAACAACAAATCAAAAATATTGGGAAACTACGGCCTTTGCTCCCTCCAAATGGTGCAGACTGCAAAATGCCCGGTTGTCTCTGAGCCACCTGAAAACCTCCAACTTCCTTCTGATAACTAAGAAATGAAGTTGCTGAAATCTTAGAACTTGTATTAGCAAAACTGAATGTAATTCAACTATAGTGATAAACCAGGAACAAGAGTAATAAGCAAAATAAGGATCCAGAGTGACAATATGCAGTTTGGGGTACCTGCTGCACAAAAAAAGGAATGCACAGATGTAAGCCTGGCATTTCTACGTAGTGAAATTGGGCGTGCCATTAGTGCAAGAGTCATTGGGAAGTCTGTGATGACTTTGTATATGATAATATTTATGGTGAGATTTTCAGGCAAAGTGGCAACCTAAAAATTACAAAGTCACCCTTTTATATTCTGGCTTATTAAAAAAAACAAATGTGAATACATGAACAAATGACAGTGGAGTAACCAAAGCTGTGAATTTACTTGCAATTCCGAATAACACTGTGTGTAAATACACGGCAACTTGCATTTCTCTGGGAGAGGAGTTAACTACTCCCTATATTCTCGATTTATACAACAGGGTAAGAAAACATGCAGTTTAATACTGCAATGTAGCTAGACATGGTAACATTCCTGTGCCCACATCTTTTATAATAATATAGAAGGGATATTTTAAAAGTAGTATAGTGTTTACATCCTTCATGAAGAAGAAACACTAGTTGCCTTTTATTATAGTGTGATTTAAAGAACGTTTGCACTTACTTCTTCTCTAGTAAAGGGTGAGGAGTGAAAAGATACTACTAATTGTAAAAATCAGGTCTTCTCTACTTGATATTTCCTGAAAGACTACAGTTGACCAAAGAACTAGTAGAGGTTTTGGATATTAAATAATTAAAGCCTGATCAACTGAGAGGGGAATTAATTTTAATCATGCTTTTTATTTTTTAATATTTTTAAGTGCTTATTTTAAATGCTTGACAAATATTTGGAAAAAATGATCTTTTCAGTAAGAACCATCAACTTCTCCCTTTCAGTTGACAAGTCAGCAAAGAGTGCTCTTTGCTTAAGTCCTTAAGAACACACTAAATTACTTTATATTGCTTTCCTAAGATTTAGATGTTTCTTGAACAGCGAGGCTTCCTGAATTATGGCTTCAGAAAGCTGTTTCCGTTTTGGAAAGCTTTCCCGAAGGCTGTCTAGAACAGCTAACATGGCCTTCAGCACTGCTAAGGAAAACAGTCCTTCATATTCCTTATATTTCTAAAAGAAGAAAGGTATTAAAAAACAAACTTTTTTTTTTTTTCCTGAGAACACTGTTCGATTCTTTTTCCCTCAAAAAGGAAGAGGAGGAAGAACATAAAACTCATGTTGCTTTCCTTTTCAGTTTCACAGGGCTGCAGCATCCGGGTTGGGAACAGCTTTTGCTTTAAGTTTGCAAACCCCCAGGACACAACCATCTCACAAGTTACACAGATTTGGCAGCTATCACGTGTTTCCCCAGTCTCCCTGAACTTTCACATATCAAGTTGGATGTAGGAGGTCTTTGCCTACAGTTGCTGCTCTGGCCACCAAATGCTTCTTTATAATTTGTTTCTCAGTCTCTAAATTTGTTTACACAATTTGCATAAACCTTCCCAAATGGACTGCGTTGGCCTTGTACATCAGCTTATTTGTACATCAATGAATTATCAGTGCAGTTTAGTTAACAATGTGCACAATGACAAAAGTTTAGCATAAATATATTAGCACGGTTCCCTTCTGAGTGTGGCATGGCAGGCTTATAATATTTCTGGCAAGAACAGTCACTAATTTCTTAATGGCTGAGTTCTATCCATAATGAAACAATACAATAAGTCGTTCTCCTCTGACTGTAGTAGACCTTCCTGGTATAAGCAGGTAGGAGTTGCTAGGTGATACTGAACTGTGAGAACATGCAGGGGTGGTTAGAGAGAAAGGAGGCACTTAAATGTAGACACAGTGCAATTCAGCTCAGAGTCAAGTGGCGTCAAGTCCACTGGCCAAGTGGCAAAGCCTGCCCTCTGAATTGAGGCCACTACATGCACGAATCAGTAGATGTAACCCGTAAGTATGGTGCTTAAGCCTGTCCATCTAATAACGTGGCTGAAATCAAAGGAAATTCTGGATATTCCATTCTCCCCCAGACTCTACCATTTGGTGTTGGTGTGGCCAGCCATTGTTTTTTCATCACTCATGTTTTCCGTCAAGCTGAGTTACAAATATATGTAGCCTCTGTTGTTTATCAATAATATAACATGCAAAACAGATCAAACATCCTTCATACATACAAATAAGCTTACGTTTAAGAGCCTCCACCAACTTCATTTTATTGAAAAAAAAACTTACAAGGCCCTGCATTTAATTTCAGAAAAGATGCTTTCGTAGCCTAGTCTCTGCCGCATGCATGCATATGCAAGGAGAATGCTTTTTCCTCTCTATAGCCAATGATATAAGGATTCCTGGCAAAGCTCAAAATGAAATCCATTATCATCTGTCAGTAAAATGACTTCCAAATTCCAGCTGGATGCTGTGCAATAGTCTCTTTAAAGAAAGACTCCCTCTTCATTTGGTATTGTAGTTCCTCTTTCTCTTGGTAACTGGATTTTGGAAGCAGTTCAGTGCTGCCAGTCAGCTAAAAAGTGCAGTTTCTGATATCTCAGGCCTTATTTCTGCCCCTCCCAAAACAGATCACGAGGTTTTTATTCTTCTCCTTGAAGAAGTAAATCCAAAGAAAACCTTTTCCCACCCTTGGAGAAAGCCAAACTCTCCATGCCCCCCATCACCCCATCCTCCTGCACTTTCAAATCCTGTATTATTGCCTGCTTTCTTCTGGCATAAAAGGAATATTTTCCCTAAGGTTAGGGAGTCCTCCATGGAGATCTGCTTCTGTAGCACTCCTACCACCGTCAAGAAAGGGAATCTTACACAGTAGTGCAGAACACTAACCACTATCCTTTCTCTACAGCCAAACAAAGCAAAGTCTAAATAAATGGAATTTGAAATATTATACTCTTACTGGTGCAAAAATAAAACTGTTTCTAATCCACTAAAAACAAACATTAACGCCATGGAGGATAAATAGACCTACAATCCATACCAGAGTTTGCACTGAAAGGATTGATAAGTGTTGGAAAGACATGGTGGGTTTGTTTGTTTGTTTGTTTTTTAAAGGAGAAGACATTATTTCTAATAATCCACGCAATCTGAACTGGAATTGCAGTTATTAAATAGCTAGAGTCATAATTCTTTGGCCTTGATGTCCTAATTCTGTGAAATCATATTTGGATGGTTTTTAACTGTGTATTTTCTGAGGGTAATGTTTAATTGCAGAATAATTACACAATGCAATTTATTCTGAAAGTGTTCCTTCAATTTTAATTCCCCCTCCTTTCTTTCCAACCTATTTCCCTGAGCACGTGCATGCCCCAGTGGAGCTAGTTCAATGAGTAGGTTTTGGAAAGAGATACACAAGATAATGGCTATTTCCTGCCCTGTTTTGGCACCTTTCTCTCTATGTCACACTTGTGCCTAAAATCTGCTTTATAAAACAGTAATGATTAAACTTGCCAGTCCTAGGACTGTATTCCAAAACACTGTCATGCCTTATCATCCGCTAAATCCTTTACTTTTCCTTAAACCTGAAGCCTAACTATATTCTGCTTACCTCAGATCACACCTGCATCCTATGTTTCTCTTTCTCCCACCTGCACCGTTCCTGCTTCACAAGTTTTCCTCATTCTGCGTCTCCAAAATTCAGGCAGTACCCTGATCCCCTGAAATTTCCCCCTTGCCAACCCAGACCTCTGCCTATGTCAATAGACTGTGGCACCACCAAGACTCAAAGCCAGCACCTCCCAGCATAGGCAGGACCACCTCTTTCACATCTGAAGCACCAGCAGCTCTCTCCTGTTGATCCTTGGTGCTAGATGTGGCTGGTCTGTGTGATCTGTGACGCACCTACCAAGCACCCCAGTGTGAGAGCTCCTGGCACAGTGCTCCAGCAAAAGTATTTATGCAGGTGTGGTCCTCTCCCTCATCACCTGCCCTGGAGTGCCTCCTTCCTAGTGCATTCTTGAGTGCCCCACCACCAGCATTTCCCAGGTAATATGAAACAAAAGAATATGAGAGACACGGACCTGTTAGAGTGGCCAACCAGAGGGCCATGAGGATGATCGGAGGGCTGGAGTACCTCTCCTCTGAAGACAGGCTGAGAGAGTTGGGGTTGTTCAGCCTGTAGAAATAAAGGCTCCAGGGAGAGCTTATAGCAGTCTTCCAGTACTTAAAGGGGGCCTAAAGGAAAGCTGGAGAGGGACTCTTTATCAGGGAGTGTAGTGATTGGATAAGAGGTAACAGTTTTAAACTGAAAGAGGGTAGATTTAGATTAGATAGATATAAGGAAGAAATCATTCACTGTGAGGGTGGTGTAACGGGTTGCTCAGAGAACCTGTGGATTCCCCATCCCTGAAAGTGTTCAAGGCCAGGCTGGAAGGGGGTTTGGGCAACCTGGTCTAGTGGGAGGTGTCTCTGCCCATTCAGGGGTGTTGGAACTAGATTGTCTTTAAGGTCCCTTCCAGCCCAACAGTTCTGTGATTCTATATGAAATAAAAGACTATGGGAAGGCTGGGTGCTGCAATACCTAATGAGCTGGCAACCTAGAATTTGGCCAGCCAGTGACACTGTAGAAACTTAAATAATATGGGCTTCCTGAGGGCATTGGGATCTAGCCTTGAACCTATGTAGTGCCCCTCACAAGTGCCGTAGCCCCAGGTATTACTTGGAAAAACTTGTTGAAAAGCGGGTGATAGAGACAAGCAGGCTAAGAGCAGTCTCTGCCTGCCAGTGCCTCCTCACCCTGCACCCCTCCTGCTGAGATAAGTGAGAGATGGTAAGTATTATGAAAGGTGGTTTACCTTTGTGGAATTATCTGTAATAGAATATTATTCTTCACCTTCACTGGATGAACACAGTGCAGTTACGAAAAGTAACCACAAAAAGACAATTTCCTGCTCCCCCCCAAGTCTTCTTATGTATCCTATGTGTAAGATTTTAGTGAGTCTCAATAGTATGGGAAGTAGAAAGAATTTGTGCTTTGTTTCTGCAAATGACAGCAAAAACAAAATTCTAACAGAATTTCTGTAATTCTTAAATTAGCTATCTGAAGTAGAGCAGATTTAGTTAAACATTCTCAGAAAATTAATTCTTTGTTCAAAGAGTGAATTACATCAGTTTAAGGAGGCTAAGTAACAAAATATTGTTTAAACAATAAAATGTTTTTTAGCCTCCCTGAAAGCCTATCAGATGCTTTTTAATGCCTGATTTAATGTAAAAGCTCCACTTACTACTGACAGGTATTTTCTAATAAATAACATTTGCAAAGAACAATCAATAACACCTTATCATTAACATAATGCAGCTTCTGCCATGACCACCTGTGCATATCGGTTCAGTAAGCTCTAAACAAATAGAACACATCAGGACTTTACATTATATCAGTACAGAGATCAAGTTAAAAAGGATTTCTAATTAGCACTTTTCTTAGTTAACAAGTAGTATAAGCATTAACTCCCATCAGCCAAATTCATTAATTCACTAACATCAATCAGAATGTAAAATGAGGCCTTTTGCCATCTCTCTCCATCTCATCGCTTCAGGCAAAGCAAAACATTTACTGTGGTAGGGATGCAAGATGCTGAGGGCGATCAGTTGAGAAGGTACAGTATTTAGCTAAAACCTGGCCATGTTCCCAATGTAATGACCCACCTAAGCCAGTATTTTCGAACCATGCAATCTGTAGTGCTTATTTTGTATCTAGTGATTTCTGAGAGAGGGTCTAGTCAGCATTTGAGAATAATGTGGAGAGATTTGATATAAGCAGCTGAGCTCAGCAGTTTGGTCCAATGTACTGCCTGTGGTGCCTAAACCCTAAATCTGTCCAGCGCCGATGTATTCTGAGTACATGCAAATCTACACAAACATCAGAAAGTCATTTTGACTGCCTGTCATCAGTTACTACAAAGTAAGACTGTGAGTAAAATGAAACAAAGCAGAATTTCTTAGCTTTCTTTAAAATGCATGTTAAATGCCAACAGAGAGTTTTTTTCGAACACATCTTCTTCCATTTGTCTTGAATTATCTCTGCTTTTCTTTATCATCCCACAAAATCCTACAAAACTAAGCAATAACATCTTAAAGAAAGCACTGATGAATTAGTTATTTTTACTGCAAACTTCTGTCAGTAAACCTTGAGTGCCATTACTACCAGTGTGGATCAACGATGTGCAACTTACCTGGTTTCCTCTTATACAAAAGTCTGACGTTTGCAAGATTTATATGAACTTTTTTTTTCTTTTCAGATTTTGCAACCCCAACTATTGCTTTCCAAGACAGAAAATTAATGAACTGATCTTGAAAGGCCGTCTTCTGGTCTAATGATGTTTAGACAGCACTAGAAAGACAGAGCTATGCCACCAAGAAGTGTGAGAGTTTGGGTGTAATAAAAGGCTACACTGAAACTGAATCACTCCTAGAGCTGTTTTCATTATATTTTTTCAGAGGTGATGGAATTCGATTTCAGCGATCATAATGTAGCTTTTGCACAAAAGGTTCAATCAGCACTTTATGTTCCCTTTTAGAGCTTAGTTCATGGGATTCCAGGCTGGTGCAAATATATCACTGTTATTTGGGGCCAGTAAGCTAGCTGTGGGAAAAGCTGATCAGTTTAGAAGCTATGAAAATATTGACTACTAAAGCTCAACACTTACCTCATTCAGACCTTGCCATCAGAGTTTGAGTAATTCTAGATGTTTCAAACAGCAGGCTGAGCCTCAGATCCGTAGGCAGTTAGCTCCCCAGGTACCTTGGAAGATCTGAGTTGATGCACATGGCTCACACACCTTCTGCTACACGTCCTGGATCAGTAGAGGTATAATCACATCTAATCAGAGGGCTGTCTAATGGGGCAAAACAGGGCAGGCTGAACTGGCTTACCCTTCTCTTCTGTCCAGAATGAGGACATTAGCAATATATAGCAGTCATGATTGGCAGCACCTCTCATCCAATGGTTCTAATGGGTTTCAATGAAACATTAGGACGTTTATCCACCACACATACCACAGTGCTGTTCAAAATCAGAGACTTCAAGATCTTTACTGATAAGCATTGTAGAAAGTGCTATCATTTTTACTTTTCAGAAGCATGGGAAAATGATAGAAAGCTGTATAGTGCCATAAACCAAATTCTTTGCCTGAATGTTCATGAGAAAGGACTATTGATGATGCCACTTGGCTTTGAGAGGCGTTCCTCAAGGCTGCATTTGTGCCATCATCAATTATTTCATCAACTAGCCAGGAACACTGTGGTTTTCTGAAAGAATGAGTACATTCCTGTTCTTGATTTTATCTATGGACGGGATGTGAAGGCATGAAGAGAACAAAGGAGGGACAGAGCTGGAAATGAGAACCCTGGGGCACACTACATCACTGCTACTACATGCAGACAGCAGCCCATGCAGCTGGAAGTGTGAGAAGGGTGAGAAGGCTAGGCATTGAAAGGCAGGCACTTGAAGCTGTGAGGAAACAATTCCAGCTCTGCCCATGCAAATCTGCTGCTGGTGGGGCATGGTACTAGTGAAGCATGGCAATATTACCATATGTATTTAATGTCTTTTTAAACAGAGATACCTTGCCCTGCCTTAACCCGCTAGTTTTCCCATCCTCACATGCTGGGTTCTAGACCTCCACTTATGTATTTGGGAATTAAAATATTGTCAAAGGAAGGAAACATTATGCACAGACTTTCATCTATTTGTTATCCTCAGGTCAGTGGGGAAATACAATGTTTTAATTGAGTTTTGAAAGGCTGCTGACCTAGACTTAAGCCCTGGAAATCATTTGCATCAGACTTTTTAAAGGAAAAGCTAATCAGCCTGATAAAGATCAAGCTGGGAATGTCTTGCCTAGCTGCTTGCTGGGATATTTATGAGGATTTGATGATAGGTGCTTCAAAAACCTTTTTTTTTTTTTCTCCTAGAAAGCATAGGACACTTCTGTACAGTAGTATGTATAAAACAATTTGAAGAAAGAAAGATATAATAAGGCAATACAAAGCTTGTTGAAGCATTAAATATCTATATTTTCAGTATGGTTATGTATTTATTTGTAAAGCTGGAGCTACAAAACTCAGGCTAGTTTCTTTATAGCAGTTTTCTTCACACCGTAAAGGAGAAAGACTGTTCTCCTCTAAGCTAGTAGATGCTCGCTACTTTGCATCTACGAGAAGAGAAGTGCAAGCATAGAAATGCAAACATCAATGTGGAAGACCACAGCCTTATCTAGGTAGAATAGATATCTCAGCTCCTTCAAGGAAGATAATTATATGTATTATAGAGTTACCCCTGTGATATCCCTCCAGCTGCACTTGGCTACCCACTCTGACCAGAGACAGCAGGATGAAAGTGTAAGTGCTGAACACTAATATTTTCTAAGTGATCATTCGGTTATTTCAAAATTAAACGTAGAGCTCTGAAAAGCACTCATAATTATTGTAATATTCTGTCAAATCTGGTGAAAAGCAGATTTGTTACCTTGAGATGGAGTTTGTGGTAATGCTAGCTACTGTCATCGGATTTTACGGCCGAAGTCATGACATACACTAATATGGTTAAATCATGCTCACTTTATTACCCGAATAGCTGCATTCTTATAGCAAACAGTCGAGGGCGTAGCAAACAGTCGAAGGCGTACATTATCTCATTGGTGAAGTGCGTACAGAAAAACAACTTCAAGTCCCAGACCATTGGGGCTAGCGTTCCGTTGGTAACTTTTCTGATTGCAACAGAGCTCTAGTTCCTTATTTCTGCCGGTCAAGGTTAGTTCAATAACATTCCCACGGAGCCTCCCTGCATGCCTCCACATACCCTGGGTTGCTCACCTGCAGCACACCATGGCCTCCTTGCTGCTTCAGAAAATCCTCAACAAGGTACCTCGGTTATTGGCTAGGTGGCAGTAGAGTTTATTTCTGTATTAATACACGGTGTGCTATTTTATATAGCAGTTTGAAATTCAGCTCACTGTATTGGTGAGAGAGTTCCTGTTATCACACATCTGCTCATCCCTATATTACTGCTGCTGCGCACTCTCTTACATACAGCGAAAAGTAATTTTCATTACCACAGCTCACTATTTGTGTGCTTCTTTCAACCAAACTCCATTAGTTTGGCCCCTTTCAACAGTAAAGTTGTAATTAGCATTGCAGAAATCAGCTAGATGCCTACTTCTCCAGGACAGTGAAAGCCTCTTTTCTCTCATTTCCCCAGGACACTCCCAGCTCATATATTTCCAGTGCCTACTTTGCTTGAATCTGGAATAGCAGATTTAGGCAGGATTTGGGCTGCAGTTTGCTGGTGTAGTTATGTGTGTTTATGGCATGGTGATTAATCCTCTTCAGGGTGACACTAGTGAGCAGGCAATAATCCTGGGAGCAGAAGCATTTGTGCCAGCACCAGGGCTCTTATGTCAAGGGAATGTTGTTCAAGATGGTGATTTAACTTATCCAGCAGGCCTCCTGTCCTGTCTGGATAGTCACACTGACAAATCAGCTGTAATTGGGAGGAGATGTGCAACTTAGACAAGGGAGCATGTAAGGGAAGCTCTGGCAGCTCATCTGTGTGTTTCCAAATAATGGTGGTATGGAGGCCACGTGAAGTACACCATGGCAGAACCGCTGGAGACTGAGGTTGTGCAACCACTGCGACGTAGCACCAGTCTCCACCCCGATGGATGCTAATGCAATAGAGGTAACGCAAGCCAGCCTGGGCTGAGTATCTTTTGGAGAATCAGGCAATGTGCTGATCCCACCATCAAGCTAGAAATCACCAGTACGCTTTTGAGCCATACTGAGTATGGTTTTGGACCTCTAAATAGGGATTCGTGCAGCTTGACAAGAGTATGCAACTCCTATCTCCTTCAGACAAGGAAACAGTGCTGCAGGCTGCAGCTGCCTTCAGCCTTGCTGCTCCTCCTGGCCACCTGTTGGTAGAGGCACTCTCACACGCTGCCTCAAATCCAGGGAGATTAGACCCATTCATATCTGAAATGACTGAGAAGAAAGGGGGGCAGGGGATGAAGGCAATACTGTTAAAATGGCTCATCCACCTCTGTGCTGCTCCCCCATGGACCCCTGGCCCCCCTGAGGAGCTGCCCCCCCCACCCCAAAACTCCTTGGAGCAGCTGCTGTCCGTCTGACTGCCCTGGCCTCCTTGTCAGCTGTTTGATGTCACACATCAATCTTCCATCTTTCCTGCAAATCTCTGATGATCGAGTTTCGCATTTCCAGGACTCTGTCCGTAAAGCCCCTTTCACTGGTATAATTAGTAATTAGAGGAAGAATCTTAGCAAACTCCTCTTGGCATAAACAGACACTCAATCCCCATCTGTCAGGTCAGGAAATTCACATTAGGGCGAAGGACCAATGCAGATTTTTCTATCATCTGAGGTGAGTGGCCACACACGCTCTGCACTTCTTAATTAAGCTGCCCGCATGACAATGAGGTGGATCTATTCTTAAGTGACTGTTTCAATTATAAACCATTTTCAGTGTTTTAAAAGTCTTCATGTCTTTACCACTAGGAACTCCCACTGACTTTAAAGAAATGGGACCTCTTAGCAGTGTGCTGCAGTCCTTGGTGAGGAGAGGGGCAGTCATTCATGACTTGTGTTCAAGTGCATGGTCTTCCACGGAGCTATGCTGCAGAGATGACCCCATTCAATAAATGCTCAGACATGATAGGTAAGGCAGACCGAGAATGGGACCTTTTTAGTACAGCAGACAAAAGCATGGTGATATGCAGTGGGTGAAGCTGAAGACAGACTAGTTCAACCTGGAAACAAGGCCCCACATATTTAGTGTGGAACACAGCTAACGGCTGGAGACAATTAGCAAGCGCTGTGATGAACGCCCTTCTCTGGAAAGCTTCCAGACAAGATTGGATGTTTTTTCCTCCTGCAACAGATGCTATAGCTCGAAGATAAGCTAATTTAGGGAAGTCCTATGCCTTGTGTTATGCTGGAGGCCAGCACAGATGTGCACAATGGCTTCTTCTGGCTTTATCATCCATAATGGGAATGAACAATGCTAGCCAGACCCTGCCTAAGTCATAACTGGGGCTCCATGCATTGTTTGCTACAGCACATCCTCTGGTCTTGTTGAGTTTTTTTTAAGAACTGTTTTTTCCCCTTCTGCAAGGGAGAAAATTCATACATGACCGAGGATCAAGCCTTTAGTCCTTCCATAATTATCTGAGGAAAAGCCAGTGGTTGTATAGCTGGGCAAAAACTCAACGGCACTTAGGCTCAGAAATCCTTTTCTGGGGTTTCTGTTTCATTTACAGGTTTTTGGTGCAACTGAAACAAATATAAATAAGCCAAGTCTCTGGCTGTATTCCACATCTAGAGTTAAGCAGCCTTTAAATACAAAACCCCAGCACCACAACCAAGGCAATTCTTATGTGCCTAAAGGTTCATGGTGCTCCATAACCCAGTCCTGCCCAGTCTCTCCAGAAGGAAAATGATCTGTTGCCAGGATTCTGAGGCTAATTACACATGGTTATTTTAGGGGTGGGTAGAAAAGCTGGGCTTGCCTGAGCCACACTCAGATAAGGAGCCATTACTAAATGGGAATTCAAAAGTGTGATCCGATTCTTCAAACAGTATTTAACTTTTAAATCCTCAGGCCATTGTACAGCTTAGAGGGACCTTCATCTTGGATCTAGAGAGGGACAGGGTGAACCATGGCTGCTGGAGCACGGAAAGAAGTTTCCAGAGAAAGAGAGATCCCCCCAAAGTTATATGAGATGTTTCTTGACATTTTCTCTGCAGGATGTGTAGCTGGAGAAGGGCTCAGACAATTTTTTTTATGTTGGAACCATTTCCAGATATACTGAACACTGTGTCTCACGGTACTAAAAATCAAACTGGACATTGAGTTCACTGTTAGATACAAAATGGAAATTAATACAACATCAGAAGAGAAATTGTAAGAAAAACAGTTAAATTCTTACAGTAGCATAATCTCATACTTTTGACATGATGCATGCCTCACAACGCTGACCTTATTTTCAATGACTTTGAAGTCTTTGACCTTAACAGCTTGATAGTATTCTCTTAAAATATTTTGTCAGAGTTTATGTTCCTAGGCCTCAAAGAGGAAAGGTGAACTCAAGGAAAAATAAACCAGTTATGTATGTTCATACCTGACATCCTTAACTCTACAACTGATAACTTAAGGTCACTTTCAGCAGCCTCTGTCACTTGAGCTATCTGGAATAACTGGTAATGGCAGAAGTTTGTTATTTGGTAGATGAATGAGCATTAGAAAGGGATGAGGTCATACTATTCATACTATAACGTACTGTTGGCTTTCGGAGAGACTCTATGACAGGGGAGATCTGGACTCTGCTCTGACAGGGACTGTGATCTAAGGGGATCCCCTCCACCTGCTCCAAAAAAGCCATGATCCTTTTTCCCCACCTCTGTGCCCTGGTCCTTGCTGCAGCTCTCTCTTTTCCCCATCCTTAGATACATGTTGTAATTCATTCCCTTCTCCCCATCCCTGCCACAGTTCCTTGCTCAGCTTGTCACTGATTTCCTTCCCTGATTTGTGTCACCAGCATTGCCCAGTTCCCTGATCAAACTGTTTCTCTGCCACTCTGAGTTTACACTAATTTCTCCCTACCCGCGGTTCCCGCACTCTCTGTCTCCCCACACTACTACAGGTTCTCAGACTCTTCATTCAGCCTTGGCTTTCGCCTTCTTTTCTGCCTTCCATATTTGCTGCTTCCTATCCAGCCTCTGGGTTTCTCTAGCCCAGCTCCCTTACCTGGACAGAGCTCCCGCTAAATCTCATCTCTCTCCTGCTACACCTCTTCATCTGACAGGTTTGCAATACAGCCTGTTGCTTCAGCCTTCTCTCAGTCCTCCCTCCTCAGATGCCTCCTCCTCTTTTCTCCTGAATGTAGCTTTCCCTTTTCCTCATGTCCCTGTCCTGAACATTATCTGCACAACTCCTGTTTGCAGTTTCTGTGCTCCAGTCAATTTCCTGCTCAGTATCAATTTGTTTTTATTCCTTCCCTCTCCCCTCCACATCTGCTTCCATTCAGTATGTCCTCTCCACCAGATTTTCTGAGTTGCAGATCATAGCAATCCTGAGACAGTCTGCCCTACCACTATTGACTCCAGGAGCAGTGTCTATCAGAAACATCCTACTTGACTTCTTATGCATGCAGAGCATGCACAAAATCCTTGGTGACTTCAGCTGTGCAGCTCTGACCTGCACATGTAGAAATGAAACCTTTCCATCTTGGCCAAGCTGTGACAGTTTTCACAAGGAGAGTAAAAGGAACACTCCTGACTCAAAAGCTGTTCCCTCTGACAGGGCCACATTTTCATTTCTTAGTACTTAGTACTTAGCAGAGGTACTACTTTAGTATCTCCAGAGATTCTAAAGTAAATAAATTTATCAGAACATGTTCAATATGGGCAAAAATAAAAATGCTCATAATTTCATTTTTCTTTTTTTGTTGTTGAATTTTCCAAACAAGTGTTTTATCATGAGTATCACAATGACCAGGGCAGGCTAGGGACAGAGAGGGGGAGGAGAAGCCAAAGTGAGTGTAGACCTGGAAAGGAAGAAATCAGTACCAGAGGTGTCAGTGTCTTTCTTTCTTTTTCAGCGGCTGTAGTAAGTCATTAACAACATTGTTATGGTATGCTGCTCTCTTCCAACCTCTGCTTGTCTAGTCTCCTCCTCCTTCATTTACTCCCTTCCCTACTTCCTTGTCTCCACCATTTTAATTCTTCGGTTCTGTATCTGTTTCATCTCCTACTCTATCTCCTTATACTCTCTTTGCACCTCATTTTATTTTTCTGTCCTACTCTACCTCTTAGTTATCTCCTAAATCTCTTCTCTTGGTGCTTTTTCCCTCAAGTCATGTTTTTCTTCCCCTCTCAATCTGCTCCTTGGAATAACTCTTCCTATGCGTAAAAAAAGAAAAAAAAAAAAGACCACAAGAACAATAGCTGTAAGGCCAGATGTCTGGACATTAGCATTCATTTCTGCTCTTAGTTTTGGTCATACACAAAATGTGCCCAGCTGTTGCACTAAGCCCTTTAAACAGTCAACAAATCCCTGCTCTGCCTGCACTGAATATATTCATGCATAGAAACCCATCTGGAATTGCTCATCTCTTCTCAGGTCCTCTTATACTACCTTATAATTGTGTGTCTGATTGAAGAAAGGATTTTCTAAAGAGTATTTTGAGAAAATATGAACAAATCTCATTATCTTAGTTGGAAATCTCTTTGAGTGACACTATGTTTTCCTTTGTGAAAGCAAGACACATTTCCCCTTTGTTATTCTCTGTCCCCTCTATCTGTTCCTCCTCTCTCTTGCTCCACCTTCATTGCTCTATGTGTCACTGCTGTCCTGGTTTGCTTATGTTTGAAAGCCCCAGCTTCTTAGTGTCCAACTAACACCTGTCCAACTAGTTAAAGAGGGTGCAGATCTTATGAGGACTGTGAAGGGAGGTAGAGGCAGCTCTCTCCATTCAGCATGAGACTGAGGGTTAATAGAAGGAAAATATTGATGTTTTATTAAATTACTCTTATAGGTCAGATCATGTAACATGCCCAAGATCTAAACAATGATCCTGTTCTGGAGGAATGTGAGGTTCAGACTGATGAGATAAACCATTTGCTGGAATATCTCTCTGACTTCACTAAATTGCTTCCCTTATTTAATTACAAATTAATTGAAAACACTCCTTGCCCAGCAGAACAATACTTAGAACCTGATTTGTTGATAGTATCCTAATCCTCCTTAATATTCTCGTAGACTCTCCCATGATTATGTCATCAATTTTACACTTTTTAGACTTTGGCAAAACCTTTTATGCAGGACTCATTAACATAAATAAGAGAAATAGCTGCAGACCTGGGGTACACAAAATCTTACTAATCCCAACCAGGATGATGCTGACATAAATAATAAAGTGGCACATTTGCAACTGCTGTAAATTTGGTAGCAGAGACACTAACAGAGCTCAGAAGAGAAGGATGTACCTCTGTTAACAGAGAGAGGAGACTAGTATTTGGACAGGAAGCAAGTGAAATCTATGTAGGAGGAGGCTGAATTATGGAATTACTGTAATTTAAAGTACCTAGTGAGTCACGTGTCCTCTGCCTGTTGTATTTCTAGTCTTTAATCAGTACAAGATACTCACCTTGCTGCACTTTTCAGTGTTCAGCATGATCTTTCTCTTGATATTCCAAGGGAGGCAGAGTTTGCCTGAAGCAGACAGCTCCACCATGTGGTAGGAAAAACCTGGTCCACAAAGATAAAAAGTTTACTTGAAGTCCCCAAGAACCAAGGTGCTAACTTTTCGGCTGAGGCATTGGCCTCTCAGTTTGGGACGATGTCTGTTAGCCTCCTGTGAAAGGCTTTGTAACAATGATAGAAGTGCAGACACAGAACAGTGGTGATAAAGTACTTAGCAATATCAAATTCATACAAAATGCCTGTCAGCCAGCGTCACTAAGTATTCTTACTCAAGATGGCTCAACACCATGAATATGAACCATTGTCTACTTTCCTTCACCTACATAAAAGCTTCTTCTTTCCCTTCTATCTTATAGCTGTCCCTTTTCCTGAAACACTAATCACATAAACAATTTATATGGTGTACCAAAAAGGCTGACAGATCTGTGCAGTTTTGGACCCCAGGATGGAGAAATGAAAAATAAGATCTGGAGATTCGTGGTCTGGATTTGTCAAAACACCTTCACTAGCATCAGCGGGGACAGGATGCAGAGAAGAGGGGATACTTCGTACAGGTTGGTCCTGGCTATTCTGGGTCATAAGCAACAAAGTTGTAGCATGATAGGTAGCTGGTACAAATCCCAGGGCCCTGGGGACGTGCAGTCTTGGGAAGATACTCTTTGAGAAGGCAAGTACTGACTTCATACTCTCATCTCTGCAGATTTTTTTCCAAGTATAGCCCCCTCCCTAGCACAAAACAGCAATCTGCCTCAGAAATAATGAAAGTATGAAACGTAATGGCCCAATGGCTCTGTCCCTGCTAAAGTCGCACCCTGATGTAAGTGGTAAAGGCTGAGAGTTACTACTATTGTATGAATGTCAAACAGCTACAGAAGACATTTAGTTAGCTCACAGATGGGCATAATTCAGAGAAGCCTCTATGTTGTAGGTAGTGAAGGCTGAGACTGCACATGATGAGAGTTTTTTAGGTAACTGGGGCTCTTACCATGAAGGATCTAGAGGGTATTGCCCAAAGCTCTGCATTTGGTTGGAATATTTAGCCAGGTTCTTGGGAAAATAAGATGGTAAATACAGCTTGGAATGCTATATAAGGAAGCAGCTCCACTTTTAATCAGCTAGAGCTTGTTTCCAGCTGGTAGTTCCCATCCTAGATATAAGTAAGTGTTCTGGTAGTGGGTCCAGGACCCATCTTGGTCCACACTGATGTGACCACGTGAAACTTCACTAACCCAAAGAAGCAAAAGGCCAGAGCAGCTGATCAGAAGCAACTATCAAATGAGTGAAAAAAAGAATGAGGTTTCTGCTAGTTCCACCCTGCCATGCTATCGATGGGGCCTCCTTCCTCTCTGATGGAGGCCAGCAGCAAGGGTGATGATAGTGGGGAGGCTCACTCCCTCTGTGTTTTGGCTCTCTCAGTTACCTGTTTTATAATTCCAAGAAGTCTGTCCACATGCATTAACATCATCACACCATTTGCACTTCCCCCCACATCTGCCAGAGAGCTTTTAAGAGTACCTTTTCCCTGAACAAGATTGTTCAGTGCAACTCAATTCAATTCACCTCCCCAAAAAATCTTTAAGGGCTATGTACCCAAGATATAGGGACCATGAGTCTGGGATTGCAAAAAATGCCTGTGTGCGTTTAGGTAGTCGATTAACAGAAACATTAATATATCCCTGGATACAGTGAACAAAAGGCGGCATCAATGAATATAACTAATGGCCTCAAAGATTTCAAGATAAAGGAGAATACAGTCTTGGGTGTTTGCAGCGTCCCTGTGAATTTCAAGATAAGGAAAACCCAGCAGAGCTTCTAACCAGTGGCTATGGATCAATGGAAAAAGTACAGGAACAAATGGCCCAGGACTTTCAAAGATCCTCTGAACATGTAATGGCTAGATATCTGGATCACCATGTATGTTTTTCTAAAAGTCAGTTTACAACTTGCCTAAATTCACTCTTCCTAGGGCTAAAGTATTCCCTTTATTACCATTTTGACATGGTTGGAGTCACTTTAACAGACATTAGAAAGATTAATTTCTCTTTAATTAGAGTGGGAGATGGGGATCAAAGGGAGCAAGAGACCCAAAAGTCATAAATTAGTTAGGGCAGATAGGGAGGAAAATGCTCACAAACTGCTGACAAGATTAATATGCAGTTGATGGGAAGCACTTTCACACCAGGGTGCCAACAAATAAACACAATTCAAAAATATCGTCCCTGCTGTAGTGGATAAGTGTGGATTCCCAGTGACAGAGAGGGACGGAGAGACATTTAGGGAGGGCGGGAGACCTATTTGCCCTGTGAAACTTCATGCCCAAAATTCCTCCAGTGGAATCTGATAGCAGGGGGCTAGCTGGGCCAGAGGGTTAGTGCTTTCTGCATTAAAAACAACAACAACAAACAAAACAAAGAAACAAACAAGAAAAGAGGGAAAGCAGGCTTGGGCAGGGGGCGTTGAGGACTGTGTGTGAAAACCTGAAGATCAAGGCTGTGCACAGCTGTTCTGGGGCTGGGAGCTTCCACCTGCTGTGAGTACTGAGCTAACTTCATGAATGCTGCAAGATTTCCAGAACCCAGAAACAAACAAAACAGTGTAGTCCTCTCCTTGCACAGAACACAGTGGGAGGTTGTCTCAGACATAAGTAACACAAAAATGTCGTGCTGATGAAGGCTTCCTCAAAAGAGAAAAATGGCATGTGTGTGTGGTGGGTGAGTTAGCAGAGCAAGAGGGCATGCACTTCTATAAGCTGAGCAACATGCTGCCAGATGACCACTTCACAATCAGTTTACAAAAAAATGTAGAACCTGATAATTTTTCCCTTTCCTTTCAACTTTTCCAGCTTTTCTGCTTCCTCTCTCTCTCCACAATTCTCATCTCCCTTCCATGCTACCATATTCTAATACTGAGAGAAATGCTGCCCTTCTGCTGTCAATCACTCCTTTAAAAATGCAACTTAGACAATATTTCAGCTAAGCTGGGATATAATGGCCAGGCCTGGCAGTTGAACAGCTCTGGATTATAGGTCAATATATATATCAGCAGAGAAGGTTTAACAAAATTGCTTACTAATGAAATCTTAGCTTTAAGACTTCACATCCCTTCAGAGAAATGTGACAGTAAGGTAAGAACCCTCTATCTGCATTATGACTGACAAGTTGTCACTGTGACTGCACTGCAAACAAAATGGCAAAAAACATTGCTGAAGTCAGTGGGAATGCCACCAGTTACTTCAAAAAAGGACAATTTTGTGCTTGTATTCCCTATGGTTAGAAGCACAGATTTCTTCATCCTATCCTGCAGCTCTTCACTGCTGCATTCCTACAACCCCTGTCCAGCTGTGCCACCCCTGTGCCCCCACCCCAAACCTGCTTCCCGCCCCTTACAGCCTTCTGCCATTCAATGTCTGGTGCAGAGTTTGCACCCACAAATGACACGACAGTCTTGTGTCTAATGGTGACTACGAATGATGATAACTGGAGTCTCTCTTCTTGTCCAAAAGGGAGTATTTAAATTGAGGTTTCCAAAGGGAAAAGGAGCTGGAGCAACTCCATCACACTGCACTTCACCTGCATCTCTATTAGATGAGGAGGGACGGTTGAACTTCTCCAGCTGATCCAATTGGTTTTGTAACCTTTCTGCTCCCACAGGAGCAAAACAGCTCTGTCTGTGTAACAGCTAATGCGTCTCTGTTGACCTCCAGGGTCAAGGACATTGTGCTGATCTGGGGATGACAGTAATAGTTCTGTTGACAGATGCATTTCACCAGCTGTACAGCCGCTTGGTGGGACTTGAAGTTAACCCTTCCTGTGCCATCTGACACCAATGGCTCAAATGTAACTTACATAAGAAAGATCATCTACAGCCCCTTTACCCTCCACAAAGTATAAATATCTCAAAAATAAATTGCCTCATCGTTTCAGGGAAGAAATATGCAGGTTCTAAATACCAGGCTCTGCCTTCACCCTATTCTTCTCCTTGATGTAGTCTGTCCAGCTTTATGCCTCTTCCCTCTTCCCTCCATTTGCTTCCTCTCAAATACCTGCTTGATAGTTAAAATACTTATTTAGACCTTGAGGTCTCTCCTTCGTCCTGCTCCCTGTCATTGTGACCAAGTGCTCTCCCAGTGGCAAGGCTGACTCAGATTCTGAACTGATGATGATCCTGGCTGATTTTTGTTGATGGACCCCTTGTCTGCCCTTTTTCCAGTTTCTCTAATTTCTCTCCCAGTGGTGCCTGGTCCTTATGTTGAATGACTTCACTGTTTGCATCAGTTTTGATCTGAGTGAAGACTGCTTTTTCCTTTCCTCCTCTTCAACTCTGGCCCAATGCCCTTATTCACCCACTCAGTTGCTGTCATGGCAAATGTTCTGTGAAGCACTGCATCTTACAGTTCTCTCTCTGAGTTTCTTTCTCTTCATTTCCATTTGTGCACTTCCACATGTGCCTCTCAGCCCTTTTATGGGATCTTAATGAGGTCTTCTTCCCTGACAACATCTCTAGCATCTTTGCTCACACCCACTCTTCTTTGTTTACCTTTGGTATGTTTTTTTTTTTGCCTTCTTCTCCTGCTAACTCATTATTGCCCCAGATAAGTGTCTCTCCAGCTCTGTTCTCTGGGTCTCCCTTAGGACTTGTGTAGTTGGCTCAGGGAAGGAAATCTTTCCACAGCCCTCCTCACCCATGAAGCAGTGGCAGTAGCTGTTTTATCTGAGGTGACTTACCACTTACCTGAGACCCACCAGAAGCACTCTGTGCTGGAGGCTGCATAGAGATGACAGATCAGGCCCAGCTTCCTCATCTCTCAGATTCTAGGAAGACTGCCATGATGGCTACACCTGAGCCCAGACTTGTTTACCCCACATCCACCCCATTCGTGCACATGAACAAGAAGGTTGGAAAGTGTCCCCTGCCAAAAGGGCTGCTGCCTTTGGATCTACAAGTCTAACAATCCTAGATTGCAACCTTGCAGGAAGCAAGCATGTGCCTTGTGTTTCAAGATTGGCCTATAAAAATCAAAATGAATGATGATTCTGCATCTGGAAAAAAACCAGTCTGGTGTCTTCCGGCATCTCTCGACCCTGGACCTTTTTCCTTCCCCTTCCTCTCGCGTATTTCATAGTTTGAATATTCTGACAGAATTAAAGTCTCCTCCTTGGATCGTACAAGTGCTGTTGGAATCCAGTCCAATGTAACAAGATAGAAAATGATGAAAAAACATACAATTAAGGAAAGAGAAAGAAAGGTAAAATGCATATGATTTTGTATTTTAAGAACAGTTGCAATGCATACAGAAGCAGACAGGTCAAATTATTCTGTTTTTACTTCTACTACTAACATTTTAGTTCCATTTTATATACACATTTTTATTTTTGTTTCTGATCCCTTTTTTTTCCCTTATGCTTGATTTTCCACTGACTTTACTGAACTGCTTTGACTGCTCAGGATTCTTTACAGAGTAAACTGGCACATCTTTGTCCAGATCCTAACACATATATATTGGCCATGTGCCTACAAGCACCAACACAGCCTCCATCAGCATGCACCATTCTTCCTGTCCTAATCATAAGAACAGTCCCCAGCTTAATTTCCCACTGAGACTGCACCATGGCTTAGCACCCATTCTGGCAGAGGATTTGTGAGGGGCTTCAGCTACCAGAATGATATGGATTAGTACAGGCACTCTCACCCTGCCACTCAAAGTTATTAAATTAAGGAAAATTGATCTATCTCCAAAGCTACTCTCTAGGCTTACAATTGCCCTCTCTCAGCCACAGCCAGTTTGTCAAGTCAAGTTTGAAAGAAATGTCAGAAAGAGATAAGAAATTTTGAGAGGCTTGTATTCATGTGTGTTTGGCTTATGCAGAATATGCATTTTTACTGGGTAGCAGTGAAGTGGTAATCTTTCCAAACTGGTGGTTTTGCCTTTCATCCTAAGAGTGGCAAAGCTGAACATACACTTTTGTTTCAACAGGCAGCAAAATTCTGCAGCCTGGCCCTGGTCCTGGCCAGGCTCCTGCTTCTTGTGGTTAGAAACCTCCCTCTATCGACCGACAATTTCACTGTTGAAGAGAAAGAAGCTCTTGTTAGAATCAAGAGGAGGAGCCAATCTGCCAGGTATCTGGGACCACTTGCAAATTGGCTTTGAAAATGCAATCAAACATTTTAATAAATCTGTCTGCATGATTTTGAATTATTTCTACATTGTCTTCTTTTTGTTAACTAAATGTACACTTAATGCTATAGAAAGAGATGGTGCAGCAGGGCTAGGAGATGAAATTCTGTTTGTTTATAGGGAATAAGCTGTCTTGCTGTCCTTGTGTCTCTGTTCCTAACCATACAGAGAAACTGAATGACTTTGGCCTACATATTTCTCACCTGAAGGGCCTTGGAGTAAGGGCTGTGCAGAACTGAATTGGTCAGATCTAGCATTCAGGGAGGAATGCACATTCTTGGATGTACAAACACAGTTGTCATTTACAGTCACTCAGAAGAACTAGGATAAATCTTCTGACCTAGTATTTTATAGATGTTCAGGAGATTCACTCAATATACACTAGTATGTATAGTAATTTTGATGCCTACACAAATAAAAGGAGAAAAAAAAACAATTAAATTCAATAAATGCATGCTCTGTATTTTTTTTTTTTTTTTTTGAACAAGGTTATCAGGGGAGAATATAAGTTTGCAGGATCAAATTTCTTTAAAAACTCCAGTGTACTAGACAACAGAGAAGCCAACCCAGGCTGGCAGCTAAGCAGGACACTTTCTCAAAGGTGTATTGACCTGAGTCATGATGATACAACAGATCCTCACCCACATAAATCAAGACGGTGCCATTAACCTTAATGGAATGATGATGAGGTACAAGTGGATGCCTGACTTGTCTGGGAGAAACCCTCAAAGTTCTGGGCTTTGTCATGTGTATTGACATGCTGATTTATTATTAAAACTTAGGGTTGCTTAGGAGAACTGGATGAGGTACACTGTGTTGCTATTTTGAGTTGCTTAGGAAGGCTGCAATGTGCACCCAGAGACTTCCTTAACAGATTTGCTCAGAAAGTGCAACTGGGGAGCATGAATTAAGAAAATGTAGAGGGTGAGCAAGCTGAGGAAAAGAGGCGAGTTTGAACATATTTCTAGACTTGCAAGACTACAGCTGTGGGAATAATTAAAAAGCACACTTTTTGGATAATTTATTTTTGAAACTCTGCAAAATTTGTCAAATCATTTATTTGATGAGCATTATTTAACCAGCTGTACAGGCAGCCACGCTGGAGTGCTGTAATGAGTGCTCTGGAATGTGACCAGCATTAATGTGCCTGGGATAGCTGGATAATTCTTTTACCCTGCTCAGTTCTGTGGTTTGCCTGTAACTGTGGTCCTGCTTGATTACTGTTATGATGTGAGCTTTGAATTCTCTCTCTCCTTTGGCCTTTCCTTCTTGGCAGCTCCAGCAGAGCAGAGCCCTGATTAGAACCACAGTGTGTCATTCGATCTTCAGATGGCTATAAAAGGCCTGTGCAAGTGACCATCTCGCTTCTGTCCCAAACGGATGATCATGCATACTGCACATTGCCATGCTCCTGGCATGACTTCAGCAAAATTGGTAAGTGTTCCTTCCAGAGCTAAAACATAACACAAGGTACAGGAGCAATTCCATTAAATGCCCCTTTAAACCATCAGAGTTAGCAGTTAACTTTAAAACAGAGCAGACTTTTAAGTGATGAGGGAGAAGTACCGTTCCCCTGCTCGAAATTGCAGCTGGGTTTGTTACCATCAGGTGTGATATGAAGTCAGCATTTTCCTTGATGACTTTTTCCTTTGCCATTGTTGCAATCTGGCACTGCGGACTGCAGCCTTGCTCCAGGTTTTTAAAGGGAACTGTTATTTTCCTCAAGGATTTTATTCCTTGTCTCTTGCTAAATGGATTTTGTTATTTTTGTTATTTCTCAAAAATAGGTGAATTTGATAAAATCCAGATATTTGGAACCAAGATAAAGAGTTCAGATAATAACAGTTTTACTGCAGGAAAAACAGAGGTTTAAATACTCATGCTATTAAGTAAAGTCAACAGTCATGTGCTGCCTCCTTTCATTCATGGGGTTTTTCAGAATATTGATGCCCTTTTTTCAGACACTTGCTCTGTTCAGGTGCTGGTGGCATTTCCATGAGAAACAGAAAGAGACACCTGGGCTATGGAAACACCCATAATAGTGATTTCAGTGTCTCATACCTAAATAGACCTTCCTTTGTTCACAAGAGGCATGCTCTTGAGCACTACCAAGCGCAGGAGATATAATTGTTTCTTCAGTCTATTACGCAGTTCACAAAAGACAATATTTCAAGAATTGACTGCTCAGAGATGGAGGCAAAGAGTGAATTTTCTGCTTGCACAGCTTCTGTCTTCAGACACTGATACTATTGAGGGCTGAAGTTCATAATGCAGAAAATCTTCATGTAATTAAATGTATCCTTTTTTGCTAAGTGCCAGTATCATCTGGAGATGCCTAGTATAAGAACAGTACTATTTATTGCTCCATTATTTGCATTCATTATTTTAATAGTGTTCAAATGGTGGATTTCAAGCCAGAAGCCTGAAGTTTCATCCCAGTTCTAAAATCAGCTCATTGTGAATACTTTGGACTCAATCAGTTTGTGGTTAAGTGTCCCAGTAGGAAAGAAATATTACTTTGCTATTCTATCATACCATCCTTTAAGATACCTCAATACACTTTACATTAGCTCTCGTAAGTCTGATCTCATGTTGGAAAATACTAATAGAAAAGATTTGAGACTTTGGACTAGCCAGTTTTAGATTTTTTCCCCAAAAGTTATTTTTGTGAAATCAATTACTTTTAAAATAGATAGTTTTTAAAATATATAATGGAATTAAATGATGAAATATGCAGCTTCTTGGAACATATCATCTCATGTTTGGTTTTGCAGTTTTGATAGATCAGCTGATGTAACTACTCTTTAAATCAAGATTTTTCCATTTTCTCTTTTTAAAAATCACAGGAAAATTTGTTCAGAAAGATGATTATCTAAGGAAAAGAAATGTGATTTACAAGGTGCTACACAGAAAAGTCATTCAGCACTGATATAAACTGACTGTTCAGTTAATTTTATACGCAGATAATCTAGTTACATTATCATTAACATTAACACTTCAATGTGTCAGCATAGCTTATAAATACCAAGAGGCCATTCTTACTGTCAGTGAATTAGTTAGAAATTTTTAGGTATATTTTATTTTTATATTGCAAAAACCCTGCCTCAACTCAGTCCAAACATTTGTGCAGAAATTAAATGCTAAGTATTGGAACGTCCAAGCAAACACAAAACCAAATTCCTCTTTTATTAGTATTCAATTGCACTTGTATTACACAAAGTCATATCCAAGAGTTCTGCCAGATGTCAGGGAACAAAAAGGCACACACTGCAAGGTAAGCAGAGGGCTAAGACATCTGTATTGCAAAGCCAAAGGCCAACCACAGAAATATCTTGGCAATGACCTTCACCTGAGGTGATCAAATGTCTCTCCTGGAATGCAAGTCCAGCAGTACAGCAAGCACAAGGGCTTCATTTGATGAAGTGTGCTAAATCTCTGCTGAGATGGCCAAAGATACTGCTTTTCTCTGGCATTTGTACCTCGGTCCTTTTCTGGAGACACCATCTTTTTTAGCAGAAGTGGAAGGGTGATAGGCGCCTCTATGCCCAGATCCTGCATTTCACAGACTGGTGTTTCAGCTTGACCCAAAAGCTTCAAAGCCAGGTTGTGATGGTTGGTGGGAACATATAAGATGCCTCGTCTTCCACTTCAGAAAAACTCAGCAGAGCTCATGGGCTGGTTACAAGCAACCAGTTCCCATCAAAACTTGTAATGGACTTTGTATGACACATAAAAGTTGTCTACATTGCATGATATTCTAGGAGATCCCAATATTTCAACATTCGTTTTTGTTCCCAGATCAAAATACAAAAATTTAAACATCAAAGCTTCTCACAATACAACAGAGACAGAGTGATTCAGAAATACTGATTGTTTGTTAATTTGATTGACATCTTGACCAAGGAAAAACTTTTACACATGTCCTCAAATTGATGCAGTTGGTTTGCTGAATTGACATGGTTTGTCTTGTGAAATATCTACCCATATTATGCTGAACACACTACAGCACATGTTGTCTGGGGAGTTCCTCAGCTGATGCCCCTCTCTCTTGCAGCCCTGAGTGCAAATCTGTGTCTGAATGGCAGCTGTCAACCAGAACCCATCATGATGATCAATTGTCAACTGTGTGATATGAAGAGGAGGGTAGCTTACACGGAACTTGATTCACAGGACAGAGACTTGCAACTTTGAAGCAATGAGCTGAGAGGGAAATGCAATTTGAAAATTTAGGGAACTGAGGTAGCAAAATTTATAGATAGCAAGGCCTCAAAGGAACAGTCATCCTTGCATCACCATCTGCTAAAGCAGCAGCTCCCATACATCTTCCGTTGTCCAGGGACATGCAGAAAAATGGGATCAGCACAATAGATTTCATTCAGTATATATCACTATCTTAATTGTACTTATTACCTCAGAGACCTCTGTGATGGGACAAAGATCTCTCCATGAAAAGCATTATACAAAGAACACAAAATGGTCCCCTTCCAGATAAGATTAAGATGAAGTCAAGAGTAATGAGATTGGCTGGAGGGAGGAGAAGGGTCTTATTTTAAGGCTAAGATTTGTAAGCTAGAAGTTACATGTGTTTTGGCTTCTCCCTTGGACCTCATATCCTGTTACATCAGATTCATTCTGCATGAATTTTCAAATATATAAAGTTGCCTACCTAGTCTCTAGTTACATTAAGCTGGAGGCCAACACATGATCGGAGGCTGGATTGGCCATTTCAGGAGTAGATTCACTGAGGTGCATCCCCCCTTGTTAGCATCACCCATACCACATAACCTGGGAGAAACTTATTGCTTATGCAGCTCCTTGCACCTCATTCAGATGGGACCTGTAACTACCACAACCATTGTAAATGAAGAGATCATCTTTTCTTGCACAGAGGGGATGGGAATCCAAGGAGGATAACGTCATCAGTACCAGAGATGGCTCAGAGAATGCATGGGTGAAGGAAGTGGTCCAGACTATGGAGATAGGAGTGGAAGAAGCTGCTGCTGCAATAGCAAAGTTTGCTTCATGGGGAGAAACATATTTTTTGTCTTTTTTGTTCATTCAAAAAAGTTAAAAGAACACACTGCTGTGTGTTCATATTCTAGAAAAGACTATGTCAAAAAGCTTGAGAGGCATTTGGAGGAGCAGATGGCAAACAAGATATTGATCCTGGTTTCCTATATCCTGTTTCTGATTTTGTACACCTTTAGAGAACACACCCAGAACACAGGGGGATCAGGCATCATGTCTCACAAAGCTGTATGGATGCAATGATAGCCTGTTACCCTCTGTATATAGCTGGAGTTTCATATGGTCTAATGGCTTCTTCCCAAAGTGTGTGACATTGCTATAGTTCAGCCATGTGATGACAAAGACATGGCCAACACATTGTCTGCTAGGATAGCCTTCCAGCTGTCCATCAGTACGAGAAAGTGTCACTTGAAGGTGTTTTTGGAGGTGGCTGGAGAGGGACGGAGTTGTGGGCTGGATTAACGTTTCTGTTACTTTCTTCTTTGCTATCCTCTTTTCCAAAATCCCTACAGCCCTTCATTCCATCAAGTGACAAGGAATGAGCTGATCACATGGCTGAATGTTATTCCCCCTTATGCGAGTGCATGTGTGCCCCTCACATGATGTGGGATGCTGGCATTTTTGGCAGGTGGTGGCTATGCCTCTGATCATATGACAGGAAGAGAGGAAAGGGAGGGCAGTTCTCCCATATGAGGCTATGTAGCTGGCCCCATGCTTCCCCTATTTAAAACTTCACCTTGGTTATCTGATAGGGAATGGAGAGTGGAACTTTGTGAAGCAGGACAGCAAGGAAGGCTCCTGCAGAACATGCTGTGGAGAAGGATTCATGGAGGACAGAGGGCAAGAGACTACTTATTTATTCAGATTTTGAAAACTTATTTATCCAATGTTCAAGAACCCAATGTAAATACAGAATGTGCAAACTGAAGCCCAGCCAACTTTTCTGATTTCTTCTTTATTTCTTTGGAAACACGGACTCTTGGTTTTCTTAAAACATGTATAAGAGAACTGGCACTCCTTGTATCAGAAGCTGGGGGCAAAATCAGCTCCTTGGATGCTTTCAGTGTTCTCACTATGAACTGCTTGATACAGTAGGCCTTACTAAAACTGTTTCCACCTTAGGTTGCTTGAGGCATCAGTTTACCAGTCTGCCGTCTAAAGAAAGGAACAATCTTTAGCTCACAAAGACACTTGCACATCAGATTTCTATTTTGATTACTTGTGTCACAAGATCCAATTTACTGCTGGACAGAGGCTTGGTTCAGATCAGCACAGATCAGTTGAGCGTTGTCCTGGTGAGCATCGTCTCCCCACACTTATGCAAGCCTTTAGGACAAGTGTGACCTGTTTAGCATGACAGTGAGTCATCAGCATTGGCTCAAATTGGCTCCCCATACCTTTCAGATGGATGATGAGGATCCAATTGCAGGCCAGTTGAAAATTTAACTATTGCAGGGCAGTAAAGCAACTCAGTTAAAGCTGAAGAGAATTAATCAGTGAAGCATCTGAGGACTCTATCAGGGACCATGCACTCGTAGTCACTGCTGTATCAGTTTTCCATCCAGACACATTTATTTAAGTTGTGACTACCTGTCAGAAGGAAATAGTAGTAACATTTCCTAAGGCATCATCTGATAAGGTTTTGGTTATTCTGAAATAATGTACCTTTCTTCACAGAACAGTCCTGAATGGAACTATACACCACCTTGTTTTTTGCAGAAGACCAGGTACCAGGAGTACAATACTAATAAAAGGCATCAGCATCTGGTGCTCTAAATTAGGTGGTGGGGGTAAGGATACTGGGCATTTATCCTTATCTCTGAGTCAGTATGAAGGAATTCCAAGAAAACCATGCCCCTGAGTTTGTCTATGAAAGCGGGACAAATAATGCCTCTTTATTATGCATTTGTTATATATTTTCTTGTTAGTCTCTGCCATTCTATCTACTGATCATCATTGCTCCAAAAGAGGACAGACGTCTTACTACAATCCTTGCCCTCAGCATGCTCACAAAATTATTCTAATTTCACTTGTGCTACTCTGTGCTGGGAATGTGAAGAAGATACTGACTCTGTCCCCTTCACAGAAATGTCAGAATTTCTCACTTGAAGTCAATTTACATTATGGGTTTAGAATTAATTGCATTATTTGCTTAAATCAAATACACAAAAAAAGAACTTTATCTGAAGGAAGAAGAATTGTGAAGGAAACATATGGTAGAGGATGAAAAGGTAGTGGAATGATCTTACAAAAGCATAGGGCTGTTATTCAGACAGAGAACCTCTGTCTCTCCTTTGGAAGCTTTGCCTTAAGGTGAGAAAAAACTGACATTTTACAGGGCAAATTCCTCAAATTAATTTTATATAGCTTATAAGTTTCATGTTATCTGCAGTAGCAAAAGGGGATGCAGTTATATGTCATTTGAATAGAGATGTGCAAATCTGAACAATTATCATTTACCTATTATGAGTACTACTTACACAAGTAAGAGAGAGCTCTAGGACCAGTATATACGAATGGGAATATTTGGATCAAGCCCATCTAGATGCTGGTAGACCAAGTAGGCTGCATGTTCGGCAGCTTCCTGAGAATTTAACTAAATCTGAACTTAACATTGCAATATGGTGAAGATATTCCTCAAAATTCCTGTGAGGTGAGGGACTTAAACCTGTTATTGAATTGTCAAACTGACTTTGTGGGTCCAAGAACATCTGAGATGCACAAAATTAAAAAAGAACAGAACCATGAGAAAGCTCTTGAAGTTGGATGGTGAAACTTGTATAAATTGCTCTGTGGTATAATGGGGAAGTTTTCTTTGGCTATCTCTGATGCTTCAAGAGTTTCTTGAAGGGCTTCTTTATAGGAACATCTGGGTTCACTGTAGCAATTTCATCATCAGCTCTCTAGCAATGTTTGCAAAGCTGGTTGTCTCCATGGGTCCAGAATGAATCATGTAAAAGAGTGCTGAGCTTGTCCTGTGTCAGAGCCTCCCATGTGTGACTGATCCCCTTCTGCTAGCTCACACACCAGACCCCATTTCATGGCTTTTCCTCATCTTTCATGGTTTAGTCACATCACAATATTCCTTTACTTGCATGGCAAAAATAACATCTGCAGGAGCTTTCCAATGTCCTGTGATTGAAAATAAGATACAGCAGGGATTCTGTGTGGGTCTAACATGCATGTGAGGATAACACAAAAGAGTGCCTTCTCACAGCTTTCACAGCAGGTCATTTTGATTGACATATTTGTAGAGGTTACAGGGTGGATTGTAGATTCAGCTGGCATGTCAAACCAGATGGGAGAATTCCACTGAGTATACAATGAAATGAAGAGTGCAATTCTATGGCTTTCTCTGCTTTTAACAGATGGATGTGAAAGTAAAATATTTCTCCACAATCTCCTTTTCTTTCTGAGGGACACCCCTATTCCTCTTATCACCTTCCTCCCCTCTTCCCCATTCCCTGTATTTTCCTTATCTGATCTTTTTGTGTATCACTTCAGCTTCTCCTGTCTTCTGGTTTTCAACATAACCATCTCTTTCTCTGTCTTTCACTTCTGTGCACCATATTCATTGCTCTTATTATTCTATGACCATAGGTGTTCCCAGTACAGGAAGAGTAGACAATACATGATGGACATGGCTTGACAGAGCACGTGCAGCAGAAGGGGCTATTGAAATTTTCTATCCCAGTGTGGAATGAAAAACACAAGATCAGGTCATGGAATGAGTGAACCTTCTGGCATTAGAGGTTTGGCAGAGTTCTCTTGCTATTTTGGGAGCTTCAAGAACTAGATGGAGTCGATAGGGCTTTTTTCTTGTAATTTTATCCCATTTTTCTTTCCTTTTGGTGATTCAGTTAAGGAACCTAAACATGTTTTCTTAGCTCAAAGGAAGCTTTTGTAAGTGTCAGAGACAAAAGACGTGCCCCAAATGCTGGGCTGGTACAAGTAGTTGCCTTATATTATAGCTTTCAAAACAGCAAAACCTTTCATTAAGGTTATGTTTGGACTTTTATTATAATCTCCTGTTTCAGTGCTTGGTCTCAGCTCCGGAGGTAAAATTTTTTAGAAAGTTTGACCACAATCCCGTTGTATGTTTCTGAGCTATGCAAGTGAAAGAAGTTTCCCATTCTGTGATGTGTTTAGATGCTTTGTGCTCAAGGAATACAGCAAAAATAAAATACAAAACGGAATTCTGAAATGTGGAACTAATCCTAAATCATACTAAAATAATTCCCCACAACAAAAGCAATTATCATGTTTTATAACTTAGCCTTCTACTTACTTGGTGCACTTCCTTTCTCCAACAGCACCGTCTATATAAAGAAGGTAGCTAAGGGAAGCAGTAAAAACATTCTTCTCTGTCTACAGAGCTATAGAAGTCTTCTCCATGAGGCACCAACATTGTTGCAAGGCTGTTAGCCTACCCAGAACACTGCTTTCAAACTCAGATGCCCCCAGATGTAGTAGTGTAGTCCTTTGAGCCACGCTTCAGTTTGACCCTGGACCACTAAAAGTGAGACTGTGCATAAATACAGGAGAACACACCACCTACAAGCCATTAAATGCAGAACCAAAAAAAAAAAGTGTGTTCAAAAAACCCTGAACATCAGGGGCAGGGTTGTTCAAAATATACACAGATTTTCTTGGCTGAAGACTAAACAGAAGGATCTTGTTTACATTATTTTTGGCAGGGTGGCAGGTGTATGGTAGAGCTGACTGCAGATCTCCTGGGAGAAATAAAGTGCACAAAGGCCTCCTTTGCCTCTGGGAAGCCTAAATGGGCAGCCTTGGATCAGGAAGGAGTTAAAGAGGCTGGCTCCTCTAGGCTGCCAAAATGCACTTGCTACCGGTCTTGAACTGCCCTCCAACACATCCCTGCTGTACCAAGCCTCACTTGGGACTTCCCACCATCACCAGCTGATGACAGACAGAGTAGGAGCCATCTCTGTTTGTTCCGAAAATGATGTAGTGGTACACTGCCACCTCGCTGTACCTGCTCACTGATGTAGGCAAGAGTGGAGTCTGTTTTTCAGGGTAACAAATTTGGACATAAACACCATCAGCTCAAACTGACTGCCTAAATATTTGTGTGGATTTGTCCCCAAAGCTAATGACTGTCCCAGCGCTGTGTTGTGCTAACAACCTCCCCCCCGCAGAGCAGTTTCAAAACCTGTCACGATTTTGCAGAGTTCACAAGCTCCACAGGAGGGAGTCTTTACATATGTTTAAATACTGCACCTACCTACTGAAGGTATTTGTCACTTACAGTAATGATCAGGAATGATCTGCTGCTTTTTCCGCAAAAGAGCGATGGATCAAATGGGGTTACACACTCCTCAGTGAAAGCGCACACACACACACACACAGGGTAACATTACTGATTGTTTTACAGTGAAGCAACAGGCTCAGTTTTCTGCTAGAAATTAGAAAGTTGTTGCTGTCCCTTTTCCACCCCATGACTTTATGAAAGGAATTTAACTTTGTCATATGCTACATAAAAGAGAGTAAGTAGAACTGTGATCCAAAGTCTGACTGAAAGAGAGGAGCCTGCAAAAGAGAAGACTGAGGGGAGACCTCATTAAAATATATGAACATCTGAGGGGAGGGTGTTGAGAGGATGGAGCCGGTCTCTTTTCAGTTGTGCCCAGCAACAGGACGAGAGGCAATGGGCACAAACTGAAACACAGGAGGTTCCGGCTCAACATGAGGGGGCACTTCTTTACTGTGAGGGTGACAGAGCACTGGAACAGGTTGCCCAGAGAGGTTGTGGAGTCTCCTTCTCTGGAGATATTCAAAGCCCGCCTGGATGCCATCCTGCGCAACGTGCTCTAGGTGATCCTGCTCGCAGGGGGGTTGGACTGGATGATCTTCAGAGGCCCCTTCCAACCCTGCCCATTCTGTGATTTTGTGATTCTGTGAGTCCTGTAAATAAAAAACAACTGTGACAGAAGAAGCAAAGCTCCTGTCTGCAGACAGCACAGGATATTTCTGAGAAGAAGACAAGCATAGGAAAACAACTAGCATCACAAAGGTAGAAAACATTTGTTCTTGGCAACATTTGGCAGTGTAGCCCTGACCCAAGTTGGGAGTACTGAGCAGTGATAACTGCTTGAGACGATGCAGGGGTATATGCAGCAACAGGCAGCTCTGTTGGAAGGATACACAGCTTCCTCATCCACCCTGCAAAGTAGTAACACTGAAGCCTTCCTGATCATAGATGAGATAGAATTAAGAGCAGAGTTATGAAGGTGGAATTAGAGTGCATAGACTTACTGTGTGATTAGAAGGTGAAAGACACAAGTTAAAAGACTTAAGCCAGAGAGTCTTATTGCAAACGAGGGACGTGCAGTGCAGGAACAAGGAATGACAACTGCAGTCTACAGTGCAGCTCAGGAAGGAAATGGATGGTAGGTTTGAAGGACTTTTAAAGCAGCCAACAGAGACTGATTGAGAGCCTCCAAGTAGGTTCAGCTGGGGAACAGGTCCAGAGAAAACAGGGAGCTTATGGAACATTCATATCTGCCACATTTGAAATGTAATGTTCCTGGTGGAGAACACTTTGATGCTACTGCCTCCAGAAGATTTGAGAAAGGTTATAAGCCTACATGTTTTGATAGCAAAGTTCAAGTCCCATCTCTTCATCCGAGTTTTCTGTGCATTTATTGACACAATAATCATGGAAAATTCATTGTATGCACATTCTTGCTGTGGAACAGAGAACAGCAATAACCTTAATGGCTCATAAATTCATTAGTCAGTGCAAAGATTTTTTAAAGGGGACTTGTAAGGTGTTTTTCCATTTCTAGTTTCTCTAACTCTTGCTTTTCTTTACAGATGATCCAAAGTTCCTTTTCTACTTGGCAAATATGTACGGTATATAAAAACGCTCCATTCCTATTTTAAGTGCAATTAACAATTGAGCTTTCCATACAGAGAAGCTATACTGGCTTGAGAGTAAAAAACAGGTTTCTCAGACTCTCCTTGGAATAGAATAAAACACAGAGAGCCCAGATGCGCAGTCTGGTGGTCACTGAAATAATCAAGCATAGCTCCTATCTTATCTGCTTACTCTGACAGCCAAGATCTTGCTTCCCCAGGCATCCTATTGTATGCTCTGATAACTAAGCAGAACAGAAGTGGTATTTCTCTCCCTAAAAGGCCTCCCCTCTTTCCTCTCTCATTTCTCCACCTGCAGCTACTCTTCTGATAGGCAATTCTGCTTCAGCAGAGTGCTTTCTATCAGATCAGGTTTTGGTGGATGCCCCTGAGAGTAGTGTAACCCCTGCCCTATGGTGATGGATTGAATAAAGCCACTAATCGTTAAGTGAAAGTTACACCAGACATTGTATGGAGTGAAAGGAGGGGGCACAGTTTTCTGCCTCCAGGGCTTGGCAGATTTCACAACAAAACATCTGGCTGCGAGACATGGGTGCTGATGGAATACATTAATTACTGTCGTCAAGGTTTTAGACACACTTGTGTGCTGCTGGTAATACCAGCATGCAGGATTATCAGAGAAATTGCCTGTAAAAAAGAAAAAAAAAAAGTGGAGAAAGAGAGAAAGGAAATTGGAAAGAAGGTCGTCTTGTTCAGGCCCATGCTGCATTTGCATGGGCAATCTGGTCCACTTGGACCAGTGCATTCCTTGGCCTCCCTATGGTTTCCACAACAGATGCATAGAGTTTTTCTGAACATACTGAAATCACTCAGGGCCTCTTCTGGCCCTATCATTATAAGCATTTATACAATAGCAGAAGCCTACTTGTTGATTCATAGTGATATAAATTAGAGCCAGCCTTCCCTGACAGACTTACTTACAGCTTAATGGTAGCTTGGCTGTTATCCATAAAAACAATAAACAATGGGGAAGGTACTTGTGGACTTTGTTTCACAATGAAGAGATCATAAATTGAATTTGGCTTGCTCTTGGCGCCTTCTAGTAAAATCTGACATGTCTATTTGGTACACTGTAGATTACATTTTAGAAACGTTATCAAACGAAGTCACCAAGTAGTGAATATTTGCATTCAGTTTACTTCTTATAAGTCATCAATGATTACTATCTTACAGTGGCATTCACTAGAGCCTGATTCTGTTCAACCTCTTCACAATGTCTGACCATCTCACTGTCTGCCATATATGTTTTCTTTCCCTTGAGGCAGGACAGGAGGGCCAAGGCTATGCCTACATGGCTAGGTGCACAGTCCGGAACAGATGGGAATCCGTATTCAAAACTAGCTCCAAAAGCAATATAGCTAAGTCAGTTCTGTTGACCAAGCTAGTATTTTCTGCTTCTTGGCAGCACAATAATGATCTTTGTGAACTGTTGCCTTGAAATATTTATGCTGTTTCTCATGCCTGTGGGACTTGTGCAATATGCCACCTCCACTTATCTTGGGAGGTTTTGTCNCCCATGCAAAAGAATGAGCTGTGTTTTCTGGCCAAGTAGTGCAAGTTGGCCTTTACCCATTACTGCTCCAGGCCCCAAGTTTCTGAATGGGGTTGTTCACCCAAAAAAGATTTCACAGCAGTACTGTAGGAGGGGTAGTGGATGGCATTCATATCCCCACACACTGCCCCCAGGAAGTTCTTATGATCATGTTAATCATAAGGAATATATCACTCTTCTTTTGGATGCCTGTCTGGATTTCTTTGGAGACCCATGACCACTGGAGCCAGTTACAACAGCTCAATTCATGACATCTGTTCTTATGCAACCTGGGACAAACACAGCCAGGTCAGCACCCTGTCCTCCCAAGGAGGCATCAGTCATCACAGCCTCAAGGTACCTGCCTACACTGTAAGGGAAGTTGCTTATGACCTGCTGCCCTGAATCATGCAGCTGTCTCCAGACCACAGAGCCCCATATGCCCATGGCACCTTGGCCCTGAGTTCCTACAGAGCAGAGGTGGAGCATACTTTTGGAAGCAGAGACATACTGGAGTACGCTCTAGAACAAACTGGATCAACAAAAGGATTGTGGCAGCTTGTGACACCAAGCAGACTCAGTGTGAGAAAAATGTCACCATTTTCAAGGCAGAGACCATCAGGGCTGGGCCACTGGTCCAATTATACACAACTTGACTTTGCTACTGGCTTGGCTTATGTGGGCTGCGAATGAGTACACGTTGTGAAGCTGTGATGATGCGGTATGTGCACATGAAAAACAAGGCTGACATCAAAACAGCAGGACTCTTGACACTTGGGCTTTTTTTGGACAAAAGCTGAGATACACTTGGAAGTGGTCACAACCATTCCACCTCTTGCCCTCTCAGATGGCTGTACTGTTGATTTCTTCAGGACAGCTGGGCTGAAGGGCCATGCTGCCTGAGGGTCTGAAGACTCCTCTTGGACACAGCAGGTTGTCCGTCCTGGGGGAAGGACCACAAGCTCTTTGGAGAAAAAGATCAAAAACCGAGCCATGGTGTGATAATCCTCTTGCTTCCTGCTGAGAATTCCATATGGTTTTCTCTCAGAAATCATTCTTATCCACCCACTTAGCATCCTACATCTTTGCCTCTGCCAGGGATGACTCTCACAGGCAGCACTTCTCTGCAGCTCTCTTCATCACTTACTGCCTCTAAGCATACAGCTGGTGGGTGCTGGAGTAGGGAGGAAATGGCAGGTATAGCTGTATCCATCTTTCCTTAGATCCATGTGTGGATGATGGATGTTTCTTGGAATTAGAAAGAAGAAAAGAGAGCTTGTGCTGCTGAGACAATGTATTTTGGGTTAAACTTGAGGTTCTGTTAGAGGGGTCCTTGGCAAAGGCATGTCATAACAACTGGCTTACCATGGTTGAGCCATGTAAATCTATTTACAGCATGGCCTCTTCACTCCAGACCATGTAAAATGTGCCCTACTCACTTTTGCTTGGAGCAAGCTGCTGCGTTTTGCTAAGTTAAGCGTTTAGCTGGGACTACACTGAGTCATTGTTAAGTGGTCCAACTGGTGGCTAGAGCTTGCGTCACTTTCACTGGCACATCAGACCTAGAGATAAAGCTGAAGGCTATGGGGTCTATCTGTGTGGGAGGCCCTTGCAGCTGTGAGCCACTGCCCTGTCATGGCCTACAATGAGTTTCCCAAACCTGGCTGTCTGAGGGGCAAAATCTGGAGTATTGCAGACAAGCTGAGTTGCCGTTGGTTCAGTAGTAAAAGCAGGCTCCAGGCTCCCTTCTGCAGTGTGGTAGAACTTCATATTTCTACCTCATTTCTACTGGGATCTTGAAATAATATGGGAAGGTATTTTTATCCTCAGTCTATACCAGAGGAACTGAGTCAAGGTTACATTTGCAAAGTCATTGAATCATCCAGTGGAAGAAGTGGGAAGAAGTGTCACAAATCCCTGGCATTCAGTTCACTACTCTGTTAGACACCACGCTTATCTTTCAGTTTAGAGGTGGGTGAGGAGTCGTGCTGTTCTGGTGCAATGCACTGGTGCCTGGAAAGGCAGAACGGAGCTGTTCGCTTTATAGTTCAGGCCAAGGGCACCTCCATGGCCCTGTGGATGAGTTTGTTGCTAAGCTGAGCTGCCTCTTTCTAGGCCCCACTTGCCTCTTCATGTGCACCAGGGTAGAGGTCAGGTCACAACACTCCAACCAGTCATTAAGAGAAAAAGCAATTGACCTTTTTTTTGCTTGCATTAACTTTGCTGATCTCCGTCCCAAAATGTTTATTTTGAAAAAGATTCTGTCACTGCTACTGCACCAAGGAGACAGAATAATGCCATTAGTATTGTTTGTTTTGGTTGGAGGAAAAGAACTCTGAACCTCTAACAAACATCCTCTTGTTAGCAATTGGAAACATAATTAGGACAGACTCTCCAGTTATTTTAATGAGATTTCAGTTTCCTCTCTCTCTCTCTCTCTGTCGCTCTCTTTCCCATTTTAATGAGATACCAATTTCCTCCCTTCTCATTTGCAGATGCCTTTCCAATAAAACAGACAGCTTTGATTTTCATCTTAGTGTGCATTCTTAGACTTAATTTATTCGTCTACATAAGTTGCCCACCACACTCTCCATGTGCTAAACGGCTGTTAATCGTTGAAAAATTAACAAGGTGTTTAACACCAAAAAAAAAAAAAGCTAAAAAAGTCTTTTTCTTGTTAGGTGGAAAGACTTGTATTTGTCTCACATGCCCAGAGCTCATCTAATTCTAGGCACCAAAGACAACACAGGACAGCTTTTTGCAGCTACACCCTATCTTTCCTCTACTACTCTGCTTCTACTCTGCAACTACTGCTTTATCTTCCCCTGAACCTCTCCCCCAGCCTTCTCCTCTGTAAACCGGAAAGAAATCCTGCACTTTCCCTTTGTAAAATTGACTCTAGGCCAGTTTATTTTAATTGCAGAAATGCTGTCAGTTTGTGGGCAACCAGGAAGATTTGTAGGTGTTGAAGGCATGAAGAGAGGGACTTTTCTCAGCATAGCTGATTCAGTACAGCCAATTCCTCCCTAGAGGTTTTGGGAGATGCAGCCTTGGCAAGTTTGGTCAGTAAACTGTTTATTTATGAAAGGTTATTTTTATTTCACTTAAATAGCTCTTTAAGACTTGCAGAAATCCTGAAATTTAGCAAGGAGTAGAGATTACCTTGTGGCAAAGAATCTAGGCTTTATGTTTTATTCAGCCCAGCTACCAGAAGAGATTTCTGTAGGTTTGATATGTCATGTGTGTTACCTGAGATGTGCCATCACAGAGTGCTAACGCACTAGCTCTTATTTTTGCAGAAATGAGGTGGCTTCATGTTTGGATTCTGTCTCTTGTCCAAGAAAGATGGTAGGGTAGGTGTTGCAGTCAGTGGTGGGTAGTGGGCTGTGCACAGATCCTGATGATGCATGAAGCTGAATGTGCTGCTCCAGAAAAGATGGTCCTGTTGACTTGTCCCAGAGCATTTTCCCTCTCGTACTCTATAGCACAGAGAGAGGCAGCTTGTTCTCATTTTGTCATCTCAATTTTTCTCTGATGTCACACTATTGTGACATCAGGAAAACTTTAATTCCCTTTGCTTCCAAACAAGTAATATGCTGTAACTGTCCTCTTCTTAGCTCATATACCCCTCTCAGACAGAGGTTACTGGACTCTGCAAAAGAGTATCAAGGTCATATTCTGAAACCTTCCAAAGTTCTTTGTAGGAGATGGGACAAAATGGCCTTCTTGCTTTCTGATCTCAGTTCTGTGAATTTCTATTAATGTTCTGATGACTTCTCCTTAAAATGGAGTGTGAATCAGCCTGGGAGAAGAGCTACCAACAATCTCTACACTTTGACCAGTTCCCAAAATGGACAGTACTTGGAATATGAACTTAAAGTCTGCAAATCTTTAATCCTAAGGGCCATATCTAAATGACCCCAAATTATAGACAATAATTAGTCCACATCTGATTTATCAGCCGATGTAAACCATATGCTGCCTGGGGCGCTGAATTTCGTGAAGAGTTTGGTCATAGGTGATAAGAAATTGTGTTGTTTCTCCAAGACATGTACAAATCTACTAAGCCCTAGCAGCAAAAATGTGTTGGCAAACAACCAGGCAGAGGCAGAGGTATATAGAGCTCCAGCTGAACGGTGGAGCTAAGGAGAACAAGCCAGGAGAAGTAACTACCTGTAAGATCTCTGACCAAGGTCAGAAAGAGGAGTAGAGCAGAGGAGCCTGCAAGGGGAACATTGCTCCTCTAGGAGTTACCTAATGAACCTAATGCTGAGGTATGAAGTTGTTGCCATGTTTCATGCTGGGGTACCTAATTTCTGCTTGTGTCCAAAAGACCCTTTGTGAACGGTGGACTGATTATGCAACCCTCCCTATTTAGACATAGCTGTTCTGTTGGAATAGTTAGTTTTATCAAGTTCCTCACTTGTACCCATGCTGTTAGGCTCAAGAGAGGGTGCTAATAGTAGGGCAGGATGAATGGGGGATGCAGCTGTGCATCTGCACAGCAATTAATGCATGGTGTGATCCAAGCAAGCATAGACTGCAGGTGGTGTTGCTGGGGGAAATGCAATCACCTATGGTGAATCTGCACCTGTTTTTACTGGTATAGCTTAGTCCTTTACTGGAGAAGGACAATCTATACCAGGATAAGCATAAAGTGTGACTATATCCACAGCTGAGGCTATAATTCAAAGGTAAAAATAAAGTCAAGCCTCTAACGAAAACAGTTTATACTGGTACAGAAATGTGTGCCCAACAAGGCCAAATCTGTAAACCACAGTGAAAGATTATTATTCTTGTCAATATTTTTTAGGTGCTTAGGATGAATTCCCTTCTGTTCAGTGTGTGAAAAGGCTTTTGGGAGGAATCACTAAAAGCCAAGATCCTATTTATTCAGAGTGGTCATTAGTCTGAAACAGGCATATATGTTTCTATAATAACTAATGCACTTAATAACAATAGTGTTCTGGAGAAAACTGCTGTCCTCTAATCCTTGCTGTCCTGGTGCAAATATTCCTCAGAGCTATCCCTTCCAGTTCCATGAAAATGAACTCTGCGTATAATTGGTCTCTGTAGCACAGATAATCTTGATCTTCTGGATGAAAAGTACCACAAGGACAGAACAGAAGAAGTGGTAATAATTACTCACTCAAAACTCATTTCCCTTCATTTGGCTAATTTTCTGGAAAAATAGGAGGCATAAAGATTAAGATATGGGGAGAGGGGGATCTCTGTTCATCATAATGTGGGCCATTGACTGGGTAGTTCAGAGTAATCTTGAGACCTTGGTTACCATGAAGACTGGAATACTATAGTCAGAGAGCTTTAAACACTCCCAATGAATATAAGCTAAATGAAAACTAAGGGATTACTCAAGCATAGCTGAAAAACAGAACATTTTTTAATAGCAAAAACTATAACAAGAGTTGGTGGCTCAGAGTTCAGGTCGCTAAGATTCAGAATTAAAATTGTATCTATAAGAATAATGGAGAACTGCAGCACTTTACCCAGGGATATCATAAACATGCTGCCACTTGAAGTCTTTTAATAGAGACTCATTGCCTTTTTAAAAGGCAAACTTTGATTCTGCCACAAATTAATGGCTGAAATGAAGCAATTACTTGACAAAAATTTTTGGAGTATGTTATGTAGAAGTTAGACTAAGTCATCACAGAGTTCTCTTCTAGACTCTGTAAATCTGTATGAGCCATCCACGTGTACTTCCAGCATGAAAACACCAAAAAGGGTAAAGTATTACAATTTGAGTAATGAGAAAAATATGAAGAAACCAAAACATAGGTGCACTACTGAGAAAAAAAAATTGTTTTGGTGACATTTATTAGCTGTGGAACTCTGTCTGCAAGAGATGGTGAGAGCCAGTTCTTGAGTCATTTGAAACAGTACTGTGTTTATTAAGAAGTACAAAATCGCTGAATATATCAAAAGGAGTGTGCCTTCATTGGTCCCAACAGACTATGAAAACAATGGGCTTTTCCATTTCTACTCCTATGATTTTTATGATAGTGTGGAAGATCTGAAGGAGATTAATGCAGAACTAGCTCACAGGAAAATTACTGCTGGTGACTGAATGTCCATATGGGTATGTTCATGGTTTGGATCCCTGTAGTGAACCCTTGTCAATAGCGTGGAAGCTCATATCACCCTTGTTTTTTTTCTCTTTCCTCACCTCAATTTGCCATAGTACATCAGTGAATGCCGGTGATCACAAATTACTTGACCATTGTGGAAAGACAGATAAAGATCAATTCGTTAGTAGACCAGCAGGTCCCTATTCGAGACTGCCAGGCAGAAGGCTTGCAGCTGAGGACTAGTATTCCGTTTACATGGTAAAGATTTGGTAGCAGGGAGGCCACAGGCATGGCTTCTGTGAGAAGATTCCAGAAGCTGCCCCATGTCAGATAAGAGCCAGCTCCAGCTGGCTCCAAAAGGACCCGCTGCTAGCCAGACCTGAACCAATGAGCGATGTTGTTTGCGCCTCTGTGAGAGCAGATTTAAGAAGGGGAAAAAACTGCTGCGCAACAGCAGCTGGGAGAGAGAGGAGTGAGGAACAGCCCTGCAGACACCAAGGTCAGTGAAGAAGGAGGGCAGGAGGTGCTCCAGGCGCCGGAGCAGAAGTTCCCCTGCGGCCCATGGTGAGGACCATGGTGGAGCAGGCTGTCCCCCTGCAGCCCATGGGGTACCACGGTGGAGCAGATTTCCACGCTGCAGCCCGTGGAGGAGACCACGGTGGAGCAGGTGGATGTGGCCTGAAGGAGGCTGCAGTCCATGGAGATCCCCTGCAGGAGCAGACTCTGGGCTGGACCTGCAACCTGTGGAGAGGAGCCCACACAGGAGCAGGTGATCCGGTGGGAGCTGCCATCCGTGGGGGACCCGTGCTGGAGCAGTTTGCTCCTGAAGGATGGACCCTGTGGTACGGACCCATATTGGAGCAGCTTTTGAAGAGCTGCAGCCGGTGGGAAGCCCACGCAGGACCTGTTCGGGAAGGATGGCGTCCCATGGGAGGGACCCCACATTGGAGCAGGGGAACAGAGAGTGACCAGGAAGGAGCGGCAGAGACGAAGTGATATGGGCTGATCACAGCCCCCATTCCCTGTTCCCCTGCACCACATAGCGGGGGGGAGGTAGAAGAGGGTGGATGGGGGGAAAGTGTTTTTAGTTTGCTTTTAGTTTCTCGCTGCTCTAGTCTGCTAGTGATATTAATAAATTATATTAATCTCCCTATGTTGAGTCTGTTTTGCCCATGACAGTAATTGGTGAGCAACATGCTTGTCCTTATCTCAACCCTTGAGCCCTTGTTCATCGTATTTTCTCCCCCTGTTCCTTTGAGGAGGGGGAGTGAGAGAGCGGTTATGGTGGAGCTCCACTGCTCAGCTGGGTAGAACCACCACAGGACCTGACAATATCTAACTGTTGCTTGGTTTCCAGGAATTATCTGGCTGGACTAATTGAGGCCGTCACTCAAGGCAATGTTAAAAGACATTCAGAAGATAGACCTTAAGTGACTTCTGTACTTAACAACATATTTTACAGGAGATGATAATATCTATGTCAAAATACACTATAAGCATGGCTAGTGCATTGATGTAGGGACAGTGGATGGTGGGGTAGGATAAGAGGCAAAGGTCTGCTAGAATTATGCCTTATATATTGTATTATGGAGGCTTGCTGGACAAGCCCCAAACTGTAAAAGGCAGAGAAACATCATTTCTGGAAAGGAGGCTGCAGCTTTCTGTTTTTCCAGCAGTGATCCCCAGCTGGTTATGTTACTTTAAGTTGCCCTTCTGCACTAGTGTTGGAAAGGTCCAGGCTCTTCATTAACAGTTAATTAAGCCACAGTGGCCCTTCCTTCCCATCAGGGGTCGCCTTCATTTGCAGATTTAGTTAAAGGGATTCTGTCAAGTTGTTTAGTCTTATAAGGTGACTGATCTTTACAGCTGCATATTCCAGCAGGAAATGCCCAGAACCCACCCCCAGGGCTCTGACTGTCTCTCTAAACTAAAACCTATCCTTCAAAAAGCACAGAACTGCTATTTTTTCAGGCCACATTTTATAGCCTCGGGTGTGAGTCAGGATGTGATGGACGCTTACAGCCTGCACCCTTGTGCTCTAAGTGCAGGCAGTAACCCATATTTACACACTATTCAGGTAGGCAGGCAGAGCCTATTTTTGCCTTTCTTGTAAGCACAATGAAATTGGATGGGACGATTTGAAAAATAATCTTGCAAATGGATGCAAGAGATACAATAGACGCAATTTTATTAATGGGAGAGCAAGTGGCTTTTCAGATAGTCAGCTAGGTGCAGATGTCATTCAGGCTGGGGTAAGAAGTGCAAAGGTTCAGGAGACATGTCAGTCTGGTGGGGTATCCACTGATCATGCTGACTATGGTGGAGCAGCAGCCAGGAAGTGCACCTTCTTTTCCAGTTAATGCTGTTGGAAGAAATGGCCAAATGGCTGCCTTACTGGTTATGCCTCTGTATACCCAACTGCATAAAAATATTAAAAGAAAAAAAAAAAAAAGAGTTATATATACAAAAGTTAAGAAATTGCAGGATTAAAGTTGACCAACCTTTCTTGGATTTGTGTTAAGGTGTTAGCTTTGTTAACCTAATTGCATTCTACTTCTTTTTTTTTCTTTTTTTTTTTCCAGATAACCTACTTCCTTCAGTGAGCAAAATAAAGGGTACTTAGGGTCTAGCTCAGGGTTACGTTATTAAAGAGGTACAACTTGGGCCTCATTTCTTGGTGAAAGGTGGATGAGAAAATTCATACTCTCCTGGGTCAGGCAGTTGAATGCTGCTCAAAATGGGAAAACAGGTGTGGGGAGACAAGATTAGTGAAGTCCTGTGGTAGTAAAACCAGGAGTTTGCCTCAAGTTTTGGGCCAGGTTTGATGTCTTTGTGCTTATTTGAGATTCTGATAAGTGATTTCTGCATTCTCCATTGTGCTAGTAGAAGCTTCTCTCTTCTTCTGAGTAGGATAACCAGTACAGCAAATTATTTTTCCAGCTATAGCCAGTATTCTCCCAGTGTCTGAACAAACATTTTAAATCATTATCTGTTTTAAATCATGTGCAGTTTTAAGTCTGTAATTCATCACAACACTCTCCGCTAACACTTTCTACATAACAGAACAGAAGACTGACTGGTGGTGGTTCTCTGAGCATATGATGGAAATAGTGGCTTCTTGGGAGGGCAGGAGTTCGTGGATGGTCTTCAGTACTGGCCAGTTAATGACCTTGTTCTCCCGTGGGGGTGAAGATTGCCACATCCACCACACAAAAAGTGCCATGAAGTAAAATACGTGACTGGCAGTACTGGGTCCCAGCAGGACATCCTCCTGCTACTGTATCAACCTTCTCTGAAATTTTTAGGGTACCTTCTTGTCAGTCCAGCTTGCTTTCGAATTTGTTTAGATTGTGCCTTTTGCATTGATCTGAGAGGACTGATTATTTCTCTCAGAATCACTCTTCTAGCGTATGCACCGCAAAGTTTTAAACTCAAGTCTGCTACAAATCCATCTGATGTCATCAGTTATCCTAACCCCAAGCAATCCGGCAGCATAGCACTGTTGTTTTCCTGGCAGTGTGACAGCAGATTAGCTCAGAATGGCCCAGAAAAATATTTAATAACATAACAGTGGCCAATATGCAATTCTGGACATTTCTTCTTTAGTCTATAAATCAAACAACTTACCAACCCCTCCTAGCATTAATATTATTTTTACATTTAGGTAGCATGCACATATAGGAAAGTTTCTAAGAGGCTTAGCATTCTCCTGATGGCTTGCATGAAGTAATGGCTGTTGACCAAGAAGGACATATGTGCTATCTTATGACAACATGACAAGCTTTAAAGAATTTTTCCCCATTATAAAATAACATACATCATACAAAATCCATGAATGTTATTTCAAGAGAGAGAGAAAAGTGAACTTGCTAAAGTTGATGCAGTGTGTCACTGAGAAGAAATAAAAGACGTGTACTCTCCCTTACCTTAGAGGTGTTGCAATGAACAGCTTACTGTCATAGATGGTGAAGTGTAATATCTCTTTCCCTATAGAAATAACTATTGGTTGAAAGACAGTGTAATCGTTGGTTTTTCAATAACTGTAAGAAATTCTGACCCACACAGTTCCTGAAATATGCAGGTACTTCACTGTAAATGGTAACATCTCGTGTTCACAACTGGTTTCTGCAAGGTTTCTGGTGGGACTCTTGTCTTAGCTGTCCAGAAACTTTCCTGTAGATCAATACCTCTTAGAGTTAAGAGACCTAGTAATGTCTTGTGATTTTTGTCAGATGTGATATCAGAAACCGAGGAGGTCATATAATGCAGAACTAATCCTTAACATCAGAACTCCGGGGTTGACATAAAGGGGGTTGTATGTAGGCCATCCTCACAATTGGTAGCCCTGTACTGATGCATGGCTTCTCTTCCTTCCCACCCCAAGGTGCCCTCCTCACCCTCGGAGAGAGACCTGCTACAATGGTTTACAAAAAAAACAGCAAGGATGGACCTTTTCAGAATTTTCTTTAGTGCCAGTTGTGGCAAAAATAACTTTTTTTTCTTTTTTTCCTTGTATGGAAACCATATCCAAGTGATTCAATATTTTGTACTTGAATGTAATTTCCTCTTTTGGGCCAAAAGGCTTACCACATCATCAGCACGTTTGTTCTCTGTACACATGGTTTTTTGAGATGGAAGCATATCTAGGGAAACTGTTATCTATTAGAAGCTGAAATTCTCTTTGAATCCCTTTTTTTCCTGGTTTGTTCAGCAGCACACTTTTAGAGGATTTAAATTCCTCTCATCCTTATGTTCATATCAGTGTCTGGAAAAATATGTTGGAAATTATGAGTGATAGGTCAAAGTTAGCAAATAACAGATCTCGTAGCCAGTGACATCCTTGGAGCTGATTGTGAATTCTCTATAAAGAGCCCTGTGTGAATGCTGGGACAGCCCAATAGCTTCAGTTCGTAGACATTAAAATGAGATAATGAATGATCTAATCATTGGAGCACAATTCTCTCATGACTTCACCATCTTCATTGACTTCTGACTTCAACAAATTAGTACCATCTAATGATTTGCCAGAAGTTCATTTGCAGACTGACATGACATCTATATTTATTCTCCAGGTTTCCTAGAAATGAACCCTTTATTCAGAATTATTCTGCTCTCTGTGTGTGTATGTGTGTGTGTGTACTTAGCTGGCTGATCTCAGTGGTTCTTTTTGAAGTAAATGAAACTGTAAGACGGTGGAAAGAAAGAGTGTTTCTCAGGTTATACTGCTTTAAAATGATTGTCCTTTAACAGGCAGGATGTCTCTGAAAACACTTCTTTGTTTGGTTAGACTATTTAATTAAAAAGAAATCAGTCATATTTGCCTGTAAAGGTTTATGTCAAATTTCTTATTTTCAGAAACACATCACTTTAGGGAACAATTTCAGATTTTCTTGAGTGCAAAAAAGGATTATATATGCTGCAATTTTTTTTAAAGATCTATGACTGAACAGACTGCCTTATGCAAACATGAATGGTACAAATAAGCACCCTGTAGCCTGTCTAGAGAGAGCTGCTGTGAGTCTGACTGTAAAGGGATTTTTTATTCCCCAGGCAGAAAGATATGAGGCATTCTGAGGTGAAAAGATTTTCCCTGCTCAGTGTTTTATTATTCCCTCTTTATTCTGAAGAGGTTACTTCTTTCTTAGTATTGTATATTTTTGAGTGTCTTTATGTCACTGTTGTTTGACAGTAGCTGAGGCTAGGCAATGTGTAATCACATAAGAGCTCACATTTGGGTTTGCCTGTTTCTGTGAATTTGTGTTGTACACATGAGACTGTATTCAACCATCTCTGTATATGCTTCTTATTTGCAGAATGGCTTATTCACAACTTTGAAAATACAGTCCCTTGTGTTTATTCTAAGCTATACTCCCACAGATCTTTATAGCAAAATCAATCATTTCTAGGTGGGAACATTTGTTCAAAAATGTGTGAACTGAAATATATGAATATATGTGTTCAATATAGGTCTGTGTGATCTTCATGTTATTACTAGCTTTATTCACTTTAGCAATTGACTTAATTGTAACAGTCTCTTCATATATTATTTTTGTAAAATTACTGAGCAAAACTTAATGTTAAGCCAGGTTTTGATGAGGGCATTTACCTTTAGGGTAGCAGCTGAAAACATCTTAAGAAACATCACAGCCTGAATCCTCTAAGTGAGTAAGTTCTGGATTTGAAAACTAATACAGAGTCTTGCACCATTTTAGAGGACTGCAGGCCAGGAGCCTGTGGACCTGAGAACAACAACAACAACAACAACAACAACAACAACAACAGAAGCATTTCAAATTAGTTTGTACTAAGGAGGTAATGTCTCCTGTGTGTAGGATATCGTGAAGATTACTTTTTAAAGTACTGTGTTTGCTTTTCACATTGATTCAAACATGAAGTTGGAGTATTGAAGAAGGTATGAAGAATAGAAAGAAAGAAGAAGTCTGGAAAATATGCCTTAAAATGAGAGACTAATAGAGCTCATGAAAGAGAATATTAATGGGTAAATTAATCATAATCAGTAGATGTCTACAAAGGGAGAATATATATGTCATTCTGAAGCCCTTAATCTAGCTGATGAGGGTGTAATTAGATGTGGCATTTGGAAACTGAGGTTAGAAAAATGCAAATTTGAAAAAACATACTACTTCTTTGCCATGGGTATACTTAATCACCTGAACAGTTTATGAAGGGAAAGACTAAATCTGTAATGTGCTGCAGACTTCAAATTGAGAATGTATGTCTATTTTAAAGTTGCTTTCTAGCCCAGTCCTGTGTTGTTGGGCAAATCCTTCATGAAGGTCTTCTCTAGGTCATGAAAATGGTCATCTCTCACTCTTTTCTGTAGAAAACATTACATCAGTAAGGAAACAAATCTTTGAGTGAATGTGTTTTGCATTTCAACAGATTAAATGGCAATAGTCCTTCTGGTGCTAACATCTATGAGTTATCACAACAATCAGAGTGACAGGTCCATAGTTAAGTTTGCCCAAGAATTACGTTCTAAGATCATCTTTCCAGTTTGTTGTACATTATAGATCAGAACTTTTCAGACCTGTTTCCACTGTGTGAATTTTTTGAAGAAAGCAGCATCCATTCTGTGGAGCAGGGAAGAGATAAATATAAACAATGTTTTTAAACATTGCTTATTGCAAATTTTCATCACAGCCTAGTACTGACCTGATCTGAGATATGATCTGAGAAAAATAACTGATGTGGCGCTCAGTGCTACAGTGAAGTCCTGTTTTGACTGATCAACTGAAGCATCTTTGTCTGGGATTTATACTGGCAGCATGTCATATCCTGATGGTATATGTTATGCATGGACATGGTCCATCACTACTTGGGTCCCAAACCCCTCCAAAGCTTGTTTAGATTTCTGTATTTACCAATGAGGACTTCATCCTATAGCTTTCCTCCCTGCTGAGTCCCCTTTGCTAATGGAAACAACATGAGGAAGCAAGAATGATGGGCTCCAGGTCTAGTTCTTTCATTTGTCTTATGAGCAACTGCAAGAGATGTGTTCTGTGTGGTTTTGATCCCTTTAATGGCCATGCTCCTTGCTCAGGATGCTTTCAGTTCACAAAAGCCCAGATAGGAGACGCTCTGTGTTTCCTCATGCTGCTCTCACTGTCATATGCTATTGTGGTAACAGCACCTGAATCTGTTCACGGACTTCTTAAAATATCTTCTGAAAATATCATTGTAACACAGCTGAAACAAAGTATGGAAAAAAAAATCTGAGTTCTTATTGCCCTCTGTTTCCTTTTTATGCAGGGTTCTAGTCTACGATGTTTACAAACTTGTACTGTGTTTGACTGAAGATGTCTGGTCAGACAAGTTCTGGTTTTTTGGTTTTTTTTTTGTTTGTTTGTTTTTTTAAGTCTTAGGAATATCATGCATACAAATCTTGTATTTCATGCTTGCTAAAATTCTTAGTTGGAAAGCCCCAGAAACGCTAATTAAAAATTCTTCATAGAAAAGATATGCTGAATTGTTAGCTAAAGACCTTTTCTTTGAGTTGATGAATAGAGCACTTCAACAAGCTGGTTGCTGACAAAATCAAGTAGAAAATAATCTTGTACAGTTTAAATAGAAATTGCTTCTCCTTCCACCCTTTATGCCCAACTGTTGTATGCACTGCCTTTGCTTAGTGGCTCCCGTGTCAAAACAAACAATCAAGAAATGGGACATGAGGGTCTGTTGTCAACTCTTCCGCTGTGTCCTGCTGGCTGCAGGACAAATAATTGCCCCATTACCCCTAGCTGGAGAGGTCCCTGAATGGTGGGGTTACACCTCCTCTCTCTGTCACCAAGCTGTGATACTATGAGAGTTACAAGCCACCTGTGTGGGACATGCAGTCCTACTGCTTCTAGGAATGTCCCTAAAGCCCTGTGTAATCAGAGGAAAAATTGCTGCTACCACTGTTTTAAGTTGCATGTCGATTAGACTTGTTCCAAGCCGAGTTTAGTCATATGGTACTTAAATTGGCAGTAGCAGCTGGTGACACAGCTATCCTAGGTCTCCACCTCAGCAGTGGAGCAGGACAGATGTTTGCAGAGATACAGCAAGCAGCAATCAAAACCAGTGTTCAGGGCATCGTTTCTCTCCCCGGTTCTCCTGCTGCCACACTGTCATCAGAAAAAGACTTGAGGCAAATAGTTATAGTACCAGACATGAGGTTGTGGTCCAATTTTTAATGAGTATTGAGGAAAGCCCACCTTGAGCCTGCACCCAGAAATATGGTAGCTAAAGTATTCTTCCAATCACTTAGGAATGAGCCATATTTCTCTGCTATCTGAGAGCTTCATAGAGAGATCCAAATCAATAGCAGCCAGTGGAAGGGGAGTAGGCGATGTTGAGATACATCAGATTGTCAAATCTGAGACAATCCACCTTGGGAGAGATTACTGCTCCCAAAGCATGCAGATGATAGTTCCAAACCTGTCTTTGTCCTACCTCTTATGTGTGAATAATGAAAGCTGTTGACCATCTCTCGTTGTACCCCATTCATAGTCTGTAGTCTGAGTTTACATGACATTGTTTGGATGGGGCTTGATCCTTTGTCCACCCCAACAGGGAATATTGTATTGAAGAGGCTTATATGCCTCTCTCAACTTAAAGAGCAATGTAAGCATTCTTTCCTACTGCTCTCACAAAGTTTTACTCCTTCCTATTTCTCTGGGCTCACCAATCCGTCAGCTGTGCTGGTGGCCACTGGCCACTCCTGCTGTGCTTCAGGTCTTTTCTTAGAGAAGAATCAACGACAAGCAGAGTCCTGATAGAGCAGAGCCACAGCAAAGGTGGTGCAAGAGGAGCTGTTGGAGGAGCCTCACTTCCATGAGTTTTCTCTCTGCAGTCATCCTCATGGGCTAAACCCCAAAATCTGCAGTGCGTTTCCTTTCTTCTGTTCCTTACTGGTTGCTTGGCTGTTTTGAGCTGCCACCCCATGATTAACAGGCGCAATGAATGGATGCAGACAAGGTGGAAAGGGTGCTGGCAAGTCTCATTGTTTCTCACTGGAGAAGGCTCTGTAGGGTGGAGGGGAGGAAGAAGGAAGATCATGTAATTTTTATCACAATACGGAACTGGCTGGTAAGGTCTGATAAAAGGAAACCAAGGCACTTCAAAAATTGTTTATCTGATGCTCCCTTATACCATCACGGCAGATTTGACTGTTCTGTCCTACAATCTGAACATGTTCCAAACCCTTACACATCCTGCAGAAGCCCAGTCGTCCTTCTGGGGCTGCCAAATCTAGGGCAGGCTGAATGCCTATGGAGTCCCATGGTCCAGTGAGCTCTGACTAGTATCTGGGGTGTGGACTGCCATTGCATGTGTATTTATCATTCCAGTCAAAATGAGAAAGGCTTCAATGGGCAATCTCTGGCACCTGCTTTCTCCCATTTTTCCACCTATCTTGTCTTTTCTGTAAAACTATGAATCTGAGTGAGACAGATTTCACCCTTAATTTATTTGATCTGTTGCTAGAAATATATTTCTTCATACGTATGCAGAATGGTTACAGGGCTGCTCACTCTGCTGAAGCTCAAGTGCTGTCCTCAACAGAGACACTTAGGTATGATCAAGACCCTCTTTCCCCATTCTGTAGCATACCCAGCACTTGCTGAGCGAATATCTCAGAAAAATATCCTTTTCAGTGAAGGAGCAGGAATACATGAATGCTTCCTCCATTGTCCTTCCTGTTGGCTAAACCCTTCCCACCCCCCAGATGTTTCAGATTCTGTAGTTCACACATAACCAAATAACACTCTCGTTTTTACTCAGCAGGAAAGAAAGGGTTTTTGAAAATGGACATGTAACAGTTCCTTAGGTCTGCTGCTTATCAAATATTTCCTGGCAACTCTCCCTAATCGCTGAACCCTCTCTCAGATTCTCTCTCCGAAACAACTGAAGCCTGATGTTTTGCACTCAGCTCTCCTTCCATTGAGTAGAGTTCAAAATGCCCTTTGGTGGAAATCATCTGATTTGGTAACCAACTAGGAAGTGGACCTTGCAAATAACACCCAGCCCTATTAATCAAACATGCAATATAAGTGAATGCCCCCAGTTCACTCCTCATTGAACATCTTCCCCTCACCCCTACAAGAAGTAAAAGCCAGCCAATCTCATGGTTTTTTTTTTCAGTGATATTTGTCACTCTATGCTCTTTCTTTAATGAAGAAGTCTTATAGGTAAGACAAAATATAACCACACTTCTTTATTTTTAGGATGAGTACAGGGCTAGATTTCTAAAGCCATTTAGATGTCTAAATTGTATCTGTAACCCATGATCTCCTGACACTAACTATGGTGATGAAAGATATTCCAGTTGTCTTTACTCTCAGAATATTTTTAAAAAGATTTCACTAAGCATATGTTACCCACTAGTTATCTTTACTCCCTTGTTGCTCACTTTCTTCAAATATAGCACCTTCATACTACTGCAGTCTAAAGCTGAGAACTTACCTTGATGAACTAAAGAAGTTTGTGATTGTTAGCTGTCAACTATGCCTGGGTACCTCTTTGATTTTACAGATTGTATTCCATTTGATGCTTTCCAAATGTTTGGTAACACAACTGTTAAACTCCCCTGTATATGTACTACGGTTTAAAGCTTTAAGACGTAGGAGAGCTGGCTAAGGGTTTTTCTGTTTTCATGGTCTTCTTGCTTCCACCCTGATGGCGAAGATTAGCCTCATCTTCTCATTGGAGCATACCTGAGAAACACCATGAGCCCTTACACTCCCAGGTAAGCTTGAGACTGCTGACAGATGACTGTGTTAGTTTTTCTCCTTCTCTAGTGACACCAATGTCATTCTTCATACTCTCAAGGAATTTGACTGACATTGCCTACACTTGTGGTATGTGTTGTGACTGTGTGTAATATCATTGATGCTGCAATATTCGGGTTTTATTCAGTCATGCCCACATAACTTTCAGTATTGCCATCTGGAATTGGTCATTGGACCATTATATAAATGGTCCCACTATAGAATTACTTACTGTCCTGTCTCTTTTGTCACATTTATTTAAGAATAAAACAAAACACAAGGAGGATAATCTGTTTCCGTATTTAACATTGTGTAATGCTCCCATAAAAGTTGTATTAGCAGACATATGGCATAATGTAGATTTTTTAAAGTCAGATCCCTGTAAAATTGCTTGACAAGGCATTTTTCTTTTGGCTAAGAAGGGTCATTTTTTCATGCCTTTAAAATTTGCGGAATTTTATGTCTAGTTTGTGAGTGCTTTGATAAAGGTGCACACATAACTTTTCCTTGTAACTGAAGTATACCACTTTGACCTCAGTTGTTTTGGTAGTGTGGGTGTTGGGACAGTGTATTTTCATCCAGCCAATCTGCCAGGCTAAATTTGTCTTGTTTCTCACTGATGAGTGGAATGGACTTTTTTCTTTTGCTTTTGTATCTTGCTTGTGTGTTAGAGACGGACAGGTTTATCTGTGCTTCCAGGGAAAAAGTCCGTATACTCTCATGATTATGAATAAAGTTTGACACCTGTGACATTTCTGCTAGGATGAGATTTCTCCCTAGAGAACAGTTTAATTTGGGCCTGTTTTGTTCAGATATCATACCTCTGGGATCCTGGTCAAGCCAACCTTTTACTTGCTTCTTTCTTCCTTTTTTTTTTTTTCCTACTACTCTTCTCACTGCTCCTGGCCTAGTTACAGTTGAAGCTCTAAGCACCAAAAATCCTCACTTGTGCCTTTCCAGGGCATTTTTTTCTGGCCAAGAATAGTGTAGTGAGTAACTTCTGCAAGTTTGACAGAATTTTAGCAATTTTAACTGCTGGGTTAGCATCACCATTTGATTGGCTGCGTGATGGAGGTGATGTCTTCCTTTTCATGAATAGTTGCCACAACTTTTCTGAAAGAAAACCAAAGTCTTATTCTTTCTGAGTATGCCATGCCTGCTGAGATACATCTTTACTTGGTCTCTAATAGCTACCGTTGTAATGTCTAGCATTCCATCTAACTGCCAGAATTCCAGAAGTCTCAGTAGCGATTAGAAGTAGCAATGTAGTTTGTATGGATTCCCATGAAAGACATCTATTTCTGCTTTAGTCCAGTGCTCAGGAGCATACTATGTTTCCTTTTTTCCTTTTTTTTTTTTTTTTTTTGCCAGTTGACCTGTGTTTCCTTACACTGGCTGCAGTTCCTCAACATATCTCTGGTAGCTCCAGTAGTATTCGTCCAGTGGTACTGCATTTGTGATCTACTTGTTTCTACTCCTGAATGATGTGCTCCCAGCCATGCTGCTCTTTTCATAGTACACTTCCTGAAAGAGAGATTTCCAAAGCTGTGTCTGTCCCAGAGTGTGTTTCTCAGCACAGTGGGTAGCTCTGTGTCGAGCACCATGCTCATGCAGAATGACCATATCTTTGCCGCCTGGCTTGCTATCTCTGCATGGCTGAGATCCACCAACAGCCACACTATTATGGCCACTTCACTTCTCCTAGGGAGAGTTTTCCAGCAGCATGGATGACTGATTTTTCAGCCTTTAGAATTATAATTCAGTACATGGAAATACTGAATTACATATAACTCAAGTTTTACTTAACCTTAGTAGGTCTTAATTTTGATAACCTAATGGTAATGTTGGCTCACCTTGTTTAGCTGCCACAGTCCCCAGGTTTCTTGTACGGCTAAATACCTAAAGACTTTTTTTCTTACTCATAAGTGCATGGCAATTGTCATTATTTGAAATTCAGCAGCTATAAAGGCTGTAGTTAAACCAATTGCCTGCTTAACTGTGTTTAGAGCACTTAATCTCCACTGGAGAACTTGGGGATTTTCTCAAGTTCTTCTAACACCTCCGTGTGTGTGCAAATGCCCATTACAGGCAAAGCCTACTGCATCAGACCCGTGTTGTCTCAGCTCCTCGCAAACTCCCTCCAGATGTCAGCACAGCCCCCTGCTCCATAAAACTAATCAGAGCCTACAGCGAGCCACGTCCCACCGCACAGACCCCAACTGTTGCTTTTTGTGTTTTAATGGCCGATCCCCTCCCACTCCATGCCTCTGGTGTGCTGCCCGGCACAGGTAACAAATGCTTCGCCACTGACCTGTACAGGTGTGAAGGCCCCTGGGTTCAATTAAACAGAGCAAGAGGCAGTAAATAAACCGCATGGGCCAGGGCATTAAATCGCTCAGCGCAGGGAAGAATCAGATGCCGAGCAGGTTTGGGTTGGAGGTGGGCCGTGTGCACTTGCACCCATGCTGCAATTTAATACCCCTGCTGCAAGTTAATGACAATTGCAATCAGGCAGGATGATGTCCCCTTTCTTCTTTCCACTCCTGCTTTTTTTACATTCCCAGTGCTCTCCCCAATAAATTAAAGCCTTTCCCCACCCCCACCTCTCCTTCTCCTATTTTGTTTTACTGCCTTCATGCTGTTCCCCTTTATTTCCAGTATTTTATTTCAAGGAGTTGGTTTGAAGTGCTCTCAGCCCATCTGCTGGCTTGGGTTAGGACGAGGGCTGGAACGAGACAAGGGGGTTTGGAAGCCATGAACTATTTATAGTGTATTTGTTCTTTCACATTGGCACTAAACTTTGTTTATAGAATCACCTGCAGTAGAAGCCGAGCCAGGGGACCACAGCTCACTTGATCTAAAATTGGCTTTATTTCTTGAGTTTCTTAACGGAGACCACATGTGTGTGCCTGCTGCCTGCCAATGTGTGTTTGATGCTTGCACACATGTAGAGAGCACAAACACAAAGTGCCCATGAGTGTGCGTGTGAAGTGCCTGGAGAGTGCCTTGATGACATACTCTTGCGGATGGTGCACGTACCTGGAAGAAGAAGGGAGTTGTGTGTGTGCATTACCACTGTCTAGAAAGTAAAGGTTCCCAAGAGAACTCCTGAATGAAAATTTTTCATTGCAATTTCTCCAGTCGGTTTTCATTTTCTCCAAGTAGTATTTTTGTCTTGGGTTGGCCTGTTGAAACACAATGCTCATTTTTGTTTTCCTTCTGTGTTAAATATTTTTTCTTCTTTTCAAAACAAAACAACAATTTAAATTGAAACCCAAGGAAATCTGTCATTTTAAATTGCTATTTTGACATAAAAGCATTTCATTTATTTTTCTAACCAAAAATTGACATTTTAATTTGAACTAAAACAAAATTTTTCATTTACTTTCAAAGTATCAATTACAAATGAAAATATTTTCATTTCTTCTCCTCAGAAAGTCAGACTATTTCATGCTTCCAAAACTGCAGGTATGTGGGTTTGCAATGTTTGTGTGTGCATAACTGTGGTGGTGTGACCGTATTGTGCAGGATGCGTGTTGAGTATTTGCAGGTGTTATATACATTTTGCAGAATGTACCCTCATTTGTATAGTTTGGACATCTACATTTGCACAGTGGCGGTAAGATACGCACACATATGTTGAGTTCATGCCAGTAATATCTACACATATTTATGTTTTTAAGTTTTGCTTCTGAATATGTTTTTAATGTGCATGGGCTTGTTGCAGTGTTGCCAGCAGCGTTAAAAATAACGGAGCAAGACTAAGTAAGCTATAAGATTGGGGAAAATAATAGATTTTGGTTTCTTTTGTCCTCTTTCTCGCTCTCTTTTTTTTTTTTCTTAGCTTGTCAGATTCATGTTTTCAATCTGATCTTTACAACTTTGACGACAGAAGAGCAACGTTTTCATTGTAAATGTAGATTTCCAATTCTGCAGTGATCATTTGGCTGTAAGAGCCGAGGTTGAAAAAAAGGCATGAAGGAAATAGCAAGACTTGCATTAAATTCTGGGAGGTGGTAAAAAGGGTTTCTGTTTCTGTTTGCAGGGTAGATATCTGGGTACATGCTTGTGTTAGCAATGCTATCTACTCATGATTTGTGCTTGCATGCATCTGTAGTAGGATAACTAAACGCTTATGTGCTTTTACCTTGTTGTTGTGCAGAATGTATATTTAGCCACACAAAAGTTGAGTTTCTAGTCTAAATCAACCATTTAAGCACTGCATGGTAAGTAGAGAGAAACTTTCAAAGCAAGTAACTCATCCTGTTAGATGTAAGATTCATCTCCTCTGATGGCAGAGGCACTTTGGACAAGACACCTATTTAGAATAGCCATCTAACATTTAGGTATGCTGACTGCATGTGTTCAGGATATGTGTATTTTCTTGTGATTTATATATATGTACGGGTCCATGTGGCAGTTCTATTTGCAGTATGTACATAGATACTTGTGAAACCTCTGTATGTCATATTTATTCAACATCCTGTCATTTTTTGTAAAAATATATTTTTTAATTTAAAAAAAGTTAGTATTTCAACTATTGAGCTGGTATAAAATAAGAAGCTGAAATGTCAGATTTTTCTGTTAGATAACTATTCAGAGTTTTGCTCAGTTTTGCGTTTACAGGTAGCCTGTGCTTTTGAGTGGGTGCATGATTACACTAAATTTAACGGGAGTGCATGCAGTCAACACTGTGAATACTTTCTGTGACCTGAATAAAAGATATGTAGCTATACACACTCTAGTTACATACCTAGACACATTCTACTGTGTAAATATTCATGTTAGCATTTTGGGGGTCAGATCCCAAGCGAGTGAGGACTGGCATAGCTCCACTGACTTCAGTTGACTCTTGACTCCTGCCAGGATGGTTTGTGGCCTGGAAAACATGCTTACTATGAGAGATTAGAAGGGATCTATTTGTTTCACTTGTAAAAGAGCTTAAGAAATGATTCAATCATGTTCTATAATTACTTATGTGAGGAGAAGATATCTGATATTATGGAGATCTTCGGTCTAGCAGACAAAGGTATATAACAAGATCTGACAGCGGAACAATTCAAACCAATATATAAGGCACATTTTAAAAATCATTTTAAAATTTTTTTATTTTTAATACTTGACCTTTGGGACACATAAGCAGTAGATAAAGTAAATTCTGCCTCACTCTGACCATTTAAAATAAGACCATATGGTTCCCTAGAGCATGTGCTGTGGATTGGCTTTGAACTGTTGTGTCAGGAACCGAATTACTGGAGAAGGATTCATGGCATGTGCCAGGCCAGTGAGAGCCAAAAGGATTAGGCCATGATTATCAGATGCAAGAATCTAGTGAGAGCCAACTGAGGAAGAGTCTCAATGATTGGTCAAAGATTATCAGATCGAGATCATCAGATTGCATCAAATGAATAACTGGCTGTTGCTCCTCTCTGTGCACACACATGATGCCTGTATTGATTTTATTTTATTTTGGGCTGTGATGTTCACTTGCTGCTGGCAACATGGGGGATATTTCTCAGGGTACTCCTGTCCACCTCGTGAGCCTCAGCCGACAGGAGGAGGGAAGCGGAGATTTATACAGCGCGTGCGGGAAGCCCCCGCAGGGCCCCTCTGGTGAACTTTGGCTCCCAGGCCTGCTGCCAAGCATTAACTACAATACTTGCACTTGTTTTTGACAACAGCACACAGGTTGTATTTCACCAATTGCTATTTTGGTTTCAGAGTTATGGCAGAAATGTCTCTGGATACTGGCCTGGTATAAGCAGAGTGGGAGATTTACTCTTATTGTGTAATGTCACCTTTCAGTTGGTGCTTGGAATGGAAATTATGGAGTGTCATTTGCTCTTTTTATTAAATTTCAAGGGTATGCACCTCTTGTGTGGGAAGTGTAACTCTGGCCCACTTCTGCCTAAAGTGGTAGCCTCAGCTACTGGACCTTTTAAAACATGAATTGATTTTTTTTTTTCTCTTCTTTTTGTCAATAAGTTGGGACCAGCAGCATGAATTGCCATGCTCCAAACTGCTGCCTGTGATGATAAATGAGTTTGGCCCTGAAAGCATGGAGAGAGAGTGGACTCAGCACAATGCAGATGTTGCAACGCAGCCAAATTAAGCTGCAGTGGGAATGTGCAAGTTGGGCCTTAGTCAGAGTATGTCATGCCTGCCTGCCTCATTGAAAAGCAAGAGCAAAATATTAGCAGCTGACCTGGTGGGATATACACTTGCCCAAAATATTCTGCTGCTGGCTGCAGATGAACAAACATCTGATCTGCTGTGTGACTTTCCCGAGGATCTCACAGCTGTGGGATGGAGAGGTAATGGCAAAGGAGTGCTCCAAAAGAAATTCTGATGTCTGCAATCTTCCTGTCACAGGTCTCCATAAATCACAGCACAGGAGATAGTCTAGAGATGTGAAGTCATGCTTATTCCTTAGACCCAGCTCAGTATGCTACAGGCAACAAACCTCGACATTATACATTATGGGAGACACTCCTGGCACCTTCTGCGATAAAGTATAATTAATTAGTAGGTGGAGGTTGCAACAGTGGTTATGACATAAATTGCTAGTCTACCCAACCAGTAAGATCAACTGGCTAACACTATTCCTCAAGCTGATACTTAAACAAAACTGAATGAGGAAGCATTTAGACACTCCTCCTT